>CM034532.1:69462567-70062567 GCA_020002185.1 Paraescarpia echinospica
CAATATACTGTCTCTACAGATCGTGGATAGTGTTCATGACTATTACACTGTCTCTACAGCTCGTGGATAGTGTTCATGCCTTCTACACTGTCTCTACAGGTCGTGGATAGTGTTCATGACTACACTACACTGTCTCTATAGGTCGTGGATAGTGTTCATGACTACTACACTGTCTCTGCAGCTCGTGGATAGTGTTCATGCCTTCTACACTGTATCTACACGTTGTGGATAGTGTGCATAGCTACTACACTGTCTCCACAGGTCGTTGATAGTGTTCATGACTATTACTCTGTCTCTACATTTCGTGGATAGTGTTAATGACTTCTACACTGTCTCCACAGGTCGTGGATAGTGTTCATGACTACTACACTGTCTGCACAGGTCGTGGATAGTATTCATGACTGCAATACTGTCTCTACAAGTCGTGGATAGAGTTCATAACTACTACATTTTCTCCACAGATCGTGGATAGTGTTCATGCCTTCTACACTGGCTCTACATGTCGTGGATAGTGTGCATGCCTTCTACACTGTCTCTACAGGTTGTGGATAGTGTTCATGACTACTACACTGTCTTTACATGTCGTGAATAGTGTTCATGACTACTACTCTGTCTCTACAAGTCGTTGATAATGTTCATAACTACTACACTGTCTCCACAGGTCGTGGATAGTGTTCATGCATTCTACACTGGATCTACATGTATTGGATAGTGTTCATGACTACTTCATTGTCTCTACAGGTCGTGGATAGTGTTCATGACTACTACACTCTCGCTGCAGTTCGTGGATTGTGTTCATAACTAATACACTGTCTCTACAGGTCGTGGATAGTGTTCATGACTACTACACTGTCTCTGTAGCTCGTGGATAGTGTTCATGCCTTCTACACTGTATCTACACGTTGTGGATAGTGTGCATAGCTACTACACTGTCTCCACAGGTCGTGGATAGTGTTCATGACTATTACTCTGTCTCTACATTTCGTGGATAGTGTTAATGACTTCTACACTGTCTCCACAGGTCGTGGATAGTGTTCATGACTACTACACTGTCTCTACATGTCGTGGATAGTGTTCGTGACTACTACACTGTCTCCACAGGTCGTGGATAGTGTTCATGCATTCTACACTGGATCTACATGTATTGGATAGTGTTCATGACTACTTCATTGTCTCTACAGGTCGTGGATAGTGTTCATGACTACTACACTCTCGCTGCAGTTCGTGGATTGTGTTCATGACTAATGCACTGTCTCTACAGGTCGTGGATAGTGTTCATGACTACTACACTGTCTCTGCAGCTCGTGGATAGTGTTCATGCCTTCTACACTGTATCTACACGTTGTGGATAGTGTGCATAGCTACTACACTGTCTCCACAGGTCGTGGATAGTGTTCATGACTATTACTCTGTCTCTACATTTCGTGGATAGTGTTAATGACTTCTACACTGTCTCCACAGGTCGTGGATAGTGTTCATGACTACTACACTGTCTCTACATGTCGTGGATAGTGTTCGTGCCTACTACACTGTCTGCACAGGTCGTGGATAGTGTTCATGACTGCAATACTGTCTCTACAGGTTGTGGATAGTGTTCATGACTACTACACTGTCTTTACAAGTCGTGGATAGTGTTCATGACTACTACACTGTCTCTACATGTCGTGAATAGTGTTCATGACTACTATACTGTCCCCACAGGTCGTGGATATTGTTCATGACTACTACACTGTCTCTATATGTCGTGAATAGTGTTCGTGACTACTACACTGTCTGCACAGGTCGTGGATAGTGTTCATGACTGCTATGCTGTCTCTACAAGTCGTGGATAGTGTTCATAACTACTACACTGTCTCTACAGCTCATGGATAGTGTTCATCCCTTCTCTCCGTCTCTACAGGTCGTGGATAGTGTTCATGACTACACTACACTGTCTCTACAGGTCGTGGATAGTGTTCATGACTAGTACACTGTCTCTACAGGTCGTGTATAGTATTCATGACTATTACACTGTCTCTACAGGTCGTGAATAGTGATCATGCCTTCTACACTGTATCTACAGGATGTGGATAGTGTTCATGATTAATACACTGCCTCTACATGTCGTGGATAGTGTTCATGACTACTACACTGTCTCTACAGCTCGTGAATAGTGATCATGCCTTCTACACTGTATCTACAGGTTGTGGATAGTGTTCATGACTAATACACTGTCTCTACAGGCCATGGATAGTGTTTATGACTACTACATTGTCTCTACATCTCGTGAATAGTGATCATGCCTTCTACACTGTATTTACAGGTTGTGGATAGTGTGCATGATTAATACACTGTCTCCAATGGTCGTGGATAGTGTTCGTGACTACTACACTGTCTCCACAGGTCGTGGACAGTGTTCGTGACTACTATACTGTTTCTACAGGTCGTGGATAGTGTTCGTGCCTTCTACATTGGCTCTACAGGTCGTGGATAGTGTTCATGACTACTACACTCTCGCTGCAGTTCGTGGATTGTGTTCATGACTAATACACTGTCTCTACAGGTCGTGGATAGTGTTCATGACTACTACACTGTCTCTGCAGCTCGTGGATAGTGTTCATGCCTTCTACACTGTATCTACACGTTGTGGATAGTGTGCATAGCTACTACACTGTCTCCACAGGTCGTGGATAGTGTTCATGACTATTACTCTGTCTCTACATTTCGTGTATAATGTTATTGACTTCTACACTGTCTCCACAGGTCGTGGATAGTGTTCATGACTACTACACTGTCTCTACATGTCGTGGATAGTGTTCATGACTACTACTCTGTCTGCACAGGTCGTGGATAGTGTTCATGACTGCAATACTGTCTCTACAAGTCGTGGATAGAGTTCATAACTACTACATTGTCTCCACAGATCGTGGATAGTGTTCATGCCTTCTACACTGGCTCTACATGTCGTGGATAGTGTGCATGCCTTCTACACTGTCTCTACAGGTTGTGGATAGTGTTCATGACTACTACACTGTCTTTACATGTCGTGAATAGTGTTCATGACTACTACACTGTCTCTACAGGTCGTGGATAGTGTGCACGCCTTCTACACTGTCTCTACAGGTTGTGGATAGTGTTCATGACTACTACACTGTCTCTACAAGTCGTTGATAATGTTCATAACTACTACACTGTCTCTACAGGTCGTGGATAGTGTTCATAACTACTACACTGTCTCTACAGGCCGTGGATAGTGTTCATAACTACTACACTGTCTCTACAGGTCGTGGATAGCGTTCATGACAACTATACTGTCTCTACAGGTTGGGGATAGTGCGCATGACTACTACACTGTCTCTACATGTCGTGGATAGTATGCATTACTACTACACTATCTCTACATGTCGTGGATAGTGTTCATGAGTACTACAATATCTCTACAGGTCGTGGATAATGTTGGTGACTAATACACTGTCTCCACAGGTCGTGGATAATGTTCATGACTACTACACTGTCTCTACAGCTCGTGGTTAGTGTTCATGACTACTACATTGTCTCTACAGTTCATGGATAGTGTTCATGACTACTACACTGTCTCTACAGCTCGTGAATAGTGATCATGCCTTCTACACTGTATGTACAGGTTGTGGATAGTGTTCATGACTAAGACTCTGTCTCTACAAGTCGTGGATAGTGTTCATGACTACAAAACTGTCTCTACAGCTCGTGAATAGTGATCATGCCTTCTACACTGTATCTACAGGTTGTGGATAGTGTTCATGACTAATACACTGTCTCCACAGGTCGTGGATAGTGTTCATGACTACTACATTGTCTCCACAGGTCGTGGACAGTGTTCGTGACTACTATACTGTCTCTACAGGTCGTGGATAGTGAGTGTTCATGACAAATACACTGTCTCTACATGTCGTGGATAGTGTTGATGAGTACTACACTATCTCTACAGGTCGTGGATAGTGTTGGTGACTAATACTCTGTCTCTGCAAGTCGTGGATAGTGTTCATGATTAATACACTGTCTCCACAGGTCGTGGATAGTGTTCATGACTAATACACTGTCTCCACAGGTCGTGGATAGCGTTCATGACTACTACACTGTCTCTATAGCTCGTGGATAGTGTTCATGACTACTACACTGTGTCTAAAGTTCGTGGATAGTGTTCATGACTACTATACTGTCTCCACAGGTCGTCGATAGTGTTCATGACTACTACACTGTCTGCACAGGTCGTGGATAGTGTTCATGACTACTATACTGTCTCTACAAGTCGTGGATTGTGTTCATGACTACTACACTGTCTCCACAGGTTGTGGACAGTGTTCATGACTATTATACTGTCTCTACAGGTCATGGATAGTGTTCGTGCCTTCTACACTGGCTCTACAGGTCGTGGATAGTGTTCATAACTACTATACTGTCTCTACAGGTTGTGGATAGCGTTCATGACAACTACACTGTCTTTACTGGTTGGGGATAGTGCGCATAACAACTACACTGTCTCTACAGGTTGTGGATAGTGAGTGTTCATGACAACTACACTGTCTCTACATGTCGTGGATAGTGTTGATGAGTACTACACTATCTCTACAGGTCGTGGATAGTGTTGGTGACTAATACTCTGTCTCTGCAAGTCGTGGATAGTGTTCATGATTAATACACTGTCTCCACAGGTCGTGGATAGTGTTCATGATTAATACACTGTCTCCACAGGTCGTGGATAGCGTTCATGACTACTACACTGTCTCTATAGCTCGTGGATAGTGTTCATGACTACTACACTGTGTCTAAAGTTCGTGGATAGTGTTCATGACTACTATACTGTCTCTACAAGTCGTGGATATTGTTCATGACTACTACACTGTCTCTACAGGTCGTGGATAGCGTTCATGACAACTACACTGTCTCTACAGGTTGGGGATAGTGCGCATGACTACTACTCTGTCTCTACAGGTCATGGATAGTGTTCATGACTACTACACTGTCTCTACAGCTCGTGAATAGTGATCATGCCTTCTACACTGTATGTACAGGTTGTGGATAGTGTTCATGACTAAGACTCTGTCTCTATAAGTCGTGGATAGTGTTCATGACTACAAAACTGTCTCTACAGCTCGTGAATAGTGATCATGCCTTCTACACTGTATCTACAGGTTGTGGATAGTGTTCATGACTAATACACTGTCTCTACAGGTCGTGGATGGTGTTTATGACTACTACACTGTCTCTACAGCTCGTGAATAGTGATCATTCCTTCTACACTGTATTTACAGGTTGTGGATATTGTGCATAACTACTACACTGTCTCTACAGGTCGTGGATAGTGTTCATGACTACTACACTGTCTCCACAGGTCGTGGATAGTTTCATGATTAATACACTGTCTCCACAGGTCGTGGATAGTGTTCATGACTAATACACTGTCTCCACAGGTCGTGGATAGCGTTCATGACTACTACACTGTCTCTATAGCTCGTGGATAGTGTTCATGACTACTACACTGTGTCTAAAGTTCGTGGATAGTGTTCATGACTACTATACTGTCTCTACAAGTCGTGGATATTTTTCATGACTACTACACTGTCTCCACAGGTCGTGGATAGCGTTCATGACAACTACACTGTCTCTACAGGTTGGGGATAGTGCGCATGACTACTACTCTGTCTCTACAGGTCATGGATAGTGTTCATGACTACTACACTGTCTCTACAGCTCGTGAATAGTGATCATGCCTTCTACACTGTATGTACAGGCTGTGGATAGTGTTCATGACTAAGACTCTGTCTCTACAAGTCGTGGATAGTGTTCGTGACTACAAAACTGTCTCTACAGCTCGTGAATAGTGATCATGCCTTCTACACTGTATCTACAGGTTGTGGATAGTGTTCATGACTAATACACTGTCTCTACAGGTCGTGGATGGTGTTTATGACTACTACACTGTCTCTACAGCTCGTGAATAGTGATCATTCCTTCTACACTGTATTTACAGATTGTGGATATTGTGCATAACTACTACACTGTCTCTACAGGTCGTGGATAGTGTTCATGACTACTACACTGTCTCTACAGCTCGTGAATAGTGATCATGCCTTCTACATTGTATCTACAGGTTGTGGATAGTGTTCATGACTAATACACTGTCTCCACAGGTCGTGGATAGTGTTCATGACTACTACATTGTCTCCACAGGTCGTGGACAGTGTTCTTGACTACTATACTGTCTCTACAGGTCGTGGATAGTGTTCGTGCCTTCTACTCTGGCTCTACAGGTCGTGGATAGTGTTCATAACTACTACACTGTCGCTACAGGTCGTGGATAGCGTTCATGACAACTACACTGTCTCTACAGGTTGGGGATAGTGCGCATGACTACTACTCTGTCTCTACATGTCGTGGATAGTGTTCATGATTACTACACTGTCTCTACAGCTCGTGAATAGTGATCATGCTTTCTACACTGTATCTACAGGTTGTGGATAGTGTTCATGACTAATACACTGTCTCCACAGGTCATGGACAGTGTTCGTGACAACTACACTGTCTCTACAGTTTGGGGATAGTGCGCATGACTACTACACTGTCTCTACATGTCGTGGATAGTAGTCATTACTACTACACTATCTCTACATGTCGTGGATAGTGTTGATGAGTACTACACTATCTCTACAGGTCGTGGATAGTGTTGGTGACTAATACTCTGTCTCTGCAAGTCGTGGATAGTGTTCATGATTAATACACTGTCTCCACAGGTCGTGGATAGTTTTCATGACTAATACACTGTCTCCACAGGTCGTGGATAGCGTTCATGACTACTACACTGTCTCTATTGCTCGTGGATAGTGTTCATGACTACTACACTGTGTCTAAAGTTCGTGGATAGTGTTCATGACTACTATACTGTCTCTACAAGACGTGGATAGTGTTCATGACTACAACACTGTCTCTACAGGTCGTGGATAGCGTTCATGACAACTACACTGTTTCTACAGCTCGTGAATAGTGATCATGCTTTCTACACTGTATCTACAGGTTGTGGATAGTGTTCATGACTAATACACTGTCTCCACAGGTCGTGGACAGTGTTCTTGACTACTATACTGTCTCTACAGGTCGTGGATAGTGTTCGTGCCTTCTACACTGGCTCTACAGGTCGTGGATAGTGTTCGTAACTACTACGCTGTCTCTACAGGTCGTGGATAGCGTTCATGACAACTACACTGTCTTTACTGGTTGGGGATAGTGCGCATGACAACTACACTGTCTCTACAGGTCGTGGATAGTGAGTGTTCATGACAACTACACTGTCTCTACATGTCGTGGATAGTGTTGATGAGTACTACACTATCTCTACAGGTCGTGGATAGTGTTGGTGACTAATACTCTGTCTCTGCAAGTCGTGGATAGTGTTCATGATTAATACACTGTCTCCACAGGTCGTGGATAGTGTTCATGACTAATACACTGTCTCCACAGGTCGTGGATAGCGTTCATGACTACTACACTGTCTCTATAGCTCGTGGATAGTGTTCATGACTACTACACTGTGTCTAAAGTTCGTGGATAGTGTTCATGACTACTATACTGTCTCTACAAGTCGTGGATAGTGTTCATGACTACTGCACTGTCTCTACAGGTCGTGGATAGCGTTCATGACAACTACACTGTCTCTACAGGTTGGGGATAGTGCGCATGACTACTACTCTGTCTCTACATGTCGTGGATAGTGTTCATGACTACTACACTGTTTCTACAGCTCGTGAATAGTGATCATGCTTTCTACACTGTATCTACAGGTTGTGGATAGTGTTCATGACTAATACACTGTCTCCACAGGTCGTGGATAGCGTTGATGACTACTACACTGTCTCTATAGCTCGTGGATAGTGTTCATGACTACTACACTGTCTCTAAAGTTCGTGGATAGTGTTCATGACTACTACACTGTCTTCGCAGGTCGTGGATAGTGTTCATGACTACTATACTGTCTCTACAAGTCGTGGATAGTGTTCATGACTACTACACTGTCTCTACAGGTCGTGGATAGTGTTCATAACTACTACATTGTCTACACAGGTCGTGGATAGCGTTCATGACTAGTACACTGTCTCTACAGGTCGTGGATGGTGTTTATGACTACTACACTGTCTCTACAGCTCGTGAATAGTGATCATGCCTTCTACACTGTATCTACAGGTTGTGGATAGTGTTCATGACTACTACACTGTCTCTACAGGTCGTGGATAGCGTTCATGACAACTACACTGTCTCTACAGGTTGGGGATAGTGCGCATGACTACTACTCTGTCTCTACATGTCGAGGATAGTGTTCATGACTACTACACTGTTTCTACAGCTCGTGAATAGTGATCATGCTTTCTACACTGTATCTACAGGTTGTGGATAGTGTTCATGACTAATACACTGTCTCCACAGGTCGTGGATAGTGTTCATGACTACTACACTGTCTCTACAGCTCGTGGATAGTGTTCATGATACTATACTGTCTCTAAATGTCGTGGATAGTGTTCATGACTACAAAACTGTCTCCACAGGTCGTGGATAGTGTTCATGACTAACACACTGTCTACACAGGTCGTGGATAGTGTTCATGACTACTATGCTGTCTCTACAAGTCGTGGATAGTGTTCATGACTACTACACTGTCTCCGCAGGTAGTGGACAGTGTTCATGACTACTATACTGTCTCTACAGGTCGTGGATAGTGTTCGTGCCTTCTACACTGGCTCTACAGGTCGTGGATAGTGTTCATAACTACTACACTGTCTCTACAGGTCGTGGATAGCGTTCATGACAACTACACTGTCTTTACTGGTTGGGGATAGTGCACATGACAACTACACTGTCTCTACAGGTCGTGGATAGTGAGTGTTCATGACAACTACCCTGCCTCTACATGTCGTGGATAGTGTTGATGAATACTACACTATCTCTACAGGTCGTGGATAGTGTTGGTGACTAATACTCTGTCTCTGCAAGTCGTGGATAGTGTTCATGATTAATACACTGTCTCCACAGGTCGTGGATAGTGTTCATGACTAATACACTGTCTCCACAGGTCGTGGATAGCGTTGATGACTACTACACTGTCTCTATAGCTCGTGGATAGTGTTCATGACTACTACACTGTCTCTAAAGTTCGTGGATAGTGTTCATGACTACTACACTGTCTGCGCAGGTCGTGGATAGTGTTCTTGACTACTATGCTGTCTATACAAGTCGTGGATAGTGTTCATGACTACTACACTCTCTCTACAGGTCGTGGATAGTGTTCATAACTACTACTTTGTCTACACAGGTCGTGGATAGTGTTCATGCCTTCTACACTGTCTCTACAGGTCGTGGATAGCGTTCATGACTAGTACACTGTCTCTACAGGTCGCGGATAGCGTTCATGACTACTACACTGTCTCTACAGGTTGTGGATAGTGTTCATGACTACTACACTGTCTCTACATGTCGTGAATAGTGTTCATGACTACTATACTGTCCCCACAGGTCGTGGATAGTGTTCATGACTACTACACTGTCTCTACATGTCGTGAACAGTGTTCGTGACTACTACACTGTCTGCACAGGTCGTGGATAGTGTTCATGACTGCTATACTGTCTCTACAAGTCGTGGACAGTGTTCATAACTACTACACTGTCTCTACAGCTCATGGATAGTGTTCATGCCTTTTCTCCGTCTCTACAGGTCGTGGATAGTGTTCATGCCTTTTCTCCGTCTCTACAGGTCGTGGATAGTGTTCATGACTACACTACACTGTCTCTACAGGTCGTGTATAGTGTTCATGACTAGTACACTGTCTCTACAGGTCGTGTATAGTATTCATGACTACTACACTGTCTCCACAGGTTGTGGACAGTGTTCATGACTATTATACTGTCTCTACAGGTCATGGATAGTGTTCGTGCCTTCTACACTGGCTCTACAGGTCATGGATAGTGTTCATAACTACTACGTTGTCTCTACAGGTCGTGGATAGCGTTCATGACAACTACACTGTCTTTACTGGTTGGGGATAGTGCGCATGACAACTACACTGTCTCTACAGGTCGTGGATAGTGAGTGTTCATGACAACTACACTGTCTCTACATGTCGTGGATAGTGTTGATGTGTACTACACTATCTCTACAGGTCGTGGATAGTGTTGGTGACTAATACTCTGTCTCTGCAAGTCGTGGATAGTGTTCATGATTAATACACTGTCTCCACAGGTCGTGGATAGTTTTCATGACTAATACACTGTCTCCACAGGTCGTGGATAGCGTTCATGACTACTACACTGTCTCTATAGCTCGTGGATAGTGTTCATGACTACTACACTGTGTCTAAAGTTCGTGGATAGTGTTCATGACTACTATACTGTCTCTACAAGACGTGGATAGTGTTCATGACTACAACACTGTCTCTACAGGTCGTGGATAGCGTTCATGACAACTACACTGTTTCTACAGCTCGTGAATAGTGATCATGCTTTCTACACTGTATCTACAGGTTGTGGATAGTGTTCATGACTAATACACTGTCTCCACAGGTCGTGGACAGTGTTCTTGACTACTATACTGTCTCTACAGGTCGTGGATAGTGTTCGTGCCTTCTACACTGGCTCTACAGGTCGTGGATAGTGTTCGTAACTACTACGCTGTCTCTACAGGTCGTGGATAGCGTTCATGACAACTACACTGTCTTTACTGGTTGGGGATAGTGCGCATGACAACTACACTGTCTCTACAGGTCGTGGATAGTGAGTGTTCATGACAACTACACTGTCTCTACATGTCGTGGATAGTGTTGATGAGTACTACACTATCTCTACAGGTCGTGGATAGTGTTGGTGACTAATACTCTGTCTCTGCAAGTCGTGGATAGTGTTCATGATTAATACACTGTCTCCACAGGTCGTGGATAGTGTTCATGACTAATACACTGTCTCCACAGGTCGTGGATAGCGTTCATGACTACTACACTGTCTCTATAGCTCGTGGATAGTGTTCATGACTACTACACTGTGTCTAAAGTTCGTGGATAGTGTTCATGACTACTATACTGTCTCTACAAGTCGTGGATAGTGTTCATGACTACTGCACTGTCTCTACAGGTCGTGGATAGCGTTCATGACAACTACACTGTCTCTACAGGTTGGGGATAGTGCGCATGACTAATACTCTGTCTCTACATGTCGTGGATAGTGTTCATGACTACTACACTGTTTCTACAGCTCGTGAATAGTGATCATGCTTCCTACACTGTATCTACAGGTTGTGGATAGTGTTCATGACTACTACACTGTCTCTACAGCTCGTGGATAGTGTTCATGATACTATACTGTCTCTAAATGTCGTGGATAGTGTTCATGACTACAAAACTGTCTCCACAGGTCGTGGATAGTGTTCATGACTACTACTCTGTCTACACAGGTCATGGATAGTGTTCATGACTACTATACTGTCTCTACAAGTCGTGGATAGTGTTCATAACTACTACATTGTCTACACAGGTCGTGGATAGTGTTCATGCCTTCTACACTGTCTCTACAGGTCGTGGATAGCGTTCATGACTAGTACACTGTCTCTACAGGTCGTGGATAGCGTTCATGACTACTACACTGTCTCTACAGGTTGTGGATAGTGTTCATGACTACTACACTGTCTCTACAAGTCGTTGATAGTGTTCATAACTACTACACTGTCTCTACATGTCGTGAACAGTGTTCGTGACTACTACACTGTCTGCACAGGTCGTGGATAGTGTTCATGACTGCTATACTGTCTCTACAAGTCGTGGATAGTGTTCATAACTACTACACTGTCTCTACAGCTCATGGATAGTGTTCATGCCTTTTCTCCGTCTCTACAGGTCGTGGATAGTGTTCATGCCTTTTCTCCGTCTCTACAGGTCGTGGATAGTGTTCATGACTACACTACACTGTCTCTACAGGTCGTGGATAGTGTTCATGACTAGTACACTGTCTCTACAGGTCGTGTATAGTATTCATGACTACTACACTGTCTCCACAGGTTGTGGACAGTGTTCATGACTATTATACTGTCTCTACAGGTCATGGATAGTGTTCGTGCCTTCTACACTGGCTCTACAGGTCGTGGACAGTGTTCATAACTACTACGTTGTCTCTACAGGTCGTGGATAGCGTTCATGACAACTACACTGTCTTTACTGGTTGGGGATAGTGCACATGACAACTACACTGTCTCTACAGGTCGTGGATAGTGAGTGTTCATGACAACTACACTGTCTCTACATGTCGTGGATAGTGTTGATGAATACTACACTATCTCTACAGGTCGTGGATAGTGTTGGTGACTAATACTCTGTCTCTGCAAGTCGTGGATAGTGTTCATGATTAATACACTGTCTCCACAGGTCGTGGATAGTGTTCATGACTAATACACTGTCTCCACAGGTCGTGGATAGCGTTGATGACTACTACACTGTCTCTATAGCTCGTGGATAGTGTTCATGACTACTACACTGTCTCTAAAGTTCGTGGATAGTGTTCATGACTACTACACTGTCTGCGCAGGTCGTGGATAGTGTTCTTGACTACTATGCTGTCTTTACAAGTCGTGGATAGTGTTCATGACTACTACACTCTCTCTACAGGTCGTGGATAGTGTTCATAACTACTACTTTGTCTACACAGGTCGTGGATAGTGTTCATGCCTTCTACACTGTCTCTACAGGTCGTGGATAGCGTTCATGACTAGTACACTGTCTCTACAGGTCGTGGATAGCGTTCATGACTACTACACTGTCTCTACAGGTTGTGGATAGTGTTCATGACTACTACACTGTCTCTACATGTCGTGAATAGTGTTCATGACTACTATACTGTCCCCACAGGTCGTGGATAGTGTTCATGACTACTACACTGTCTCTACATGTCGTGAACAGTGTTCGTGACTACTACACTGTCTGCACAGGTCGTGGATAGTGTTCATGACTGCTATACTGTCTCTACAAGTCGTGGACAGTGTTCATAACTACTACACTGTCTCAACAGCTCATGGATAGTGTTCATGCCTTTTCTCCGTCGCTACAGGTCGTGGATAGTGTTCATGCCTTTTCTCCGTCTCTACAGGTCGTGGATAGTGTTCATGACTACACTACACTGTCTCTACAGGTCGTGGATAGTGTTCATGACTAGTACACTGTCTCTACAGGTCGTGTATAGTATTCTTGACTACTACACTGTCTCCACAGGTTGTGGACAGTGTTCATGACTATTATACTGTCTCTACAGGTCATGGATAGTGTTCGTGCCTTCTACACTGGCTCTACAGGTCGTGGACAGTGTTCATAACTACTACGTTGTCTCTACAGGTCGTGGATAGCGTTCATGACAACTACACTGTCTTTACTGGTTGGGGATAGTGCGCATGACAACTACACTGTCTCTACAGGTCGTGGATAGTGAGTGTTCATGACAACTACACTGTCTCTACATGTCGTGGATAGTGTTGATGAGTACTACACTATCTCTACAGGTCGTGGATAGTGTTGGTGACTAATACTCTGTCTCTGCAAGTCGTGGATAGTGTTCATGATTAATACACTGTCTCCACAGGTCGTGGATAGTTTTCATGACTAATACACTGTCTCCACAGGTCGTGGATAGCGTTCATGACTACTACACTGTCTCTATAGCTCGTGGATAGTGTTCATGACTACTACACTGTGTCTAAAGTTCGTGGATAGTGTTCATGACTACTATACTGTCTCTACAAGACGTGGATAGTGTTCATGACTACAACACTGTCTCTACAGGTCGTGGATAGCGTTCATGACAACTACACTGTTTCTACAGCTCGTGAATAGTGATCATGCTTTCTACACTGTATCTACAGGTTGTGGATAGTGTTCATGACTAATACACTGTCTCCACAGGTCGTGGACAGTGTTCTTGACTACTATACTGTCTCTACAGGTCGTGGATAGCGTTCGTGCCTTCTACACTGGCTCTACAGGTCGTGGATAGTGTTCGTAACTACTACGCTGTCTCTACAGGTCGTGGATAGCGTTCATGACAACTACACTGTCTTTACTGGTTGGGGATAGTGCGCATGACAACTACACTGTCTCTACAGGTCGTGGATAGTGAGTGTTCATGACAACTACACTGTCTCTACATGTCGTGGATAGTGTTGATGAGTACTACACTATCTCTACAGGTCGTGGATAGTGTTGGTGACTAATACTCTGTCTCTGCAAGTCGTGGATAGTGTTCATGATTAATACACTGTCTCCACAGGTCGTGGATAGTGTTCATGACTAATACACTGTCTCCACAGGTCGTGGATAGCGTTCATGACTACTACACTGTCTCTATAGCTCGTGGATAGTGTTCATGACTACTACACTTTGTCTAAAGTTCGTGGATAGTGTTCATGACTACTATACTGTCTCTACAAGTCGTGGATAGTGTTCATGACTACTGCACTGTCTCTACAGGTCGTGGATAGCGTTCATGACAACTACACTGTCTCTACAGGTTGGGGATAGTGCGCATGACTACTACTCTGTCTCTACATGTCGTGGATAGTGTTCATGACTACTACACTGTTTCTACAGCTCGTGAATAGTGATCATGCTTTCTACACTGTATCTACAGGTTGTGGATAGTGTTCATGACTAATACACTGTCTCCACAGGTCGTGGATAGTGTTCATGACTACTACACTGTCTCTACAGCTCGTGGATAGTGTTCATGATACTATACTGTCTCTAAATGTCGTGGATAGTGTTCATGACTACAAAATTGTCTCCACAGGTCGTGGATAGTGTTCATGACTACTACTCTGTCTACACAGGTCATGGATAGTGTTCATGACTACTATACTGTCTCTACAAGTCGTGGATAGTGTTCATAACTACTACATTGTCTACACAGGTCGTGGATAGTGTTCATGCCTTCTACACTGTCTCTACAGGTCGTGGATAGCGTTCATGACTAGTACACTGTCTCTACAGGTCGTGGATAGCGTTCATGACTACTACACTGTCTCTACAGGTTGTGGATAGTGTTCGTGACTACTACACTGTCTCTACAAGTCGTTGATAGTGTTCATAACTACTACACTGTCTCTACATGTCGTGAATAGTATTCATGACTACTATACTGTCCCCACAGGTCGTGGATAGTGTTCATGACTACTACACTGTATCTACATGTCGTGAACAGTGTTCGTGACTACTACACTGTCTGCACAGGTCGTGGATAGTGTTCATGACTGCTATACTGTCTCTACAAGTCGTGGATAGTGTTCATAGCTACTACACTGTCTCTACAGCTCATGGATAGTGTTCATGCCTTTTCTCCGTCTCTACAGGTCGTGGATAGTGTTCATGCCTTTTCTCCGTCTCTACAGGTCGTGGATAGTGTTCATGACTACACTACACTGTCTCTACAGGTCGTGGATAGTGTTCATGACTAGTACACTGTCTCTACAGGTCGTGTATAGTATTCATGACTACTACACTGTCTCCACAGGTTGTGGACAGTGTTCATGACTATTATACTGTCTCTACAGGTCATGGATAGTGTTCGTGCCTTCTACACTGGCTCTACAGGTCGTGGACAGTGTTCATAACTACTACGTTGTCTCTACAGGTCGTGGATAGTGTTCATGACTACTACACTGTGTCTAAAGTTCGTGGATAGTGTTCATGACTACTATACTGTCTCTACAAGACGTGGATAGTGTTCATGACTACTACACTGTCTCTACAGGTCGTGGATAGCGTTCATGACAACTACACTGTTTCTACAGCTCGTGAATAGTGATCATGCTTTCTACACTGTATCTACAGGTCGTGGACAGTGTTCTTGACTACTATACTGTCTCTACAGCTCGTGGATAGTGTTCGTGCCTTCTACACTGGCTCTACAGGTCGTGGATAGTGTTCATAACTACTACGCTGTCTCTACAGGTCGTGGATAGCGTTCATGACAACTACACTGTCTTTACTGGTTGGGGATAGTGCGCATGACAACTACACTGTCTCTACAGGTCGTGGATAGTGAGTGTTCATGACAACTACACTGTCTCTACATGTCGTGGATAGTGTTGATGAGTACTACACTGTCTCTACAGGTCGTGGATAGCGTTCATGACAACTACACTGTCTCTACAGGTTGGGGATAGTGCGCATGACTACTACTCTGTCTCTACATGTCGTGGATAGTGTTCATGACTACTACACTGTTTCTACAGCTCGTGAATAGTGATCATGCTTTCTACACTGTATCTACAGGTTGTGGATAGTGTTCATGACTAATACACTGTCTCCACAGGTCGTGGATAGTGTTCATGACTACTACACTGTCTCTACAGCTCGTGGATAGTGTTCATGATACTATACTCTCTCTAAATGTCGTGGATAGTGTTCATGACTACAAAACTGTCTCCACAGGTCGTGGATAGTGTTCATGACTACTACACTGTCTACACAGGTCATGGATAGTGTTCATGACTACTATACTGTCTCTACAAGTCGTGGATAGTGTTCATGACTACTACACTGTCTCCACAGGTAGTGGACAGTGTTCATGACTACTATACTGTCTCTACAGGTCGTGGATAGTGTTCGTGCCTTCTACACTGGCTCTACAGGTCGTGGATAGTGTTCATAACTACTACACTGTCTCTACAGGTCGTGGATAGCGTTCATGACAACTACACTGTCTTTACTGGTTGGGGATAGTGCACATGACAACTACACTGTCTCTACAGGTCGTGGATAGTGAGTGTTCATGACAACTACACTGTCTCTACATGTCGTGGATAGTGTTGATGAATACTACACTATCTATGCTGGTCGTGGATAGTGTTGGTGACTAATACTCTGTCTCTGCAAGTCGTGGATAGTGTTCATGATTAATACACTGTCTCCACAGGTTGTGGACAGTGTTCATGACTATTATACTGTCTCTACAGGTCATGGATAGTGTTCGTGCCTTCTACACTGGCTCTACAGGTCGTGGATAGTGTTCATAACTACTACGTTGTCTCTACAGGTCGTGGATAGCGTTCACGACAACTACACTGTCTTTACTGGTTGGGGATAGTGCGCATGACAACTACACTGTCTCTACAGGTCGTGGATAGTGAGTGTTCATGACAACTACACTGTCTCTACATGTCGTGGATAGTGTTGATGAATACTACACTATCTCTACAAGTCGTGGAGAGTGTTGGTGACTAGTACACTGTCTCTACAGGTCGTGTATAGTATTCATGACTACTACACTGTCTCCTCAGGTTGTGGACAGTGTTCATGACTATTATACTGTCTCTACAGGTCATGGATAGTGTTCGTGCCTTCTACACTGGCTCTACAGGTCGTGGATAGTGTTCATAACTACTACGTTGTCTCTACAGGTCGTGGATAGCGTTCATGACAACTACACTGTCTTTACTGGTTGGGGATAGTGCGCATGACAACTACACTGTCTCTACAGGTCGTGGATAGTGAGTGTTCATGACAACTACACTGTCTCTACATGTCGTGGATAGTGTTGATGAATACTACACTATCTCTACAGGTCGTGGATAGTGTTGGTGACTAATACTCTGTCTCTGCAAGTCGTGGATAGTGTTCATGATTAATACACTGTCTCCACAGGTCGTGGATAGTGTTCATGACTAATACACTGTCTCCACAGGTCGTGGATAGCGTTGATGACTACTACACTGTCTCTATAGCTCGTGGATAGTGTTCATGACTACTACACTGTCTCTAAAGTTCGTGGATAGTGTTCATGACTACTACACTGTCTGCGCAGGTCGTGGATAGTGTTCATGACTACTATACTGTCTTTACAAGTCGTGGATAGTGTTCATGACTACTACACTGTCTCTACAGGTCGTGTATAGTGTTCATAACTACTACATTGTCTACACAGGTCGTGGATAGTGTTCATGCCTTCTACACTGTCTCTACAGGTCGTGGATAGCGTTCATGACTAGTACACTGTCTCTACAGGTCGTGGATAGCGTTCATGACTACTACACTGTCTCTACAGGTTGTGGATAGTGTTCATGACTACTACACTGTCTCTACAAGTCGTTGATAGTGTTCGTAACTACTACACTGTCTCTACATGTCGTGAATAGTGTTCATGACTACTATACTGTCCCCACAGGTCGTGGATAGTGTTCATGACTACTACACTGTCTCTACATGTCGTGAACAGTGTTCGTGACTACTACACTGTCTGCACAGGTCGTGGGTAGTGTTCATGACTGCTATACTGTCTCTACAAGTCGTGGATAGTGTTCATAACTACTACACTGTCTCTACAGCTCATGGATAGTGTTCATGCCTTTTCTCCGTCTCTACAGGTCGTGGATAGTGTTCATGCCTTTTCTCCGTCTCTACAGGTCGTGGATAGTGTTCATGACTACACTACACTCTCTCTACAGGTCGTGGATAGTGTTCGTGACTAGTACACTGTCTCTACAGGTCGTGTATAGTATTCATGACTACTACACTGTCTCCACAAGTTGTGGACAGTGTTCATGACTATTATACTGTCTCTACAGGTCATGGATAGTGTTCGTGCCTTCTACACTGGCTCTACAGGTCGTGGATAGTGTTCATAACTACTACGTTGTCTCTACAGGTCGTGGATAGCGTTCATGACAACTACACTGTCTTTACTGGTTGGGGATAGTGCGCATGACAACTACATTGTCTCTACAGGTCGTGGATAGTGAGTGTTCATGACAACTACACTGTCTCTACATGTCGTGGATAGTGTTGATGAGTACTACACTATCTCTACAGGTCGTGGATAGTGTTGGTGACTAATACTCAGTCTCTGCAAGTCGTGGATAGTGTTCATGATTAATACACTGTCTCCACAGGTCGTGGATAGTGTTCATGACTAATACACTGTCTCCACAGGTCGTGGATAGCGTTCATGACTACTACACTGTCTCTATAGCTCGTGGATAGTGTTCATGATTACTACACTGTGTCTAAAGTTCGTGGATAGTGTTCATGACTACTATACTGTCTCTACAAGACGTGGATAGTGTTCTTGACTACTACACTGTCTCTACAGGTCGTGGATAGCGTTCATGACAACTACACTGTCTCTACAGGTTGGGGATAGTGCGCATGACTACTACTCTGTCTCTACATGTCGTGGATAGTGTTCATGACTACTACACTGTTTCTACAGCTCGTGAATAGTGATCATGCTTTCTACACTGTATCTACAGGTTGTGGACAGTGTTCATGACTAATACACTGTCTCCACAGGTCGTGGACAGTGTTCTTGACTACTATACTGTCTCTACAGGTCGTGGATAGTGTTCGTGCCTTCTACACTGGCTCTACAGGTAGTGGACAGTGTTCATGACTACTATTCTGTCTCTACAGGTCGTGGATAGTGTTCGTGCCTTCTACGCTGGCTCTGCATGTCGTGGATAGTGTTCATAACTACTACACTGTCTCTACAGGTCGTGGATAGCGTTCATGACAACTACACTGTCTTTACTGGTTGGGGATAGTGCACATGACAACTACACTGTCTCTACAGGTCGTGGATAGTGAGTGTTCATGACAACTACACTGTCTCTACATGTCGTGGATAGTGTTGATGAATACTATACTGTCTCTACAGGTCGGGGATAGTGTTCGTGCCTTCTACACTGGCTCTACAGGTCGTGGATAGTGTTCATAACTACTACGCTGTCTCTACAGGTCGTGGATAGCGTTCGTGACAACTACACTGTCTTTACTGGTTGGGGATAGTGCGCATGACAACTACACTGTCTCTACAGGTCGTGGATAGTGAGTGTTCATGACAACTACACTGTCTCTACATGTCGTTGATAGTGTTGATGAGTACTACACTATCTCTACAGGTCGTGGATAGTGTTGGTGACTAATACTCTGTCTCTGCAAGTCGTGGATAGTGTTCATGATTAATACACTGTCTCCACAGGTCGTGGATAGTGTTCATGACTAATACACTGTCTCCACAGGTCGTGGATAGCGTTCATGACTACTACACTGTCTCTATAGCTCGTGGATAGTGTTCATGACTACTACACTGTGTCTAAAGTTCGTGGATAGTGTTCATGACTACTATACTGTCTCTACAAGACGTGGATAGTGTTCATGAATACTACACTGTCTCTACAGGTCGTGGATAGCGTTCATGACAACTACACTGTCTCTACAGGTTGGGGATAGTGCGCATGACTACTACTCTGTCTCTACATGTCGTGGATAGTGTTCATGACTACTACACTGTTTCTACAGCTCGTGAATAGTGATCATGCTTTCTACACTGTATCTACAGGTTGTGGATAGTGTTCATGACTAATACACTGTCTCCACAGGTCGTGGACAGTGTTCTTGACTACTATACTGTCTCTACAGGTCGTGGATAATGTTCGTGCCTTCTACACTGGCTCTACAGGTCGTGGATAGTGTTCATAACTACTACACTGTCTCTACAGGTCGTGGATAGCGTTCATGACAACTATACTGTCTCTACAGGTTGGGGATAGTGCGCATGACTACTACACTGTCTCTACATGTCGTGGATAGTATGCATTACTACTACACTATCTCTACATGTCGTGGATAGTGTTCATGAGTACTACAATATCTCTACAGGTCGTGTATAATGTTGGTGACTAATACACTGTCTCCACAGGTCGTGGATAGTGTTCATGACTATTACACTGTCTCTACAGCTCGTGGTTAGTGTTCATGACTACTACATTGTCTCTACAGTTCATGGATAGTGTTCATGACTACTACACTGGCTCTACAGCTCGTGAATAGTGATCATTCCTTCTACACTGTATTTACAGGTTGTGGATAGTGTGCATAACTACTACACTGTCTCTACAGGTCGTTGATAGTGTTCATGACTACTACACTGTCTCTACAGCTCGTGAATAGTGATCATGCCTTCTACACTGTATCTACAGGTTGTGGATAGTGTTCATGACTAATACACTGTCTCCACAGGTCGTGGATAGTGTTCATGACTACTACATTGTCTCCACAGGTCGTGGATAATGTTCGTGACTACTATACTGTCTCTACAGGTCGTGGATAGTGAGTGTTCATGACAACTACACTGTCTCTACATGTCGTGGATAGTGTTGATGAGTACTACACTATCTCTACAGGTCGTGGATAGTGTTGGTGACTAATACTCTGTCTCTGCAAGTCGTGGATAGTGTTCATGATTAATACACTGTCTCCACAGGTCGTGGATAGTGTTCATGACTAATACACTGTCTCCACAGGTCGTGGATAGCGTTCATGACTACTACACTGTCTCTATAGCTCGTGGATAGTGTTCATGACTACTACACTGTGTCTAAAGTTCGTGGATAGTGTTCATGACTACTATACTGTCTCAACAAGTCGTGGATATTTTTCATGACTACTACACTGTCTCTACAGGTCGTGGATAGCGTTCATGACAACTACACTGTCTCTACAGGTTGGGGATAGTGCGCATGACTACTACTCTGTCTCTACATGTCGTGGATAGTGTTCATGATTACTACACTGTTTCTACAGCTCGTGAATAGTGATCATGCTTTCTACACTGTATCTACAGGTTGTGGATAGTGTTCATGACTAATACACTGTCTCCACAGGTCGTGGACAGTGTTCTTGACTACTATACTGTCTCTACAGGTCGTGGATAGTGTTCGTGCCTTCTACACTGGCTCTACAGGTCGTGGATAGTGTTCATAACTACTACACTGTCTCTACAGGTCGTGGATAGCGTTCATGACAACTATACTGTCTCTACAAGTTGGGGATAGTGCACATGACTACTACACTGTCTCTACATGTCGTGGATAGTATGCATTACTACTACACTATCTCTACATGTCGTGGATAGTGTTCATGAGTACTACAATATCTCTACAGGTCGTGGATAATGTTGGTGACTAATACACTGTCTCCACAGGTCGTGGATAGTGTTCATGACTATTACACTGTCTCTACAGCTCGTGGTTAGTGTTCATGACTACTACATTGTCTCTACAGTTCATGGATAGTGTTCATGACTACTACACTGTCTCTACAGCTCGTGAATAGTGATCATGCCTTCTACACTGTATGTACAGCTTGTGGATAGTGTTCATGACTAAGACTCTGTCTCTACAAGTCGTGGATAGTGTTCATGACTACAAAACTGTCTCTACAGCTCGTGAATAGTGATCATGCCTTCTACACTGTATCTACAGGTTGTGGATAGTGTTCATGACTAATACACTGTCTCTACAGGTCGTGGATGGTGTTTATGACTACTACACTGTCTCTACAGCTCGTGAATAGTGATCATTCCTTCTACACTGTATTTACAGGTTGTGGATAGTGTGCATAACTACTACACTGTCTCTACAGGTCGTGGATAGTGTTCATGACTACTACACTGTCTCTACAGCTCGTGAATAGTGATCATGCCTTCTACACTGTATCTACAGGTTGTGGATAGTGTTCATGACTAATACACTGTCTCCACAGGTCGTGGATAGTGTTCATGACTACTACATTGTCTCCACAGGTCGTGGACAGTGTTCGTGACTACTATACTGTCTCTACAGGTCGTGGATAGTGAGTGTTCAAGACAACTACACTGTCTCTACATGTCGTGGATAGTGTTGATGAGTACTACACTATCTCTACAGGTCGTGGATAGTGTTGGTGACTAATACTCTGTCTCTGCAAGTCGTGGATAGTGTTCATGATTAATACACTGTCTCCACAGGTCGTGGATAGTGTTCATGACTAATACACTGTCTCCACAGGTCGTGGATAGCGTTCATGACTACTACACTGTCTCTATAGCTCGTGGATAGTGTTCATGACTACTACACTGTGTCTAAAGTTCGTGGATAGTGTTCATGACTACTATACTGTCTCTACAAGTCGTGGATATTGTTCATGACTACTACACTGTCTCTACAGGTCGTGGATAGCGTTCATGACAACTACACTGTCTCTACAGGTTGGGGATAGTGCGCATGACTACTACTCTGTCTCTACAGGTCATGGATAGTGTTCATGACTACTACATTGTCTCTACAGCTCGTGAAAAGTGATCATGCCTTCTACACTGTATGTACAGGTTGTGGATAGTGTTCATGAATAAGACTCTGTCTCTACAAGTCGTGGATAGTGTTCATGACTACAAAACTGTCTCTACAGCTCGTGAATAGTGATCATGCCTTCTACACTGTATCTACAGGTTGTGGATAGTGCTCATGACTAATACACTGTCTCTACAGGTCGTGGATGGTGTTTATGACTACTACACTGTCTCTACAGCTCGTGAATAGTGATCATTCCTTCTACACTGTATTTACAGGTTGTGGATATTGTGCATAACTACTACACTGTCTCTACAGGTCGTGGATAGTGTTCATGACTACTACACTGTCTCTACAGCTCGTGAATAGTGATCATGCCTTCTACATTGTATCTACAGGTTGTGGATAGTGTTCATGACTAATACACTGTCTCCACAGGTCGTGGATAGTGTTCATGACTACTACATTGTCCCACAGGTCGTGGACAGTGTTCTTGACTACTATACTGTCTCTACAGGTCGTGGATAGTGTTCGTGCCTTCTACACTGGCTCTACAGGTCGTGGATAGTGTTCATAACTACTACACTGTCGCTACAGTTCGTGGATAGCGTTCATGACAACTACACTGTCTCTACAGGTTGGGGATAGTGCGCATGACTACTACTCTGTCTCTACATGTCGTGGATAGTGTTCATGACTACTACACTGTCTCTACAGCTCGTGAATAGTGATCATGCTTTCTACACTGTATCTACAGGTTGTGGATAGTGTTCATGACTAATACACTGTCTCTACAGCTCGTGGATAGTGTTCATGATACTACACTGTCTCTAAATGTCGTGGATAGTGTTCATGACTACAAAACTGTCTCCACAGGTCGTGGATAGTGTTCATGACTACTACACTGTCTACACAGGTCGTGGATAGTGTTCATGACTACTATACTGTCTCTACAGGTCGTGCATAGTGTTCGTGCCTTCTACACTGGCTCTACAGGTCGTGGATAGTGTTCATAACTACTACACTGTCTCTACAGGTCGTGGATAGTGTTCATAACTACTACACTGTCTCTACAGGTCGTGGATAGCGTTCATGACAACTACACTGTCTCTACTGGTTGGAGATAGTGCGCATGACTACTACACTGTCTCTACATGTCGTGGATAGTATACATTACTACTACACTATCTCTACATGTGGTGGATAGTGTTCATGAGTACTACAATATCTCTACAGGTCGTGGATAATGTTGGTGACTAATACACTGTCTCCACAGGTCGTGGATAGTGTTCATGACTACTACACTGTCTCTACAGCTCGTGGATAGTATTCATGATACTACATTGTCTCTAAATGTCGTGGATAGTGTAAATGACTACTACACTGTCTCCACAGGTCGTGGATAGTGTTCATGACTACTACACTGTCTGCATAGGTCGTGGATAGTGTTCATGACTACTATACTGTCTCTACAAGTCGTGGATTGTGTTCATGACTACTACACTGTCTCCACAGGTTGTGGACAGTGTTTATGACTATTATACTGTCTCTACAGGTCATGGATAGTGTTCGTGCCTTCTACACTGGCTCTACAGGTCGTGGATAGTGTTCATAACTACTACACTGTCTCTACAGGTCGTGGATAACGTTCATGACAACTACACTGTCTTTACTGGTTGGGGATAGTGCGCATGACAACTACACTGTCTCTACAGGTCGTGGATAGTGAGTGTTCATGACAACTACACTGTCTCTACATGTCGTGGATAGTGTTGATGAGTACTATACTATCTCTACAGGTCGTGGATAGTGTTGGTGACTAATACTCTGTCTCTGCAAGTCGTGGATAGTGTTCATGATTAATACACTGTCTCCACAGGTCGTGGATAGCGTTCATGACTACTACACTGTCTCTATAGCTCGTGGATAGTGTTCGTGACTACTACACTGTGTCTAAAGTTCGTGGATAGTGTTCATGACTACTATACTGTCTCTACAAGTCGTGGATAGTGTTCATCACTACTACACTGTCTCTACAGGTCGTGGATAGCGTTCATGACAACTACACTGTCTCTACAGGTTGCGGATAGTGCGCATGACTACTACTCTGTCTCTACATGTCGTGGATAGTGTTTATGACTACTACACTGTTTCTACAGCTCGTGAATAGTGATCATGCTTTCTACACTGTATATACAGGTTGTGGATAGTGTTCATGACTAATACACTGTCTCCACAGGTCGTGGACAGTGTTCTTGACTACTATACTGTCTCTACAGGTCGTGGATAGTGTTCGTGCCTTCTACACTGGCTCTACAGGTCGTGGATAGTGTTCATAACTACTACACTGTCTCTACAGGTCGTGGATACCGTTCATGACAACTATACTGTCTCTACAGGTTTGGGATTGTGCGCATGACTACTACACTGTCTCTACATGTCGTGGATAGTATGCATTACTACTAAACTATCTCTACATGTCGTGGATAGTGTTCATGTGTACTACAATATCTCTACAGGTCGTGGATAATGTTGGTGACTAATACACTGTCTCCACAGGTCGTGGATAATGTTCATGACTACTACACTGTCTCTACAGCTCGTGGTTAGTGTTCATGACTACTACATTGTCTCTACAGGTCATGGATAGTGTTCATGACTACTACACTGTCTCTACAGCTCGTGAATAGTGATCATGCCTTCTACACTGTATGTACAGGTTGTGGATAGTGTTCATGACTAAGACTCTGTCTCTACAAGTCGTGGATAGTGTTCGTGACTACAAAACTGTCTCTACAGCTCGTGAATAGTGATCATGCCTTCTACACTGTATCTACAGGTTGTGGATAGTGTTCATGACTAATAATACACTGTCTCTACAGGTCGTGGATGGTGTTTATGACTACTACTCTGTCTCTACAGCTCGTGAATAGTGATCATTCCTTCTACACTGTATTTACAGGTTGTGGATAGTGTGCATAACTACTACACTGTCTCTACAGGTCGTGGATAGTGTTCATGACTACTACACTGTCTCTACAGCTCGTGAATAGTGATCATGCCTTCTACACTGTATCTACAGGTTGTGGATAGTGTTCATGACTAATACACTGTCTCCACAGGTCGTGGATAGTGTTCATGACTACTACATTGTCTCCACAGGTCGTGGAGAGTGTTCGTGACTACTATACTGTCTCTACAGGTCGTGGATAGTGAGTGTTCATGACAACTACACTGTCTCTACATGTCGTTGATAGTGTTGATGAGTACTACACTATCTCTACAGGTCGTGGATAGTGTTGGTGACTAATACTCTGTCTCTGCAAGTCGTGGATAGTGTTCATGATTAATACACTGTCTCCACAGGTCGTGGATAGTGTTCATGACTAATACACTGTCTCCACAGGTCGTGGATAGCGTTCATGACTACTACACTGTCTCTATAGCTCGTGGATAGTGTTCATGACTACTACACTGTGTCTAAAGTTCGTGGATAGTGTTCATGACTACTATACTGTCTCAACAAGTCGTGGATATTGTTCTTGACTACTACACTGTCTCTACAGGTCGTGGATAGCGTTCATGACAACTACACTGTCTCTACAGGTTGGGGATAGTGCGCATGACTACTACTCTGTCTCTACATGTCGTGGATAGTGTTCATGATTACTACACTGTTTCTACAGCTCGTGAATAGTGATCATGCTTTCTACACTGTATCTACAGGTTGTGGATAGTGTTCATGACTAATACACTGTCTCCACAGGTCGTGGACAGTGTTCTTGACTACTATACTGTCTCTACAGGTCGTGGATAGTGTTCGTGCCTTCTACACTGGCTCTACAGTTCGTGGATAGTGTTCATAACTACTACACTGTCTCTACAGGTCGTGGATAGCGTTCATGACAACTATACTGTCTCTACAGGTTGGGGATAGTGCGCATGACTACTACACTGTCTCTACATGTCGTGGATAGTATGCATTACTACTACACTATCTCTACATGTCGTGGATAGTGTTCATGAGTACTACAATATCTCTACAGGTCGTGGATAATGTTGGTGACTAATACACTGTCTCCACAGGTCGTGGATAGTGTTCATGACTACTACACTGTCTCTACAGCTCGTGGTTAGTGTTCATGACTACTACATTGTCTCTACATTTCATGGATAGTGTTCATGACTACTACACTGTCTCTACAGCTCGTGAATAGTGATCATGCCTTCTACACTGTATGTACAGGTTGTGGATAGTGTTCATGACTAAGACTCTGTCTCTACAAGTCGTGGATAGTGTTCATGACTACAAAACTGTCTCTACAGCTCGTGAATAGTGATCATGCCTTCTACACTGTATCTACAGGTTGTGGATAGTGTTCATGACTAATACTCTGTCTCTACAGGTCGTGGATGGTGTTTATGACTACTACACTGTCTCTACAGCTCGTGTATAGTGATCATTCCTTCTACACTGTATTTACAGGTTGTGGATAGTGTGCATAACTACTACACTGTCTCTACAGGTCGTGGATAGTGTTCATGACTACTACACTGTCTCTACAGCTCGTGAATAGTGATCATGCCTTCTACACTGTATCTACAGGTTGTGGATAGTGTTCATGACTAATACACTGTCTCCACAGGTCGTGGATAGTGTTCATGACTACTACATTGTCTCCACAGGTCGTGGACAGTGTTCGTGACTACTATACTGTCTCTACAGGTCGTGGATAGTGAGTGTTCATGACAAATACACTGTCTCTACATGTCGTGGATAGTGTTGATGAGTACTACACTATCTCTACAGGTCGTGGATAGTGTTGGTGACTAATACTCTGTCTCTGCAAGTCGTGGATAGTGTTCATGATTAATTCACTGTCTCCACAGGTCGTGGATAGTGTTCATGACTAATACACTGTCTCCACAGGTCGTGGATAGCGTTCATGACTACTACACTGTCTCTATAGCTCGTGGATAGTGTTCATGACTACTACACTGTGTCTAAAGTTCGTGGATAGTGTTCATGACTACTATACTGTCTCCACAGGTCGTCGATAGTGTTCATGACTACTACACTGTCTGCACAGGTCGTGGATAGTGTTCATGACTACTATACTGTCTCTACAAGTCGTGGATTGTGTTCATGACTACTACACTGTCTCCACAGGTTGTGGACAGTGTTCATGACTATTATACTGTCTCTACAGGTCATGGATAGTGTTCGTGCCTTCTACACTGGCTCTACAGGTCGTGGATAGTGTTCATAACTACTATACTGTCTCTACAGGTTGTGGATAGCGTTCATGACAACTACACTGTCTTTATTGGTTGGGGATAGTGCGCATAACAACTACACTGTCTCTACAGGTCGTGGATAGTGAGTGTTCATGACAACTACACTGTCTCTACATGTCGTGGATAGTGTTGATGAGTACTACACTATCTCTACAGGTCGTGGATAGTGTTGGTGACTAATACTCTGTCTCTGCAAGTCGTGGATAGTGTTCATGATTAATACACTGTCTCCACAGGTCGTGGATAGTGTTCATGATTAATACACTGTCTCCACAGGTCGTGGATAGCGTTCATGACTACTACACTGTCTCTATAGCTCGTGGATAGTGTTCATGACTACTACACTGTGTCTAAAGTTCGTGGATAGTGTTCATGACTACTATACTGTCTCTACAAGTCGTGGATATTGTTCATGACTACTACACTGTCTCTACAGGTCGTGGATAGCGTTCATGACAACTACACTGTCTCTACAGGTTGGGGATAGTGCGCATGACTACTACTCTGTCTCTACAGGTCATGGATAGTGTTCATGACTACTACACTGTCTCTACAGCTCGTGAATAGTGATCATGCCTTCTACACTGTATGTACAGGTTGTGGATAGTGTTCATGACTAAGACTCTGTCTCTATAAGTCGTGGATAGTGTTCATGACTACAAAACTGTCTCTACAGCTCGTGAATAGTGATCATGCCTTCTACACTGTATCTACAGGTTGTGGATAGTGTTCATGACTAATACACTGTCTCTACAGGTCGTGGATGGTGTTTATGACTACTACACTGTCTCTACAGCTCGTGAATAGTGATCATTCCTTCTACACTGTATTTACAGGTTGTGGATATTGTGCATAACTACTACACTGTCTCTACAGGTCGTGGATAGTGTTCATGACTACTACACTGTCTCCACAGGTCGTGGATAGTTTCATGATTAATACACTGTCTCCACAGGTCGTGGATAGTGTTCATGACTAATACACTGTCTCCACAGGTCGTGGATAGCGTTCATGACTACTACACTGTCTCTATAGCTCGTGGATAGTGTTCATGACTACTACACTGTGTCTAAAGTTCGTGGATAGTGTTCATGACTACTATACTGTCTCTACAAGTCGTGGATATTGTTCATGACTACTACACTGTCTCTACAGGTCGTGGATAGCGTTCATGACAACTACACTGTCTCTACAGGTTGGGGATAGTGCGCATGACTACTACTCTGTCTCTACAGGTCATGGATAGTGTTCATGACTACTACACTGTCTCTACAGCTCGTGAATAGTGATCATGCCTTCTACACTGTATGTACAGGCTGTGGATAGTGTTCATGACTAAGACTCTGTCTCTACAAGTCGTGGATAGTGTTCGTGACTACAAAACTGTCTCTACAGCTCGTGAATAGTGATCATGCCTTCTACACTGTATCTACAGGTTGTGTATAGTGTTCATGACTAATACACTGTCTCTACAGGTCGTGGATGGTGTTTATGACTACTACACTGTCTCTACAGCTCGTGAATAGTGATCATTCCTTCTACACTGTATTTACAGATTGTGGATATTGTGCATAACTACTACACTGTCTCTACAGGTCGTGGATAGTGTTCATGACTACTACACTGTCTCTACAGCTCGTGAATAGTGATCATGCCTTCTACATTGTAACTAAAGGTTGTGGATAGTGTTCATGACTAATACACTGTCTCCACAGGTCGTGGATAGTGTTCATGACTACTACATTGTCTCCACAGGTCGTGGACAGTGTTCTTGACTACTATACTGTCTCTACAGGTCGTGGATAGTGTTCGTGCCTTCTACTCTGGCTCTACAGGTCGTGGATAGTGTTCATAACTACTACACTGTCGCTACAGGTCGTGGATAGCGTTCATGACAACTACACTGTCTCTACAGGTTGGGGATAGTGCGCATGACTACTACTCTGTCTCTACATGTCGTGGATAGTGTTCATGACTACTACACTGTCTCTACAGCTCGTGAATAGTGATCATGCTTTCTACACTGTATCTACAGGTTGTGGATAGTGTTCATGACTAATACACTGTCTCCACAGGTCATGGACAGTGTTCGTGACAACTACACTGTCTCTACAGTTTGGGGATAGTGCGCATGACTACTACACTGTCTCTACATGTCGTGGATAGTAGTCATTACTACTACACTATCTCTACATATCGTGTATAGTGTTCATGAGTACTACAATATCTCTACAGGTCGTGGATAATGTTGTTGACTAATACACTGTCTCTACAGCTCGTGGATAGTGTTCATGATACTACACTGTCTCTAAATGTCGTGGATAGTGTTCATGACTACAAAACTGTCTCCACAGGTCGTGGATAGTGTTCATGACTACTACACTGTCTACACAGGTCGTGGATAGTGTTCATGACTACTATACTGTCTCTACAGGTCGTGCATAGTGTTCGTGCCTTCTACACTGGCTCTACAGGTCGTGGATAGTGTTCATAACTACTACACTGTCTCTACAGGTCGTGGATAGTGTTCATAACTACTACACTGTCTCTACAGGTCGTGGATAGTGTTCATAACTACTACACTGTCTCTACAGGTCGTGGATAGCGTTCATGACAACTACACTGTCTCTACTGGTTGGAGATAGTGCGCATGACTACTACACTGACTCTACATGTCGTGGATAGTATACATTACTACTACACTATCTCTACATGTGGTGGATAGTGTTCATGAGTACTACAATATCTCTACAGGTCGTGGGTAATGTTGGTGACTAATACACTGTCTCCACAGGTCGTGGATAGTATTCACGATACTACATTGTCTCTAAATGTCGTGGATAGTGTAAATGACTACTACACTGTCTCCACAGGTCGTGGATAGTGTTCATGACTACTACATTGTCTGCACAGGTCGTGGATAGTGTTCATGACTACTATACTGTCTCTACAAGTCGTGGATTGTGTTCATGACTACTACACTGTCTCCACAGGTTGTGGACAGTGTTTATGACTATTATACTGTCTCTGCAGGTCATTGATAGTGTTCGTGCCTTCTACACTGGCTCTACAGGTCGTGGATAGTGTTCATAACTACTACACTGTCTCTACAGGTCGTGGATAACGTTCATGACAACTACACTGTCTTTACTGGTTGGGGATAGTGCGCATGACAACTACACTGTCTCTACAGGTCGTGGATAGTGAGTGTTCATGACAACTACATTGTCTCTACATGTCGTGGATAGTGTTGATGAGTACTACACTATCTCTACAGGTCGTGGATAGTGTTGGTGACTAATACTCTGTCTCTGCAAGTCGTGGATAGTGTTCATGATTAATACACTGTCTCCACAGGTCGTGGATAGTGTTCATGACTAATACACTGTCTCCACAGGTCGTGGATAGCGTTCATGACTACTACACTGTCTCTATAGCTCGTGGATAGTGTTCATGACTACTACACTGTGTCTAAAGTTCGTGGATAGTGTTCATGACTACTATACTGTCTCTACAAGTCGTGGATAGTGTTCATGATTACTACGCTGTCTCTACAGGTAGTGGATAGCGTTCATGACAACTACACTGTCTCTACAGGTTGGGGATAGTGCGCATGACTACTACTCTGTCTCTACATGTCGTGGATAGTGTTCGTGACTACTACACTGTTTCTACAGCTCGTGAATAGTGATCATGCTTTCTACACTGTATCTACAGGTTGTGGATAGTGTTCATGACTAATACACTGTCTCCACAGGTCGTGGACAGTGTTCTTGACTACTATACTGTCTCTACAGGTCGTGGATAGTGTTCGTGCCTTCTACACTGGCTCTACAGGTCGTGGATAGTGTTCATAACTACTACACTGTCTCTACAGGTCGTGGATAGTGCTCGTGACAACTACACTGTCTCTACTGGTTGGGGATAGTGCGCATGACTACTACACTGTCTCTACATGTCGTGGATAGTATACATTACTACTACACTATCTCTACACGTGGTGGATAGTGTTCATGAGTACTACAATATCTCTACAGGTCGTGGATAATGTTGTTGACTAATACACTGTCTCCACAGGTCGTGGATAGTGTTCATGACTACTACACTGTCTCTACAGCTCGTGGATAGTATTCATGATACTACACTGTCTCTAAATGTCGTGGATAGTGTAAATGACTACGACACTGTCTCCACAGGTCGTCGATAGTGTTCATGACTACTACACTGTCTGCACAGGTCGTGGATAGTGTTCATGACTACTATACTGTCTCTACAAGTCGTGGATTGTGTTCATGACTACTACACTGTCTCCACAGGTTGTGGACAGTGTTCATGACTATTATACTGTCTCTACAGGTCATGGATAGTGTTCGTGCCTTCTACACTGGCTCTACAGGTCGTGGATAGTGTTCATAACTACTACACTGTCTCTACAGGTTGTGGATAGCGTTCATGACAACTACACTGTCTTTACTGGTTGGGGATAGTGCGCATAACAACTACACTGTCTCTACAGGTCGTGGATAGTGAGTGTTCATGACAACTACACTGTCTCTACATGTCGTGGATAGTGTTGATGAGTACTACACTATCTCTACATGTCGTGGATAGTGTTGGTGACTAATACTCTGTCTCTGCAAGTCGTGGATAGTGTTCATGATTAATAAACTGTCTCCACAGGTCGTGGATAGTGTTCATGACTAATACACTGTCTCCTCAGGTCGTGGATAGCGTTCATGACTACTACACTGTCTCTATAGCTCGTGGATAGTGTTCATGACTACTACACTGTGTCTAAAGTTCGTGGATAGTGTTCATGACTACTATACTGTCTCTACAAGTCGTGGATAGTGTTCATGACTACTACACTGTCTCTACAGGTCGTGGATAGCGTTCATGACAACTACACTGTCTCTACAGGTTGGGGATTGTGCGCATGACTACTACTCTGTCTCTACATGTCGTGGATAGTGTTCATGACTACTACACTGTTTCTACAGCTCGTGAATAGTGATCATGCTTTCTACACTGTATATACAGGTTGTGGATAGTGTTCATGACTAATACACTGTCTCCACAGGTCGTGGACAGTGTTCTTGACTACTATACTGTCTCTACAGGTCGTGGATAGTGTTCGTGCCTTCTACACTGGCTCTACAGGTCGTGGATAGTGTTCATAACTACTACACTGTCTCTACAGGTCGTGGATAGCGTTCATGACAACTATACTGTCTCTACAGGTTGGGGATAGTGCGCATGACTACTACACTGTCTCTACATGTCGCGGATAGTATGCATTACTACTACACTATCTCTACATGTCGAGAATAGTGTTCATGAGTACTACAATATCTCTACAGGTCGTGGATAATGTTGGTGACTAATACACTGTCTCCACAGGTCGTGGATAGTGTTCATGACTACTACACTGTCTCTACAGCTCGTGGTTAGTGTTCATGACTACTACATTGTCTCTACAGGTCATGGATAGTGTTCATGACTACTACACTGTCTCTACAGCTCGTGAATAGTGATCATGCCTTCTACACTGTATGTACAGGTTGTGGATAGTGTTCATGACTAAGACTCTGTCTCTACAAGTCGTGGATAGTGTTCATGACTACAAAACTGTCTCTACAGCTCGTGAGTAGTGATCATGCCTTCTACACTGTATCTACAGGTTGTGGATAGTGTTCATGACTAATAATACACTGTCTCTACAGGTCGTGGATGGTGTTTATGACTACTACTCTGTCTCTACAGCTCGTGAATAGTGATCATTCCTTCTACACTGTATTTACAGGTTGTGGATAGTGTGCATAACTACTACACTGTCTCTACAGGTCGTGGATAGTGTTCATGACTACTACACTGTCTCTTCAGCTCGTGAATAGTGATCATGCCTTCTACACTGTATCTACAGGTTGTGGATAGTGTTCATGAATAATACACTGTCTCCACAGGTCGCGGATAGTGTTCATGACTACTACATTGTCTCCACAGGTCGTGGAGAGTGTTCGTGACTACTATACTGTCTCTACAGGTCGTGGATAGTGAGTGTTCATGACAACTACACTGTCTCTACATGTCGTGGATAGTGTTGATGAGTACTACACTATCTCTACAGGTCGTGGATAGTGTTTGTGACTAATACTCTGTCTCTGCAAGTCGTGGATAGTGTTCATGATTAATACACTGTCTCCACAGGTCGTGGATAGTGTTCATGACTAATACACTGTCTCCACAGGTCGTGGATAGCGTTCATGACTACTACACTGTCTCTATAGCTCGTGGATAGTGTTCATGACTACTACACTGTGTCTAAAGTTCGTGGATAGTGTTCATGACTACTATACTGTCTCAACAAATCGTGGATATTGTTCATGACTACTACACTGTCTCTACAGGTCGTGGATAGCGTTCATGACAACTACACTGTCTCTACAGGTTGGGGATAGTGCGCATGACTACTACTCTGTCTCTACATGTCGTGGATAGTGTTCATGATTACTACACTGTTTCTACAGCTCGTGAATAGTGATCATGCTTTCTACACTGTATCTACAGGTTGTGGATAGTGTTCATGACTAATACACTGTCTCCACAGGTCGTGGACAGTGTTCTTGACTACTATACTGTCTCTACAGGTCGTGGATAGTGTTCGTGCCTTCTACACTGGCTCTACATGTCGTGGATAGTGTTCATAACTACTACACTGTCTCTACAGCTCGTGAATAGTGATCATGCCTTCTACACTGTATGTACAGGTTGTGGATAGTGTTCATGACTAAGACTCTGTCTCTACAAGTCGTGGATAGTGTTCATGACTACAAAACTGTCTCTACAGCTCGTGAATAGTGATCATGCCTTCTACACTGTATCTACAGGTTGTGGATAGTGTTCTTGACTAATACACTGTCTCTACAGGTCGTGGATGGTGTTTATGACTACTACACTCTCTACAGCTCGTGAATAGTGATCATTCCTTCTACACTGTATTTACAGGTTGTGGATATTGTGCATAACTACTACACTGTCTCTACAGGTCGTGGATAGTGTTCATGACTACTACACTGTCTCTACAGCTCGTGAATAGTGATCATGCCTTCTACATTGTATCTACAGGTTGTGGATAGTGTTCATGACTAATACACTGTCTCCACAGGTCGTGGATAGTGTTCATGACTACTACATTGTCTCCACAGGTCGTGGACAGTGTTCTTGACTACTATACTGTCTCTACAGGTCGTGGATAGTGTTCGTGCCTTCTACACTGGCTCTACAGGTCGTGGATAGTGTTCATAACTACTACACTGTCGCTACAGGTCGTGGATAGCGTTGATGACAACTACACTGTCTCTACAGGTTGGGGATAGTGCGCATGACTACTACTCTGTCTCTACATGTCTTGGATAGTGTTCATGACTACTACACTGTCTCTACAGCTCGTGAATAGTGATCATGCTTTCTACACTGTATCTACAGGTTGTGGATAGTGTTCATGACTAATACACTGTCTCCACAGGTCATGGAGAGTGTTCGTGACAACTACACTGTCTCTACAGTTTGGGGATAGTGCGCATGACTACTACACTGTCTCTACATGTCGTGGATAGTAGTCATTACTACTACACTATCTCTACATATCGTGTATAGTGTTCATGAGTATTACAATATCTCTACAGGTCGTGGATAATGTTGGTGACTAATACACTGTCTCTACAGCTCGTGGATAGTGTTCATGATACGACACTGTCTCTAAATGTCGTGGATAGTGTTCATGACTACAAAACTGTCTCCACAGGTCGTGGATAGTGTTCATGACTACTACACTGTCTACACAGGTCGTGGATAGTGTTCATGACTACTATACTGTCTCTACAGGTCGTGCATAGTGTTCGTGCCTTCTACACTGGCTCTACAGGTCGTGGATAGTGTTCATAACTACTACACTGTCTCTACAGGTCGTGGATAGTGTTCATAACTACTACACTGTCTCTATAGGTCGTGGATAGTGTTCATAACTACTACACTGTCTCTACAGGTCGTGGATAGCGTTCATGACAACTACACTGTCTCTACTGGTTGGAGATAGTGCGCATGACTACTACACTGTCTCTACATGTCGTGGATAGTATACATTACTACTACACTATCTCTACATGTGGTGGATAGTGTTCATGAGTACTACAATATATCTACAGGTCGTGGATAACGTTGGTGACTAATACACTGTCTCCACAGGTCGTGGATAGTATTCACGATACTACATTGTCTCTAAATGTCGTGGATAGTGTAAATGACTACTACACTGTCTCCACAGGTCGTGGATAGTGTTCATGACTACTACACTGTCTGCACAGGTCGTGGATAGTGTTCATGACTACTATACTGTCTCTACAAGTCGTGGATTGTGTTCATGACTACTACACTGTCTCCACAGGTTGTGGACAGTGTTTATGACTATTATACTGTCTCTACAGGTCATGGATAGTGTTCTTGCCTTCTACACTGGCTCTACAGGTCGTGGATAGTGTTCATAACTACTACACTGTCTCTACAGGTCGTGGATAACGTTCGTGACAACTACACTGTCTTTACTCGTTGGGGATAGTGCGCATGACAACTACACTGTCTCTACAGGTCGTGGATAGTGAGTGTTCATGACAACTACACTGTCTCTACATGTCGTGGATAGTGTTGATGAGTACTACACTATCTCTACAGGTCGTGGATAGTGTTGGTGACTAATACTCTGTCTCTGCAAGTCGTGGATAGTGTTCATGATTAATACACTGTCTGCACAGGTCGTGGATAGTGTTCATGACTAATACACTGTCTCCACAGGTCGTGGATAGCGTTCATGACTACTACACTGTCTCTATAGCTCGTGGATAGTGTTCATGACTACTACACTGTGTCTAAAGTTGGTGGATAGTGTTCATGACTACTATACTGTCTCTACAAGTCGTGGATAGTGTTCATGACTACTACACTGTCTCTACATGTCGTGGATAGCGTTCATGACAACTACACTGTCTCTACAGATTGGGGATAGTGCGCATGACTACTTCTCTGTCTCTACATGTCGTGGATAGTGTTCATGACTACTACACTGTTTCTACAGCTCGTGAATAGTGATCATGCTTTCTACACTGTATCTACAGGTTGTGGATAGTGTTCATGACTAATACACTGTCTCCACAGGTCGTGGACAGTGTTCTTGACTACTATACTGTCTCTACAGGTCGTGGATAGTGTTCGTGCCTTCTACACTGGCTCTACAGGTCGTGGATAGTGTTCATAACTACTACACTGTCTCTACAGGTCGTGGATAGCGTTCATGACAACTACACTGTCTCTACTGGTTGGGGATAGTGCGCATGACTACTACACTGTCTCTACATGTCGTGGATAGTATACATTACTACTACACTATCTCTACACATGGTGGATAGTGTTCATGAGTACTACAATATCTCTACAGGTCGTGGATAATGTTGTTGACTAATACACTGTCTCCACAGGTCGTGGATAGTGTTCATGACTACTACACTGTCTCCACAGGTCATGGAGAGTGTTCGTGACAACTACACTGTCTCTACAGTTTGGGGATAGTGCGCATGACTACTACACTGTCTCTACATGTCGTGGATAGTAGTCATTACTACTACACTATCTCTACATATCGTGTATAGTGTTCATGAGTATTACAATATCTCTACAGGTCGTGGATAATGTTGGTGACTAATACACTGTCTCTACAGCTCGTGGATAGTGTTCATGATACTACACTGTCTCTAAATGTCGTGGATAGTGTTCATGACTACAAAACTGTCTCCACAGGTCGTGGATAGTGTTCATGACTACTACACTGTCTACACAGGTCGTGGATAGTGTTCATGACTACTATACTGTCTCTACAGGTCGTGCATAGTGTTCGTGCCTTCTACACTGGCTCTACAGGTCGTGGATAGTGTTCATAACTACTACACTGTCTCTACAGGTCGTGGATAGTGTTCATAACTACTACACTGTCTCTACAGGTCGTGGATAGTGTTCATAACTACTACACTGTCTCTACAGGTCGTGGATAGCGTTCATGACAACTACACTGTCTCTACTGGTTGGAGATAGTGCGCATGACTACTACACTGTCTCTACATGTCGTGGATAGTATACATTACTACTACACTATCTCTACATGTGGTGGATAGTGTTCATGAGTACTACAATATATCTACAGGTCGTGGATAATGTTGGTGACTAATACACTGTCTCCACAGGTCGTGGATAGTATTCACGATACTACATTGTCTCTAAATGTCGTGGATAGTGTAAATGACTACTACACTGTCTCCACAGGTCGTGGATAGTGTTCAGGACTACTACACTGTCTGCACAGGTCGTGGATAGTGTTCATGACTACTATACAGTCTCTACAAGTCGTGGATTGTGTTCATGACTACTACACTGTCTCCACAGGTTGTGGACAGTGTTTATGACTATTATACTGTCTCTACAGGTCATGGATAGTGTTCTTGCCTTCTACACTGGCTCTACAGGTCGTGGATAGTGTTCATAACTACTACACTGTCTCTACAGGTCGTGGATAACGTTCGTGACAACTACACTGTCTTTACTCGTTGGGGATAGTGCGCATGACAACTACACTGTCTCTACAGGTCGTGGATAGTGAGTGTTCATGACAACTACACTGTCTCTACATGTCGTGGATAGTGTTGATGAGTACTACACTATCTCTACAGGTCGTGGATAGTGTTGGTGACTAATACTCTGTCTCTGCAAGTCGTGGATAGTGTTCATGATTAATACACTGTCTCCACAGGTCGTGGATAGTGTTCATGACTAATACACTGCCTCCACAGGTCGTGGATAGCGTTCATGACTACTACACTGTCTCTATAGCTCGTGGATAGTGTTCATGACTACTACACTGTGTCTAAAGTTCGTGGATAGTGTTCATGACTACTATACTGTCTCTACAAGTCGTGGATAGTGTTCATGACTACTACACTGTCTCTACAGGTCGTGGATAGCGTTCATGACAACTACACTGTCTCTACAGGTTGGGGATAGTGCGCATGACTACTACTCTGTCTCTACATGTCGTGGATAGTGTTCATGACTACTACACTGTTTCTACAGCTCGTGAATAGTGATCATGCTTTCTACACTGTATCTACAGGTTGTGGATAGTGTTCATGACTAATACACTGTCTCCACAGGTCGTGGACAGTGTTCTTGACTACTATACTGTCTCTACAGGTCGTGGATAGTGTTCGTGCCTTCTACACTGGCTCTACAGGTCGTGGATAGTGTTCATAACTACTACACTGTCTCTACAGGTCGTGGATAGCGTTCATGACAACTACACTGTCTCTACTGGTTGGGGATAGTGCGCATGACTACTACACTGTCTCTACATGTCGTGGATAGTATACATTACTACTACACTATCTCTACACATGGTGGATAGTGTTCATGAGTACTACAATATCTCTACAGGTCGTGGATAATGTTGTTGACTAATACACTGTCTCCACAGGTCGTGGATAGTGTTCATGACTACTACACTGTCTCTACAGGTCGTCGATAGTGCTCATGACTATTACACTGTCGCTGCAGTTCGTGGATAGTGTTCATGACCAATATACTGTCTCTACAGATCGTGGATAGTGTTCATGACTATTACACTGTCTCTACAGCTCGTGGATAGTGTTCATGCCTTCTACACTGTCTCTACAGGTCGTGGATAGTGTTCATGACTACACTACACTGTCTCTATAGGTCGTGGATAGTGTTCATGACTACTACACTGTCTCTGCAGCTCGTGGATAGTGTTCATGCCTTCTACACTGTATCTACACGTTGTGGATAGTGTGCATAGCTACTACACTGTCTCCACAGGTCGTTGATAGTGTTCATGACTATTACTCTGTCTCTACATTTCGTGGATAGTGTTAATGACTTCTACACTGTCTCCACAGGTCGTGGATAGTGTTCATGACTACTACACTGTCTGCACAGGTCGTGGATAGTATTCATGACTGCAATACTGTCTCTACAAGTCGTGGATAGAGTTCATAACTACTACATTTTCTCCACAGATCGTGGATAGTGTTCATGCCTTCTACACTGGCTCTACATGTCGTGGATAGTGTGCATGCCTTCTACACTGTCTCTACAGGTTGTGGATAGTGTTCATGACTACTACACTGTCTTTACATGTCGTGAATAGTGTTCATGACTACTACTCTGTCTCTACAAGTCGTTGATAATGTTCATAACTACTACACTGTCTCCACAGGTCGTGGATAGTGTTCATGCATTCTACACTGGATCTACATGTATTGGATAGTGTTCATGACTACTTCATTGTCTCTACAGGTCGTGGATAGTGTTCATGACTACTACACTCTCGCTGCAGTTCGTGGATTGTGTTCATAACTAATACACTGTCTCTACAGGTCGTGGATAGTGTTCATGACTACTACACTGTCTCTGTAGCTCGTGGATAGTGTTCATGCCTTCTACACTGTATCTACACGTTGTGGATAGTGTGCATAGCTACTACACTGTCTCCACAGGTCGTGGATAGTGTTCATGACTATTACTCTGTCTCTACATTTCGTGGATAGTGTTAATGACTTCTACACTGTCTCCACAGGTCGTGGATAGTGTTCATGACTACTACACTGTCTCTACATGTCGTGGATAGTGTTCGTGACTACTACACTGTCTCCACAGGTCGTGGATAGTGTTCATGCATTCTACACTGGATCTACATGTATTGGATAGTGTTCATGACTACTTCATTGTCTCTACAGGTCGTGGATAGTGTTCATGACTACTACACTCTCGCTGCAGTTCGTGGATTGTGTTCATGACTAATGCACTGTCTCTACAGGTCGTGGATAGTGTTCATGACTACTACACTGTCTCTGCAGCTCGTGGATAGTGTTCATGCCTTCTACACTGTATCTACACGTTGTGGATAGTGTGCATAGCTACTACACTGTCTCCACAGGTCGTGGATAGTGTTCATGACTATTACTCTGTCTCTACATTTCGTGGATAGTGTTAATGACTTCTACACTGTCTCCACAGGTCGTGGATAGTGTTCATGACTACTACACTGTCTCTACATGTCGTGGATAGTGTTCGTGCCTACTACACTGTCTGCACAGGTCGTGGATAGTGTTCATGACTGCAATACTGTCTCTACAGGTTGTGGATAGTGTTCATGACTACTACACTGTCTTTACAAGTCGTGGATAGTGTTCATGACTACTACACTGTCTCTACATGTCGTGAATAGTGTTCATGACTACTATACTGTCCCCACAGGTCGTGGATATTGTTCATGACTACTACACTGTCTCTATATGTCGTGAATAGTGTTCGTGACTACTACACTGTCTGCACAGGTCGTGGATAGTGTTCATGACTGCTATGCTGTCTCTACAAGTCGTGGATAGTGTTCATAACTACTACACTGTCTCTACAGCTCATGGATAGTGTTCATCCCTTCTCTCCGTCTCTACAGGTCGTGGATAGTGTTCATGACTACACTACACTGTCTCTACAGGTCGTGGATAGTGTTCATGACTAGTACACTGTCTCTACAGGTCGTGTATAGTATTCATGACTATTACACTGTCTCTACAGGTCGTGAATAGTGATCATGCCTTCTACACTGTATCTACAGGATGTGGATAGTGTTCATGATTAATACACTGCCTCTACATGTCGTGGATAGTGTTCATGACTACTACACTGTCTCTACAGCTCGTGAATAGTGATCATGCCTTCTACACTGTATCTACAGGTTGTGGATAGTGTTCATGACTAATACACTGTCTCTACAGGCCATGGATAGTGTTTATGACTACTACATTGTCTCTACATCTCGTGAATAGTGATCATGCCTTCTACACTGTATTTACAGGTTGTGGATAGTGTGCATGATTAATACACTGTCTCCAATGGTCGTGGATAGTGTTCGTGACTACTACACTGTCTCCACAGGTCGTGGACAGTGTTCGTGACTACTATACTGTTTCTACAGGTCGTGGATAGTGTTCGTGCCTTCTACATTGGCTCTACAGGTCGTGGATAGTGTTCATGACTACTACACTCTCGCTGCAGTTCGTGGATTGTGTTCATGACTAATACACTGTCTCTACAGGTCGTGGATAGTGTTCATGACTACTACACTGTCTCTGCAGCTCGTGGATAGTGTTCATGCCTTCTACACTGTATCTACACGTTGTGGATAGTGTGCATAGCTACTACACTGTCTCCACAGGTCGTGGATAGTGTTCATGACTATTACTCTGTCTCTACATTTCGTGTATAATGTTATTGACTTCTACACTGTCTCCACAGGTCGTGGATAGTGTTCATGACTACTACACTGTCTCTACATGTCGTGGATAGTGTTCATGACTACTACTCTGTCTGCACAGGTCGTGGATAGTGTTCATGACTGCAATACTGTCTCTACAAGTCGTGGATAGAGTTCATAACTACTACATTGTCTCCACAGATCGTGGATAGTGTTCATGCCTTCTACACTGGCTCTACATGTCGTGGATAGTGTGCATGCCTTCTACACTGTCTCTACAGGTTGTGGATAGTGTTCATGACTACTACACTGTCTTTACATGTCGTGAATAGTGTTCATGACTACTACACTGTCTCTACAGGTCGTGGATAGTGTGCACGCCTTCTACACTGTCTCTACAGGTTGTGGATAGTGTTCATGACTACTACACTGTCTCTACAAGTCGTTGATAATGTTCATAACTACTACACTGTCTCTACAGGTCGTGGATAGTGTTCATAACTACTACACTGTCTCTACAGGCCGTGGATAGTGTTCATAACTACTACACTGTCTCTACAGGTCGTGGATAGCGTTCATGACAACTATACTGTCTCTACAGGTTGGGGATAGTGCGCATGACTACTACACTGTCTCTACATGTCGTGGATAGTATGCATTACTACTACACTATCTCTACATGTCGTGGATAGTGTTCATGAGTACTACAATATCTCTACAGGTCGTGGATAATGTTGGTGACTAATACACTGTCTCCACAGGTCGTGGATAATGTTCATGACTACTACACTGTCTCTACAGCTCGTGGTTAGTGTTCATGACTACTACATTGTCTCTACAGTTCATGGATAGTGTTCATGACTACTACACTGTCTCTACAGCTCGTGAATAGTGATCATGCCTTCTACACTGTATGTACAGGTTGTGGATAGTGTTCATGACTAAGACTCTGTCTCTACAAGTCGTGGATAGTGTTCATGACTACAAAACTGTCTCTACAGCTCGTGAATAGTGATCATGCCTTCTACACTGTATCTACAGGTTGTGGATAGTGTTCATGACTAATACACTGTCTCCACAGGTCGTGGATAGTGTTCATGACTACTACATTGTCTCCACAGGTCGTGGACAGTGTTCGTGACTACTATACTGTCTCTACAGGTCGTGGATAGTGAGTGTTCATGACAAATACACTGTCTCTACATGTCGTGGATAGTGTTGATGAGTACTACACTATCTCTACAGGTCGTGGATAGTGTTGGTGACTAATACTCTGTCTCTGCAAGTCGTGGATAGTGTTCATGATTAATACACTGTCTCCACAGGTCGTGGATAGTGTTCATGACTAATACACTGTCTCCACAGGTCGTGGATAGCGTTCATGACTACTACACTGTCTCTATAGCTCGTGGATAGTGTTCATGACTACTACACTGTGTCTAAAGTTCGTGGATAGTGTTCATGACTACTATACTGTCTCCACAGGTCGTCGATAGTGTTCATGACTACTACACTGTCTGCACAGGTCGTGGATAGTGTTCATGACTACTATACTGTCTCTACAAGTCGTGGATTGTGTTCATGACTACTACACTGTCTCCACAGGTTGTGGACAGTGTTCATGACTATTATACTGTCTCTACAGGTCATGGATAGTGTTCGTGCCTTCTACACTGGCTCTACAGGTCGTGGATAGTGTTCATAACTACTATACTGTCTCTACAGGTTGTGGATAGCGTTCATGACAACTACACTGTCTTTACTGGTTGGGGATAGTGCGCATAACAACTACACTGTCTCTACAGGTTGTGGATAGTGAGTGTTCATGACAACTACACTGTCTCTACATGTCGTGGATAGTGTTGATGAGTACTACACTATCTCTACAGGTCGTGGATAGTGTTGGTGACTAATACTCTGTCTCTGCAAGTCGTGGATAGTGTTCATGATTAATACACTGTCTCCACAGGTCGTGGATAGTGTTCATGATTAATACACTGTCTCCACAGGTCGTGGATAGCGTTCATGACTACTACACTGTCTCTATAGCTCGTGGATAGTGTTCATGACTACTACACTGTGTCTAAAGTTCGTGGATAGTGTTCATGACTACTATACTGTCTCTACAAGTCGTGGATATTGTTCATGACTACTACACTGTCTCTACAGGTCGTGGATAGCGTTCATGACAACTACACTGTCTCTACAGGTTGGGGATAGTGCGCATGACTACTACTCTGTCTCTACAGGTCATGGATAGTGTTCATGACTACTACACTGTCTCTACAGCTCGTGAATAGTGATCATGCCTTCTACACTGTATGTACAGGTTGTGGATAGTGTTCATGACTAAGACTCTGTCTCTATAAGTCGTGGATAGTGTTCATGACTACAAAACTGTCTCTACAGCTCGTGAATAGTGATCATGCCTTCTACACTGTATCTACAGGTTGTGGATAGTGTTCATGACTAATACACTGTCTCTACAGGTCGTGGATGGTGTTTATGACTACTACACTGTCTCTACAGCTCGTGAATAGTGATCATTCCTTCTACACTGTATTTACAGGTTGTGGATATTGTGCATAACTACTACACTGTCTCTACAGGTCGTGGATAGTGTTCATGACTACTACACTGTCTCCACAGGTCGTGGATAGTTTCATGATTAATACACTGTCTCCACAGGTCGTGGATAGTGTTCATGACTAATACACTGTCTCCACAGGTCGTGGATAGCGTTCATGACTACTACACTGTCTCTATAGCTCGTGGATAGTGTTCATGACTACTACACTGTGTCTAAAGTTCGTGGATAGTGTTCATGACTACTATACTGTCTCTACAAGTCGTGGATATTTTTCATGACTACTACACTGTCTCCACAGGTCGTGGATAGCGTTCATGACAACTACACTGTCTCTACAGGTTGGGGATAGTGCGCATGACTACTACTCTGTCTCTACAGGTCATGGATAGTGTTCATGACTACTACACTGTCTCTACAGCTCGTGAATAGTGATCATGCCTTCTACACTGTATGTACAGGCTGTGGATAGTGTTCATGACTAAGACTCTGTCTCTACAAGTCGTGGATAGTGTTCGTGACTACAAAACTGTCTCTACAGCTCGTGAATAGTGATCATGCCTTCTACACTGTATCTACAGGTTGTGGATAGTGTTCATGACTAATACACTGTCTCTACAGGTCGTGGATGGTGTTTATGACTACTACACTGTCTCTACAGCTCGTGAATAGTGATCATTCCTTCTACACTGTATTTACAGATTGTGGATATTGTGCATAACTACTACACTGTCTCTACAGGTCGTGGATAGTGTTCATGACTACTACACTGTCTCTACAGCTCGTGAATAGTGATCATGCCTTCTACATTGTATCTACAGGTTGTGGATAGTGTTCATGACTAATACACTGTCTCCACAGGTCGTGGATAGTGTTCATGACTACTACATTGTCTCCACAGGTCGTGGACAGTGTTCTTGACTACTATACTGTCTCTACAGGTCGTGGATAGTGTTCGTGCCTTCTACTCTGGCTCTACAGGTCGTGGATAGTGTTCATAACTACTACACTGTCGCTACAGGTCGTGGATAGCGTTCATGACAACTACACTGTCTCTACAGGTTGGGGATAGTGCGCATGACTACTACTCTGTCTCTACATGTCGTGGATAGTGTTCATGATTACTACACTGTCTCTACAGCTCGTGAATAGTGATCATGCTTTCTACACTGTATCTACAGGTTGTGGATAGTGTTCATGACTAATACACTGTCTCCACAGGTCATGGACAGTGTTCGTGACAACTACACTGTCTCTACAGTTTGGGGATAGTGCGCATGACTACTACACTGTCTCTACATGTCGTGGATAGTAGTCATTACTACTACACTATCTCTACATATCGTGTATAGTGTTCATGAGTACTACAATATCTCTACAGGTCGTGGATAATGTTGTTGACTAATACACTGTCTCTACAGCTCGTGGATAGTGTTCATGATACTACACTGTCTCTAAATGTCGTGGATAGTGTTCATGACTACAAAACTGTCTCCACAGGTCGTGGATAGTGTTCATGACTACTACACTGTCTACACAGGTCGTGGATAGTGTTCATGACTACTATACTGTCTCTACAGGTCGTGCATAGTGTTCGTGCCTTCTACACTGGCTCTACAGGTCGTGGATAGTGTTCATAACTACTACACTGTCTCTACAGGTCGTGGATAGTGTTCATAACTACTACACTGTCTCTACAGGTCGTGGATAGTGTTCATAACTACTACACTGTCTCTACAGGTCGTGGATAGCGTTCATGACAACTACACTGTCTCTACTGGTTGGAGATAGTGCGCATGACTACTACACTGTCTCTACATGTCGTGGATAGTATACATTACTACTACACTATCTCTACATGTGGTGGATAGTGTTCATGAGTACTACAATATATCTACAGGTCGTGGATAATGTTGGTGACTAATACACTGTCTCCACAGGTCGTGGATAGTATTCACGATACTACATTGTCTCTAAATGTCGTGGATAGTGTAAATGACTACTACACTGTCTCCACAGGTCGTGGATAGTGTTCATGACTACTACATTGTCTGCACAGGTCGTGGATAGTGTTCATGACTACTATACTGTCTCTACAAGTCGTGGATTGTGTTCATGACTACTACACTGTCTCCACAGGTTGTGGACAGTGTTTATGACTATTATACTGTCTCTGCAGGTCATTGATAGTGTTCGTGCCTTCTACACTGGCTCTACAGGTCGTGGATAGTGTTCATAACTACTACACTGTCTCTACAGGTCGTGGATAACGTTCATGACAACTACACTGTCTTTACTGGTTGGGGATAGTGCGCATGACAACTACACTGTCTCTACAGGTCGTGGATAGTGAGTGTTCATGACAACTACACTGTCTCTACATGTCGTGGATAGTGTTGATGAGTACGACACTATCTCTACAGGTCGTGGATAGTGTTGGTGACTAATACTCTGTCTCTGCAAGTCGTGGATAGTGTTCATGATTAATACACTGTCTCCACAGGTCGTGGATAGTGTTCATGACTAATACACTGTCTCCACAGGTCGTGGATAGCGTTCATGACTACTACACTGTCTCTATAGCTCGTGGATAGTGTTCATGACTACTACACTGTGTCTAAAGTTCGTGGATAGTGTTCGTGACTACTATACTGCCTCTACAAGTCGTGGATAGTGTTCATGATTACTACGCTGTCTCTACAGGTAGTGGATAGCGTTCATGACAACTACACTGTCTCTACAGGTTGGGGATAGTGCGCATGACTACTAATCTGTCTCTACATGTCGTGGATAGTGTTCGTGACTACTACACTGTTTCTACAGCTCGTGAATAGTGATCATGCTTTCTACACTGTATCTACAGGTTGTGGATAGTGTTCATGACTAATACACTGTCTCCACAGGTCGTGGACAGTGTTCTTGACTACTATACTGTCTCTACAGGTCGTGGATAGTGTTCGTGCCTTCTACACTGGCTCTACAGGTCGTGGATAGTGTTCATAACTACTACACTGTCTCTACAGGTCGTGGATAGTGCTCGTGACAACTACACTGTCTCTACTGGTTGGGGATAGTGCGCATGACTACTACACTGTCTCTACATGTCGTGGATAGTATACATTACTACTACACTATCTCTACACGTGGTGGATAGTGTTCATGAGTACTACAATATCTCTACAGGTCGTGGATAATGTTGTTGACTAATACACTGTCTCCACAGGTCGTGGATAGTGTTCATGACTACTACACTGTCTCTACAGCTCGTGGATAGTATTCATGATACTACACTGTCTCTAAATGTCGTGGATAGTGTAAATGACTACGACACTGTCTCCACAGGTCGTCGATAGTGTTCATGACTACTACACTGTCTGCACAGGTCGTGGATAGTGTTCATGACTACTATACTGTCTCTACAAGTCGTGGATTGTGTTCATGACTACTACACTGTCTCCACAGGTTGTGGACAGTGTTCATGACTATTATACTGTCTCTACAGGTCATGGATAGTGTTCGTGCCTTCTACACTGGCTCTACAGGTCGTGGATAGTGTTCATAACTACTACACTGTCTCTACAGGTTGTGGATAGCGTTCATGACAACTACACTGTCTTTACTGGTTGGGGATAGTGCGCATAACAACTACACTGTCTCTACAGGTCGTGGATAGTGAGTGTTCATGACAACTACACTGTCTCTACATGTCGTGGATAGTGTTGATGAGTACTACACTATCTCTACATGTCGTGGATAGTGTTGGTGACTAATACTCTGTCTCTGCAAGTCGTGGATAGTGTTCATGATTAATAAACTGTCTCCACAGGTCGTGGATAGTGTTCATGACTAATACACTGTCTCCTCTGGTCGTGGATAGCGTTCATGACTACTACACTGTCTCTATAGCTCGTGGATAGTGTTCATGACTACTACACTGTGTCTAAAGTTCGTGGATAGTGTTCATGACTACTATACTGTCTCTACAAGTCGTGGATAGTGTTCATGACTACTACACTGTCTCTACAGGTCGTGGATAGCGTTCATGACAACTACACTGTCTCTACAGGTTGGGGATTGTGCGCATGACTACTACTCTGTCTCTACATGTCGTGGATAGTGTTCATGACTACTACACTGTTTCTACAGCTCGTGAATAGTGATCATGCTTTCTACACTGTATATACAGGTTGTGGATAGTGTTCATGACTAATACACTGTCTCCACAGGTCGTGGACAGTGTTCTTGACTACTATACTGTCTCTACAGGTCGTGGATAGTGTTCGTGCCTTCTACACTGGCTCTACAGGTCGTGGATAGTGTTCATAACTACTACACTGTCTCTACAGGTCGTGGATAGCGTTCATGACAACTATACTGTCTCTACAGGTTGGGGATAGTGCGCATGACTACTACACTGTCTCTACATGTCGCGGATAGTATGCATTACTACTACACTATCTCTACATGTCGAGAATAGTGTTCATGAGTACTACAATATCTCTACAGGTCGTGGATAATGTTGGTGACTAATACACTGTCTCCACAGGTCGTGGATAGTGTTCATGACTACTACACTGTCTCTACAGCTCGTGGTTAGTGTTCATGACTACTACATTGTCTCTACAGGTCATGGATAGTGTTCATGACTACTACACTGTCTCTACAGCTCGTGAATAGTGATCATGCCTTCTACACTGTATGTACAGGTTGTGGATAGTGTTCATGACTAAGACTCTGTCTCTACAAGTCGTGGATAGTGTTCATGACTACAAAACTGTCTCTACAGCTCGTGAGTAGTGATCATGCCTTCTACACTGTATCTACAGGTTGTGGATAGTGTTCATGACTAATAATACACTGTCTCTACAGGTCGTGGATGGTGTTTATGACTACTGCTCTGTCTCTACAGCTCGTGAATAGTGATCATTCCTTCTACACTGTATTTACAGGTTGTGGATAGTGTGCATAACTACTACACTGTCTCTACAGGTCGTGGATAGTGTTCATGACTACTACACTGTCTCTTCAGCTCGTGAATAGTGATCATGCCTTCTACACTGTATCTACAGGTTGTGGATAATGTTCATGAATAATACACTGTCTCCACAGGTCGCGGATAGTGTTCATGACTACTACATTGTCTCCACAGGTCGTGGAGAGTGTTCGTGACTACTATTCTGTCTCTACAGGTCGTGGATAGTGAGTGTTCATGACAACTACACTGTCTCTACATGTCGTGGATAGTGTTGATGAGTACTACACTATCTCTACAGGTCGTGGATAGTGTTTGTGACTAATACTCTGTCTCTGCAAGTCGTGGATAGTGTTTATGATTAATACACTGTCTCCACAGGTCGTGGATAGTGTTCATGACTAATACACTGTCTCCACAGGTCGTGGATAGCGTTCATGACTACTACACTGTCTCTATAGCTCGTGGATAGTGTTCATGACTACTACACTGTGTCTAAAGTTCGTGGATAGTGTTCATGACTACTATACTGTCTCAACAAATCGTGGATATTGTTCATGACTACTACACTGTCTCTACAGGTCGTGGATAGCGTTCAAGACAACTACACTGTCTCTACAGGTTGGGGATAGTGCGCATGACTACTACTCTGTCTCTACATGTCGTGGATAGTGTTCATGATTACTACACTGTTTCTACAGCTCGTGAATAGTGATCATGCTTTCTACACTGTATCTACAGGTTGTGGATAGTGTTCATGACTAATACACTGTCTCCACAGGTCGTGGACAGTGTTCTTGACTACTATACTGTCTCTACAGGTCGTGGATAGTGTTCGTGCCTTCTACACTGGCTCTACAGGTCGTGGATAGTGTTCATAACTACTACACTGTCTCTACAGCTCGTGAATAGTGATCATGCCTTCTACACTGTATGTACAGGTTGTGGATAGTGTTCATGACTAAGACTCTGTCTCTACAAGTCGTGGATAGTGTTCATGACTACAAAACTGTCTCTACAGCTCGTGAATAGTGATCATGCCTTCTACACTGTATCTACAGGTTGTGGATAGTGTTCTTGACTAATACACTGTCTCTACAGGTCGTGGATGGTGTTTATGACTACTACACTCTCTACAGCTCGTGAATAGTGATCATTCCTTCTACACTGTATTTACAGGTTGTGGATATTGTGCATAACTACTACACTGTCTCTACAGGTCGTGGATAGTGTTCATGACTACTACACTGTCTCTACAGCTCGTGAATAGTGATCATGCCTTCTACATTGTATCTACAGGTTGTGGATAGTGTTCATGACTAATACACTGTCTCCACAGGTCGTGGATAGTGTTCATGACTACTACATTGTCTCCACAGGTCGTGGACAGTGTTCTTGACTACTATACTGTCTCTACAGGTCGTGGATAGTGTTCGTGCCTTCTACACTGGCTCTACAGGTCGTGGATAGTGTTCATAACTACTACACTGTCGCTACAGGTCGTGGATAGCGTTCATGACAACTACACTGTCTCTATAGGTTGGGGATAGTGCGCATGACTACTACTCTGTCTCTACATGTCTTGGATAGTGTTCATGACTACTACACTGTCTCTACAGCTCGTGAATAGTGATCATGCTTTCTACACTGTATCTACAGGTTGTGGATAGTGTTCATGACTAATACACTGTCTCCACAGGTCATGGAGAGTGTTCGTGACAACTACACTGTCTCTACAGTTTGGGGATAGTGCGCATGACTACTACACTGTCTGTACATGTCGTGGATAGTAGTCATTACTACTACACTATCTCTACATATCGTGTAGAGTGTTCATGAGTATTACAATATCTCTACAGGTCGTGGATAATGTTGGTGACTAATACACTGTCTCTACAGCTCGTGGATAGTGTTCATGATACTACACTGTCTCTAAATGTCGTGGATAGTGTTCATGACTACAAAACTGTCTCCACAGGTCGTGGATAGTGTTCATGACTACTACACTGTCTACACAGGTCGTGGATAGTGTTCATGACTACTATACTGTCTCTACAGGTCGTGCATAGTGTTCGTGCCTTCTACACTGGCTCTACAGGTCGTGGATAGTGTTCATAACTACTACACTGTCTCTACAGGTCGTGGATAGTGTTCATAACTACTACACTGTCTCTACAGGTCGTGGATAGTGTTCATAACTACTACACTGTCTCTACAGGTCGTGGATAGCGTTCATGACAACTACACTGTCTCTACTGGTTGGAGATAGTGCGCATGACTACTACACTGTCTCTACATGTCGTGGATAGTATACATTACTACTACACTATCTCTACATGTGGTGGATAGTGTTCATGAGTACTACAATATATCTACAGGTCGTGGATAATGTTGGTGACTAATACACTGTCTCCACAGGTCGTGGATAGTATTCACGATACTACATTGTCTCTAAATGTCGTGGATAGTGTAAATGACTACTACACTGTCTCCACAGGTCGTGGATAGTGTTCATGACTACTACACTGTCTGCACAGGTCGTGGATAGTGTTCATGACTACTATACTGTCTCTACAAGTCGTGGATTGTGTTCATGACTACTACACTGTCTCCACAGGTTGTGGACAGTGTTTATGACTATTATACTGTCTCTACAGGTCATGGATAGTGTTCTTGCCTTCTACACTGGCTCTACAGGTCGTGGATAGTGTTCATAACTACTACACTGTCTCTACAGGTCGTGGATAACGTTCGTGACAACTACACTGTCTTTACTCGTTGGGGATAGTGCGCATGACAACTACACTGTCTCTACAGGTCGTGGATAGTGAGTGTTCATGACAACTACACTGTCTCTACATGTCGTGGATAGTGTTGATGAGTACTACACTATCTCTACAGGTCGTGGATAGTGTTGGTGACTAATACTCTGTCTCTGCAAGTCGTGGATAGTGTTCATGATTAATACACTGTCTCCACAGGTCGTGGATAGTGTTCATGACTAATACACTGTCTCCACAGGTCGTGGATAGCGTTCATGACTACTACACTGTCTCTATAGCTCGTGGATAGTGTTCATGACTACTACACTGTGTCTAAAGTTCGTGGATAGTGTTCATGACTACTATACTGTCTCTACAAGTCGTGGATAGTGTTCATGACTACTACACTGTCTCTACAGGTCGTGGATAGCGTTCATGACAACTACACTGTCTCTACAGGTTGGGGATAGTGCGCATGACTACTACTCTGTCTCTACATGTCGTGGATAGTGTTCATGATTACTACACTGTTTCTACAGCTCGTGAATAGTGATCATGCTTTCTACACTGTATCTACAGGTTGTGGATAGTGTTCATGACTAATACACTGTCTCCACAGGTCGTGGACAGTGTTCTTGACTACTATACTGTCTCTACAGGTCGTGGATAGTGTTCGTGCCTTCTACACTGGCTCTACAGGTCGTGGATAGTGTTCATAACTACTACACTGTCTCTACAGCTCGTGAATAGTGATCATGCCTTCTACACTGTATGTACAGGTTGTGGATAGTGTTCATGACTAAGACTCTGTCTCTACAAGTCGTGGATAGTGTTCATGACTACAAAACTGTCTCTACAGCTCGTGAATAGTGATCATGCCTTCTACACTGTATCTACAGGTTGTGGATAGTGTTCTTGACTAATACACTGTCTCTACAGGTCGTGGATGGTGTTTATGACTACTACACTCTCTACAGCTCGTGAATAGTGATCATTCCTTCTACACTGTATTTACAGGTTGTGGATATTGTGCATAACTACTACACTGTCTCTACAGGTCGTGGATAGTGTTCATGACTACTACACTGTCTCTACAGCTCGTGAATAGTGATCATGCCTTCTACATTGTATCTACAGGTTGTGGATAGTGTTCATGACTAATACACTGTCTCCACAGGTCGTGGATAGTGTTCATGACTACTACATTGTCTCCACAGGTCGTGGACAGTGTTCTTGACTACTATACTGTCTCTACAGGTCGTGGATAGTGTTCGTGCCTTCTACACTGGCTCTACAGGTCGTGGATAGTGTTCATAACTACTACACTGTCGCTACAGGTCGTGGATAGCGTTGATGACAACTACACTGTCTCTACAGGTTGGGGATAGTGCGCATGACTACTACTCTGTCTCTACATGTCTTGGATAGTGTTCATGACTACTACACTGTCTCTACAGCTCGTGAATAGTGATCATGCTTTCTACACTGTATCTACAGGTTGTGGATAGTGTTCATGACTAATACACTGTCTCCACAGGTCATGGAGAGTGTTCGTGACAACTACACTGTCTCTACAGTTTGGGGATAGTGCGCATGACTACTACACTGTCTCTACATGTCGTGGATAGTAGTCATTACTACTACACTATCTCTACATATCGTGTATAGTGTTCATGAGTATTACAATATCTCTACAGGTCGTGGATAATGTTGGTGACTAATACACTGTCTCTACAGCTCGTGGATAGTGTTCATGATACGACACTGTCTCTAAATGTCGTGGATAGTGTTCATGACTACAAAACTGTCTCCACAGGTCGTGGATAGTGTTCATGACTACTACACTGTCTACACAGGTCGTGGATAGTGTTCATGACTACTATACTGTCTCTACAGGTCGTGCATAGTGTTCGTGCCTTCTACACTGGCTCTACAGGTCGTGGATAGTGTTCATAACTACTACACTGTCTCTACAGGTCGTGGATAGTGTTCATAACTACTACACTGTCTCTATAGGTCGTGGATAGTGTTCATAACTACTACACTGTCTCTACAGGTCGTGGATAGCGTTCATGACAACTACACTGTCTCTACTGGTTGGAGATAGTGCGCATGACTACTACACTGTCTCTACATGTCGTGGATAGTATACATTACTACTACACTATCTCTACATGTGGTGGATAGTGTTCATGAGTACTACAATATATCTACAGGTCGTGGATAATGTTGGTGACTAATACACTGTCTCCACAGGTCGTGGATAGTATTCACGATACTACATTGTCTCTAAATGTCGTGGATAGTGTAAATGACTACTACACTGTCTCCACAGGTCGTGGATAGTGTTCATGACTACTACACTGTCTGCACAGGTCGTGGATAGTGTTCATGACTACTATACTGTCTCTACAAGTCGTGGATTGTGTTCATGACTACTACACTGTCTCCACAGGTTGTGGACAGTGTTTATGACTATTATACTGTCTCTACAGGTCATGGATAGTGTTCTTGCCTTCTACACTGGCTCTACAGGTCGTGGATAGTGTTCATAACTACTACACTGTCTCTACAGGTCGTGGATAACGTTCGTGACAACTACACTGTCTTTACTCGTTGGGGATAGTGCGCATGACAACTACACTGTCTCTACAGGTCGTGGATAGTGAGTGTTCATGACAACTACACTGTCTCTACATGTCGTGGATAGTGTTGATGAGTACTACACTATCTCTACAGGTCGTGGATAGTGTTGGTGACTAATACTCTGTCTCTGCAAGTCGTGGATAGTGTTCATGATTAATACACTGTCTGCACAGGTCGTGGATAGTGTTCATGACTAATACACTGTCTCCACAGGTCGTGGATAGCGTTCATGACTACTACACTGTCTCTATAGCTCGTGGATAGTGTTCATGACTACTACACTGTGTCTAAAGTTGGTGGATAGTGTTCATGACTACTATACTGTCTCTACAAGTCGTGGATAGTGTTCATGACTACTACACTGTCTCTACATGTCGTGGATAGCGTTCATGACAACTACACTGTCTCTACAGATTGGGGATAGTGCGCATGACTACTTCTCTGTCTCTACATGTCGTGGATAGTGTTCATGACTACTACACTGTTTCTACAGCTCGTGAATAGTGATCATGCTTTCTACACTGTATCTACAGGTTGTGGATAGTGTTCATGACTAATACACTGTCTCCACAGGTCGTGGACAGTGTTCTTGACTACTATACTGTCTCTACAGGTCGTGGATAGTGTTCGTGCCTTCTACACTGGCTCTACAGGTCGTGGATAGTGTTCATAACTACTACACTGTCTCTACAGGTCGTGGATAGCGTTCATGACAACTACACTGTCTCTACTGGTTGGGGATAGTGCGCATGACTACTACACTGTCTCTACATGTCGTGGATAGTATACATTACTACTACACTATCTCTACACATGGTGGATAGTGTTCATGAGTACTACAATATCTCTACAGGTCGTGGATAATGTTGTTGACTAATACACTGTCTCCACAGGTCGTGGATAGTGTTCATGACTACTACACTGTCTCCACAGGTCATGGAGAGTGTTCGTGACAACTACACTGTCTCTACAGTTTGGGGATAGTGCGCATGACTACTACACTGTCTCTACATGTCGTGGATAGTAGTCATTACTACTACACTATCTCTACATATCGTGTATAGTGTTCATGAGTATTACAATATCTCTACAGGTCGTGGATAATGTTGGTGACTAATACACTGTCTCTACAGCTCGTGGATAGTGTTCATGATACTACACTGTCTCTAAATGTCGTGGATAGTGTTCATGACTACAAAACTGTCTCCACAGGTCGTGGATAGTGTTCATGACTACTACACTGTCTACACAGGTCGTGGATAGTGTTCATGACTACTATACTGTCTCTACAGGTCGTGCATAGTGTTCGTGCCTTCTACACTGGCTCTACAGGTCGTGGATAGTGTTCATAACTACTACACTGTCTCTACAGGTCGTGGATAGTGTTCATAACTACTACACTGTCTCTACAGGTCGTGGATAGTGTTCATAACTACTACACTGTCTCTACAGGTCGTGGATAGCGTTCATGACAACTACACTGTCTCTACTGGTTGGAGATAGTGCGCATGACTACTACACTGTCTCTACATGTCGTGGATAGTATACATTACTACTACACTATCTCTACATGTGGTGGATAGTGTTCATGAGTACTACAATATATCTACAGGTCGTGGATAATGTTGGTGACTAATACACTGTCTCCACAGGTCGTGGATAGTATTCACGATACTACATTGTCTCTAAATGTCGTGGATAGTGTAAATGACTACTACACTGTCTCCACAGGTCGTGGATAGTGTTCATGACTACTACACTGTCTGCACAGGTCGTGGATAGTGTTCATGACTACTATACAGTCTCTACAAGTCGTGGATTGTGTTCATGACTACTACACTGTCTCCACAGGTTGTGGACAGTGTTTATGACTATTATACTGTCTCTACAGGTCATGGATAGTGTTCTTGCCTTCTACACTGGCTCTACAGGTCGTGGATAGTGTTCATAACTACTACACTGTCTCTACAGGTCGTGGATAACGTTCGTGACAACTACACTGTCTTTACTCGTTGGGGATAGTGCGCATGACAACTACACTGTCTCTACAGGTCGTGGATAGTGAGTGTTCATGACAACTACACTGTCTCTACATGTCGTGGATAGTGTTGATGAGTACTACACTATCTCTACAGGTCGTGGATAGTGTTGGTGACTAATACTCTGTCTCTGCAAGTCGTGGATAGTGTTCATGATTAATACACTGTCTCCACAGGTCGTGGATAGTGTTCATGACTAATACACTGTCTCCACAGGTCGTGGATAGCGTTCATGACTACTACACTGTCTCTATAGCTCGTGGATAGTGTTCATGACTACTACACTGTGTCTAAAGTTCGTGGATAGTGTTCATGACTACTATACTGTCTCTACAAGTCGTGGATAGTGTTCATGACTACTACACTGTCTCTACAGGTCGTGGATAGCGTTCATGACAACTACACTGTCTCTACAGGTTGGGGATAGTGCGCATGACTACTACTCTGTCTCTACATGTCGTGGATAGTGTTCATGACTACTACACTGTTTCTACAGCTCGTGAATAGTGATCATGCTTTCTACACTGTATCTACAGGTTGTGGATAGTGTTCATGACTAATACACTGTCTCCACAGGTCGTGGACAGTGTTCTTGACTACTATACTGTCTCTACAGGTCGTGGATAGTGTTCGTGCCTTCTACACTGGCTCTACAGGTCGTGGATAGTGTTCATAACTACTACACTGTCTCTACAGGTCGTGGATAGCGTTCATGACAACTACACTGTCTCTACTGGTTGGGGATAGTGCGCATGACTACTACACTGTCTCTACATGTCGTGGATAGTATACATTACTACTACACTATCTCTACACATGGTGGATAGTGTTCATGAGTACTACAATATCTCTACAGGTCGTGGATAATGTTGTTGACTAATACACTGTCTCCACAGGTCGTGGATAGTGTTCATGACTACTACACTGTCTCTACAGGTCGTCGATAGTGCTCATGACTATTACACTGTCGCTGCAGTTCGTGGATAGTGTTCATGACCAATATACTGTCTCTACAGATCGTGGATAGTGTTCATGACTATTACACTGTCTCTACAGCTCGTGGATAGTGTTCATGCCTTCTACACTGTCTCTACAGGTCGTGGATAGTGTTCATGACTACACTACACTGTCTCTATAGGTCGTGGATAGTGTTCATGACTACTACACTGTCTCTGCAGCTCGTGGATAGTGTTCATGCCTTCTACACTGTATCTACACGTTGTGGATAGTGTGCATAGCTACTACACTGTCTCCACAGGTCGTTGATAGTGTTCATGACTATTACTCTGTCTCTACATTTCGTGGATAGTGTTAATGACTTCTACACTGTCTCCACAGGTCGTGGATAGTGTTCGTGACTACTACACTGTCTGCACAGGTCGTGGATAGTATTCATGACTGCAATACTGTCTCTACAAGTCGTGGATAGAGTCCATAACTACTACATTTTCTCCACAGATCGTGGATAGTGTTCATGCCTTCTACACTGGCTCTACATGTCGTGGATAGTGTGCATGCCTTCTACACTGTCTCTACAGGTTGTGGATAGTGTTCATGACTACTACACTGTCTTTACATGTCGTGAATAGTGTTCATGACTACTACTCTGTCTCTACAAGTCGTTGATAATGTTCATAACTACTACACTGTCTCCACAGGTCGTGGATAGTGTTCATGCATTCTACACTGGATCTACATGTATTGGATAGTGTTCATGACTACTTCATTGTCTCTACAGGTCGTGGATAGTGTTCATGACTACTACACTCTCGCTGCAGTTCGTGGATTGTGTTCATGACTAATACACTGTCTCTACAGGTCGTGGATAGTGTTCATGACTACTACACTGTCTCTGCAGCTCGTGGATAGTGTTCATGCCTTCTACACTGTATCTACACGTTGTGGATAGTGTGCATAGCTACTACACTGTCTCCACAGGTCGTGGATAGTGTTCATGACTATTACTCTGTCTCTACATTTCGTGGATAGTGTTAATGACTTCTACACTGTCTCCACAGGTCGTGGATAGTGTTCATGACTACTACACTGTCTCTACATGTCGTGGATAGTGTTCGTGACTACTACACTGTCTCCACAGGTCGTGGATAGTGCTCATGCATTCTACACTGGATCTACATGTATTGGATAGCGTTCATGACTACTTCATTGTCTCTACAGGTCGTGGATAGTGTTCATGACTACTACACTCTCGCTGCAGTTCGTGGATTGTGTTCATGACTAATGCACTGTCTCCACAGGTCGTGGATAGTGTTCATGACTACTACACTGTCTCTGCAGCTCGTGGATAGTGTTCATGCCTTCTACACTGTATCTACACGTTGTGGATAGTGTGCATAGCTACTACACTGTCTCCACAGGTCGTGGATAGTGTTCATGACTATTACTCTGTCTCTACATTTCGTGGATAGTGTTAATGACTTCTACACTGTCTCCACAGGTCGTGGATAGTGTTCATGACTACTACACTGTCTCTACATGTCGTGGATAGTGTTCGTGACTACTACACTGTCTGCACAGGTCGTGGATAGTGTTCATGACTGCAATACTGTCTCTACAAGTCGTGGATAGAGTTCATAACTACTACATTGTCTCCACAGATCGTGGATAGTGTTCATGCCTTCTACACTGGCTCTACAGGTCGTGGATAGTGTGCATGCCTTCTACACTGTCTCTACAGGTTGTGGATAGTGTTCATGACTACTACACTGTCTTTACATGTCGTGAATAGTGTATATGACTACTAACTGTCTCTACAGGTCGTGGATAGTGTGCACGCCTTCTACACTGTCTCTACAGGTTGTGGATAGTGTTCATGACTACTACACTGTCTCTACAAGTCGTTGATAGTGTTCATAACTACTACACTGTCTCCAAAGGGCGTGGATAGTGTTCATGCATTCTACACTGGATCTACATGTATTGGATAGTGTTCATGACTACTTCATTGTCTCTACAGGTCGTGGATAGTGTTCATGACTACTACACTCTCGCTGCAGTTCGTGGATTGTGTTCATGACTAATACACTGTCTCTACAGGTCGTGGATAGTGTTCATGACTACTACACTGTCTCTGCAGCTCGTGGATAGTGTTCATGCCTTCTACACTGTATCTACACGTTGTGGATAGTGTGCATAGCTACTACACTGTCTCCACAGGTCGTGGATAGTGTTCATGACTATTACTCTGTCTCTACATTTCGTGGATAGTGTTAATGACTTCTACACTGTCTCCACAGGTCGTGGATAGTGTTCATAACTACTACACTGTCTCTACATGTCGTGGATAGTGTTCGTGCCTACTACACTGTCTGCACAGGTCGTGGATAGTGTTCATGACTGCAATACTGTCTCTACAGGTTGTGGATAGTGTTCATGACTACTACACTGTCTTTACAAGTCGTGGATAGTGTTCATGACTACTACACTGTCTCTACATGTCGTGAATAGTGTTCATGACTACTATACTGTCCCCACAGGTCGTGGATATTGTTCATGACTATTACACTGTCTCTATATGTCGTGAATAGTGTTCGTGACTACTACACTGTCTGCACAGGTCGTGGATAGTGTTCATGACTGCTATGCTGTCTCTACAAGTCGTGGATAGTGTTCATAACTACTACACTGTCTCTACAGCTCATGGATAGTGTTCATCCCTTCTCTCCGTCTCTACAGGTCGTGGATAGTGTTCATGACTACACTACACTGTCTCTACAGGTCGTGGATAGTGTTCATGACTAGTACACTGTCTCTACAGGTCGTGTATAGTATTCATGACTATTACACTGTCTCTACAGGTCGTGAATAGTGATCATGTCTTCTACACTGTATCTACAGGATGTGGATAGTGTTCATGATTAATACACTGCCTCTACATGTCGTGGATAATGTTCATGACTACTACACTGTCTCTACAGCTCGTGAATAGTGATCATGCCTTCTACACTGTATCTACAGGTTGTGGATAGTGTTCATGACTAATACACTGTCTCTACAGGTCATGGATAGTGTTTATGACTACTACATTGTCTCTACATCTCGTGAATAGTGATCATGCCTTCTACACTGTATTTACAGGTTGTGGATAGTGTGCATGATTAATACACTGTCTCCAATGGTCGTGGATAGTGTTCGTGACTACTACACTGTCTCCACAGGTCGTGGACAGTGTTCGTGACTACTATACTGTTTCTACAGGTCGTGGATAGTGTTCGTGCCTTCTACACTGGCTCTACAGGTCGTGGATAGTGTTCATGACTACTACACTCTCGCTGCAGTTCGTGGATTGTGTTCATGACTAATACACTGTCTCTACAGGTCGTGGATAGTGTTCATGACTACTACACTGTCTCTGCAGCTCGTGGATAGTGTTCATGCCTTCTACACTGTATCTACACGTTGTGGATAGTGTGCATAGCTACTACACTGTCTCCACAGGTCGTGGATAGTGTTCATGACTATTACTCTGTCTCTACATTTCGTGTATAATGTTATTGACTTCTACACTGTCTCCACAGGTCGTGGATAGTGTTCATGACTACTACACTGTCTCTACATGTCGTGGATAGTGTTCATGACTACTACACTGTCTGCACAGGTCGTGGATAGTGTTCATGACTGCAATACTGTCTCTACAAGTCGTGGATAGAGTTCATAACTACTACATTGTCTCCACAGATCGTGGATAGTGTTCATGCCTTCTACACTGGCTCTACAGGTCGTGGATAGTGTGCATGCCTTCTACACTGTCTCTACAGGTTGTGGATAGTGTTCATGACTACTACACTGTCTTTACATGTCGTGAATAGTGTTCATGACTACTACACTGTCTCTACAGGTCGTGGATAGTGTGCACGCCTTCTACACTGTCTCTACAGGTTGTGGATAGTGTTCATGACTACTACACTGTCTCTACAAGTCGTTGATAATGTTCATAACTACTACACTGTCTCCACAGGTCGTGGATAGTGTTCATGCATTCTACACTGGATCTACATGTATTGGATAGTGTTCATGACTACTTCATTGTCTCTACAGGTCGTGGATAGTGTTCATGACTACTACACTCTCGCTGCAGTTCGTGGATTGTGTTCATGACTAATACACTGTCTCTACAGGTCGTGGATAGTGTTCATGACTACTACACTGTCTCTGCAGCTCGTGGATAGTGTTCATGCCTTCTACACTGTATCTACACGTTGTGGATAGTGTGCATAGCTACTACACTGTCTCCACAGGTCGTGGATAGTGTTCATGACTATTACTCTGTCTCTACATTTCGTGGATAGTGTTAATGACTTCTACACTGTCTCCACAGGTCGTGGATAGTGTTCATGACTACTACACTGTCTCTACATGTCGTGGATAGTGTTCGTGCCTACTACACTGTCTGCACAGGTCGTGGATAGTGTTCATGACTGCAATACTGTCTCTACAGGTTGTGGATAGTGTTCATGACTACTACACTGTCTCCACAAGTCGTGGATAGTGTTCATGACTACTACACTGTCTCTACATGTCGTGAATAGTGTTCATGACTACTATACTGTCCCCACAGGTCGTGGATAGTGTTCATGACTACTACACTGTCTCTACATGTCGTGAATAGTGTTCGTGACTACTACACTGTCTGCAAAGGTCGTGGATAGTGTTCATGACTGCTATACTGTCTCTACAAGTCGTGGATAGTGTTCATAACTACTACACTGTCTCTACAGCTCATGGATAGTGTTCATCCCTTCTCTCCGTCTCTACAGGTCGTGGATAGTGTTCATGACTACACTACACTGTCTCTACAGGTCGTGGATAGTGTTCATGACTAGTACACTGTCTCTACAGGTCGTGTATAGTATTCATGACTATTACACTGTCTCTACACGTCGTGAATAGTGATCATGCCTTCTACACTGTATCTACAGGATGTGGATAGTGTTCATGATTAATACACTGCCTCTACATGTCGTGGATAGTGTTCATGACTACTACACTGTCTCTACAGCTCGTGAATAGTGATCATGCCTTCTACACTGTATCTACAGGTTGTGGATAGTGTTCATGACTAATACACTGTCTCTACAGGTCGTGGATAGTGTTTATGACTACTACATTGTCTCTACATCTCGTGAATAGTGATCATGACTTCTACACTGTATTTACAGGTTGTGGATAGTGTGCATGATTAATACACTGTCTCCACAGGTCGTGGATAGTGTTCGTGATTACTACACTGTCTACACAGGTCGTGGACAGTGTTCGTGACTACTATGCTGTTTCTACAGGTCGTGGATAGTGTTCGTGCCTTCTACACTGGCTGTACAGGTCGTGGATAGTGTGCATGACTACTACATTGTCTCTACAGGTCGTGGATAGTGTTCATGACTACTACACTGTCTCTACATGTCGTAGATACGGTTCATGACTATTACACTGTCTCTATAGGTCGTGGATAGAGTTCATGACTACACTACACTGTCTCTACAGGTCGAGGATAGTGTTCATGACTAGTACACTGTCTGTACAGGTCGTGGATAATGTTCGTGACTACTACACTGTCTCTACAGGTCGTGGATATTGTTCATGACTACTACATTGTCTCTACAGGTCGTCGATAGTGCTCATGACTATTACACTGTCGCTGCAGTTCGTGGATAGTGTTCATGACCAATATACTGTCTCTACAGATCGTGGATAGTGTTCATGACTACTACACTGTCTCTACAGCTCGTGGATAGTGTTCATGCCTTCTACACTGTCTCTACAGGTCGTGGATAGTGTTCATGACTACACTACACTGTCTCTATAGGTCGTGGATAGTGTTCATGACTACTGCACTGTCTCTGCAGCTCGTGGATAGTGTTCATGCCTTCTACACTGTATCTACACGTTGTGGATAGTGTGCATAGCTACTACACTGTCTCCACAGGTCGTTGATAGTGTTCATGACTATTACTCTGTCTCTACATTTCGTGGATAGTGTTAATGACTTCTACACTGTCTCCACAGGTCGTGGATAGTGTTCATGACTACTACACTGTCTGCACAGGTCGTGGATAGTGTTCATGACTGCAATACTGTCTCTACAAGTCGTGGATAGAGTTCATAACTACTACATTTTCTCCACAGATCGTGGATAGTGTTCATGCCTTCTACACTGGCTCTACAGGTCGTGGATAGTGTGCATGCCTTCTACACTGTCTCTACAGGTTGTGGATAGTGTTCATGACTACTACACTGTCTTTACATGTCGTGAATAGTGTTCATGACTACTACTCTGTCTCTACAGGTCGTGGATAGTGTGCATGCCTTCTACACTGTCTCTACAGGTTGTGGATAGTGTTCATGACTACTACACTGTCTCTACAAGTCGTGGATAGTGTTCATGACTACTACACTGTCTCTACATGTCGTGAATAGTGTTCGTGACTACTATACTGTCCCCACAGGTCGTGGATAGTGTTCATGACTACTACACTGTCTCTACATGTCGTGAATAGTGTTCGTGACTACTACACTGTCTCTACAGCTCATGGATAGTGTTCATGCCTTCTCTCCGTCTCTACAGGTCGTGGATAGTGTTCATGACTACACTACACTGTCTCTACAGGTCGTGGATAGTGTTCATGACTACTACACTGTCTCTACAGCTCGTGAATAGTGATCATGCCTTCTACACTGTATCTACAGGTTGTGGATAGTGTTCATGACTAATACACTGTCTCTACAGGTCGTGGATAGTGTTTATGACTACTACATTGTCTCTACATCTCTTGAATAGTGATCATGCCTTCTACACTGTATTTACATGTTGTGGATAGTGTGCATGATTAATACACTGTCTCCACAGGTCGTGGATAGTGTTCGTGACTACTACACTGTCTCCACAGGTCGTGGACAGTGTTCGTGACTACTATACTGTTTCTACAAGTCGTGGATAGTGTTCGTGCCTTCTACACTGGCTCTACAGGTCGTGGATAGTGTTCATGACTACTACACTGTCTCTACAGGTCGTAGATACGGTTCATGACTATTACACTGTCTCTATAGGTCGTGGATAGAGTTCATGACTACACTACACTGTCTCTACATGTCGAGGATAGTGTTCATGACTAGTACACTGTCTGTACAGGTCGTGGATAATGTTCGTGACTACTACACTGTCTCTACAGGTCGTGGATAGCGTTCATGACTACTACACTGTCTCTACAAGTCGTTGATAGTGTTCATAACTACTACACTGTCTCCACAGGTCGTGGATAGTGTTCATGCATTCTACACTGGATCTACATGTATTGGATAGTGTTCATGACTACTTCATTGTCTCTACAGGTCGTGGATAGTGTTCATGACTACTACACTCTCGCTGCAGTTCGTGGATTGTGTTCATGACTACTACACTGTCTCTGCAGCTCGTGGATAGTGTTCATGCCTTCTACACTGTATCTACGCGTTGTGGATAGTGTGCATAGCTACAACACTGTCTCCACATGTCGTGGATAGTGTTCATGACTATTACTCTGTCTCTACATTTCGTGGATAGTGTTAATGACTTCTACACTGTCTCCACAGGTCGTGGATAGTGTTCATGACTACAACACTGTCTCTACATGTCGTGGATAGTGTTCGTGACTACTACACTGTCTGCACAGGTCGTGGATAGTGTTCATGACTGCAATACTGTCTCTACAAGTCGTGGATAGAGTTCATAACTACTACATTGTCTCCACAGATCGTGGATAGTGTTCATGCCTTCTACACTGGCTCTACAGGTCGTGGATAGTGTGCATGCCTTCTACACTGTCTCTACAGGTTGTGGATAGTGTTCATGACTACTACACTGTCTTTACATGTCGTGAATAGTGTTCATGACTACTACACTGTCTCTACAGGTCGTGGATAGTGTGCATGCCTTTTACACTGTCTCTACAGGTTGTGGATAGTGTTCATGACTACTACACTGTCTCTACAAGTCGTGGATAGTGTTCATGACTATTACACTGTCTCTACATGTCGTGAATAGTGTTCATGACTACTATACTGTCCCCACAGGTCGTGGATAGTGTTCATGACTACTACACTGTCTCTACATGTCGTGAATAGTGTTCGTGACTACTACACAGTCTGCACAGGTCGTGGATAGTGTTCATGACTGCTATACTGTCTCTACAAGTCGTGGATAGTGTTCATACCTACTACACTGTCTCTACAGCTCATGGATAGTGTTCATGCCTTCTCTCCGTCTCTACAGGTCGTGGATAGTGTACATGACTACACTACACTGTCTCTACAGGTCGTGGATAGTGTTCATGACTAGTACACTGTCTCTACAGGTCGTGTATAGTATTCATGACTATTACACTGTCTCTACAGGTCGTGAGTAGTGATCATGCCTTCTACACTGTATCTACAGGATGTGGATAGTGTTCATGATTAATACACTACCTCTACATGTCGTGCATAGTGTTCATGACTACTACACTGTCTCTACAGCCCGTGAATAGTGATCATGCCTTCTACACTGTATCCACAGGTTGTGGATAGGGTTCATGACTAATACACTGTCTCTACAGGTCGTGGATAGTGTTTATGACTACTACATTGTCTCTACATGTCGTGAATAGTGATCATGCCTTCTACACTGTATTTACAGGTTGTGGATAGTGTGCATGATTAATACACTGTCTCCACAGGTCGTGGATAGTGTTCGTGACTACTACACTGTCTCCACAGGTCGTGGACAGTGTTCGTGACTACTATACTGTTTCTACAGGTCGTGGATAGTGTTCGTGCCTTCTACACTGGCTCTACAGGTCGTGGATAGTGTGCATGACTACTACATTGTCTCTACAGGTCGTGGATAGTGTTCATGACTACTACACTGTCTCTACAGGTCGTAGATACGGTTCATGACTATTACACTGTCTCTATAGGTCGTGGATAGAGTTCATGACTACACTACACTGTCTCTACATGTCGAGGATAGTGTTCATGACTAGTACACTGTCTGTACATGTCGTGGATAATGTTCGTGACTACTACACTGTCTCTACAGGTCGTGGATAGCGTTCATGACTACTACACTGTCTCTACAAGTCGTTGATAGTGTTCATAACTACTACACTGTCTCCACAGGTCGTGGATAGTGTTCATGCATTCTACACTGGATCTACATGTATTGGATAGTGTTCATGACTACTTCATTGTCTCTACAGGTCGTGGATAGTGTTCGTGACTACTACACTCTCGCTGCAGTTCGTGGATTGTGTTCATGACTAATACACTGTCTCTACAGGTCGTGGATAGTGTTCATGACTACTACACTGTCTCTGCAGCTCGTGGATAGTGTTCATGCCTTCTACACTGTATCTTCACGTTGTGGATAGTGTGCATAGCTACTACACTGTCTCCACAGGTCGTGGATAGTGTTCATGACTATTACTCTGTCTCTACATTTCGTGGATAGTGTTAATTACTTCTACACTGTCTCCACAGGTCGTGGATAGTGTTCATGACTACTACACTGTCTCTACATGTCGTGGATAGTGTTCGTGACTACTACACTGTCTGCACAGGTCGTGGATAGTGTTCATGACTGCAATACTGTCTCTACAAGTCGTGGATAGGGTTCATAACTACTACATTGTCTCAACAGATCGTGGATAGTGTTCATGCCTTCTACACTGGCTCTACAGGTCGTGGATAGTGTGCATGCCTTCTACACTGTCTCTACAGGTTGTGGATAGTGTTCATGACTACTACACTGTCTTTACATGTCGTGAATAGTGTTCATGACTACAACACTGTCTCTACAGGTCGTGGATAGTGTGCATGCTTTCTACACTGTCTCTACAGGTTGTGGATAGTGTTCATGACTACTACACTGTCTCTACAAGTCGTTGATAGTGTTCATAACTAATACACTGTCTCCACAGGTCGTGGATAGTGTTCATGCATTCTACACTGGATCTAAATGTATTGGATAGTGTTCATGACTACTTCATTGTCTCTACAGGTCGTGGATAGTGTTCATGACTACTACACTCTCGCTGCAGTTCGTGGATTGTGTTCATGACTAATACACTGTCTCTACATGTCGTGGATATTGTTCATGACTACTACACTGTCTCTGCAGCTCGTGGATAGTGTTCATGCCTTCTACACTGTATCTACACGTTGTGGATAGTGTGCGTAGCTACTACACTGTCTCCACAGGTCGTGGATAGTGTTTATGACTATTACTCTGTCTCTACATTTCGTGGATAGTGTTAATGACTTCTACACTGTCTCCACAGGTCGTGGATAGTGTTCATGACTACTACACTGTCTCTACATGTCGTGGATAGTGTTCGTGCCTACTACACTGTCTGCACAGGTCGTGGATAGTGTTCATGACTGCAATACTGTCTCTACAAGTCGTGGATAGAGTTCATAACTACTACATTGTCTCCACAGATCGTGGATAGTGTTCATGCCTTCTACACTGGCTCTACAGGTCTTGGATAGTGTGCATGCCTTCTACACTGTCTCTACAGGTTGTGGATAGTGTTCATGACTAATACACTGTCTTTACATGTCGTGAATAGTGTTCATGACTACTACACTGTCTCTACAGGTCGTGGATAGTGTGCATGCCTTCTACACTGTCTCTACAGGTTGTGGATAGTGTTCATGACTACTACACTGTCTCTACAAGTCGTGGATAGTGTTCATGACTACTACACTGTCTCTACATGTCGTGAATAGTGTTCATGACTACTATACTGTCCCCACAGGTCGTGGATAGTGTTCATGACTACTACACTGTCTCTACATGTCGTGAATAGTGTTCGTGACTACTACACTGTCTGCACAGGTCGTGGATAGTGCTCATGACTGCTATACTGTCTCTACAAGTCGTGGATAGTGTTCATAACTACTACACTGTCTCTACAGCTCATGCATAGTTTTCATGCCTTCTCTCCGTCTCTACAGGTCGTGGATAGTGTTCATGACTACACTACACTGTCTCTACAGGTCGTGGATAGGGTTCATGACTAGTACACTGTCTCTACAGGTCGTGTATAGTATTCATGACTATTACACTGTCTCTACAGGTCGTGAGTAGTGATCATGCCTTCTACACTGTATCTACAGGATGTGGATAGGGTTCATGATTAATACACTGCCTCTTCATGTCGTGGATAGTGTTCATGACTACTACACTGTCTCTACAGCTCGTGAATAGTTATCATGCCTTCTACACTGTATCTACAGGTTGTGGATAGTGTTCATGACTAATACACTGTCTCTACAGGTCGTGGATAGTGGTTATGACTACTACATTGTCTCTACATCTCGTGAATAGTGATCATGCCTTCTACACTGTATTTACAGGTTGTGGATAGTGTGCATGATTAATACACTGTCTCCACAGGTCGTGGATAGTGTTCGTGACTACTACACTGTCTCCACAGGTCGTGGACAGTGTTCGTGACTACTATACTGTTTCTACAGGTCGTGGATAGTGTTCGTGCCTTCTACACTGGCTCTACAGGTCGTGGATAGTGTGCATGACTACTACATTGTCTCTACAGGTCGTGGATAGTGTTCATGACTACTACACTGTCTCTACAGGTCGTAGATACGGTTCATGACTATTACACTGTCTCTATAGGTCGTGGATAGAGTTCATGACTACACTACACTGTCTCTACAGGTCGAGGATAGTGTTAATGACTAGTACACTGTCTGTACAGGTCGTGGATAATGTTCGTGACTACTACACTGTCTCTACAGGTCGTGGATATTGTTCATGACTACTACATTGTCTCGACAGGTCGTCGATAGTGCTCATGACTATTACACTGTCGCTGCAGTTCGTGGATAGTGTTCATGACCAATATACTGTCTCTACAGATCGTGGATAGTGTTCATGACTACTACACTGTCTCTACAGCTCGTGGATAGTGTTCGTGACTAAACTACACTGTCTCTACAGGTCGTGGATAGTGTTCATGATTAGTACACTGTCTCTACAGGTCGTGGATAGTATTCATGACTACTACACTGTCTCTACAGGTCGTAGATAGTGATCATGACTACTACATTGTCTCTACAGGTCATGTATAGTGTTCATGACTACTACAATGTCGGTGCAGATCGTGGATAGTGATCATGCCTTCTACACTGTATCTACAGGTCGTGTATAGTGTTCATGACTAGTACACTGTCTCTACAGGTCGTGGATAGTATTCATGACTACTACACTGTCTCTACAGGTCGTAGATAGTGATCATGACTACTACATTGTCTCTACAGGTCATGGATAGTGTTCATGACTACTACACTGTCTCTACAGCTCGTGAATAGTGATCATGCCTTCTACACTGTATCTACAGGTTGTGGATAGTGTTCATGACTAATACACTGTCTCCACAGGTCGTGGACAGTGTTCGTGACTACTATATTGTCTCTACAGGTCGTGGATAGTGTTCGTGCCTTCTATACTGGCTCTACACGTCGTGGATAGTGTTCATAACTACTACACTCTCTCTACAGGTCGTGGATAGCGTTCATGACAACTACACTGTCTCTACAGGTTGGGGATAGTGCGCATGACTACTACTATGTATCTACATGTCGTGGATAGTGTTCATGACTACTACACTGTCTCTACAGCTCGTGAATAGTGATCATGCTTTCTACACTGTATCTACAGGATGTGGATAGTGTTCATGACTAATACACTGTCTCTACAGGTCGTGGACAGTGTTCATGACAACTACACTGTCTCTTCAGGTTGGGGATAGTGCGCATGACTACTACACTGTCTCTACATGTCGTGGATAGTATTCATTACTACTACACTTTCTCTACATGTCGTGGATAGTGTTCATGAGTACTACAATATCTCTACAGGTCGTGGATAATGTTGGTGACTAATACAATGTCTCCACAGGTCGTGGATAGTGTTCATGACTACTACACTGTCTCTACAGCTCGTGGATAGTGTTCATGATACTACACTGTCTCTAAATGTCGTGGATAGTGTTCATGACTACTACACTGTCTCCACAGGTCGTGGATAGTGTTCATGACTACTACACTGTCTCTACATGTCGTGAATAGTGTTCGTGACTACTACACTGTCTGCACAGGTCGTGGATAGTGTTCATGACTGCTATACTGTCTCTACAAGTCGTGGATAGTGTTCATAACTACTACACTGTCTCTACAGCTCATGGATAGTGTTCATGCCTTCTCTCCGTCTCTACAGGTCGTGGATAGTGTTCATGACTACACTACACTGTCTCTACATGTCGTGGATAGTGTTCATGACTAGCACACTGTCTCTACAGGTCGTGTATAGTATTAATGACTATTACACTGTCTCTACAGGTCGTGAGTAGTGATCATGCCTTCTACACTGTATCTACAAGGTGTGGATAGTGTTCATGATTAATACACTGCCTCTACATGTCGTGGATAGTGTTCATGACTACTACACTGTCTCTACAGCTCGTGAATAGTGATCATGCCTTCTACACTGTATCTACAGGTTGTGGATAGTGTTCATGACTAATACACTGTCTCTACAGGTCGTGGATAGTGTTTATGACTATTACATTGTCTCTACATCTCGTGAATAGTGATCATGCCTTCTACACCGTATTTACAGGTTGTGGATAGTGTGCATGATTAATACACTGTCTCCACAGGTCGTGGATAGTGTTCGTGACTACTACACTGTCTCCACAGGTCGTGGACAGTGTTCGTGACTACTATACTGTTTCTACAGGTCGTGGATAGTGTTCGTGCCTTCTACACTGGCTCTACAGGTCGTGGATAGTGTGCATGACTACTACATTGTCTCTACAGGTCGTGGATAGTGTTCATGACTACTACACTGTCTCTGCAGGTCGTAGATACGGTTCATGACTTTTACACTGTCTCTATAGGTCGTGGATAGAGTTCATGACTACACTACACTTTCTCTACATGTCGAGGATAGTGTTCATGACTAGTACACTGTCTGTACAGGTCGTGGATAATGTTCGTGACTACTACACTGTCTCTACAGGTCGTGGATATTGTTCATGACTACTACATTGTCTCTACAGGTCGTCGATAGTGCTCATGACTATTACACTGTCGCTGCAGTTCGTGGATAGTGTTCATGACCAATATACTGTCTCTACAGATCGTGGATAGTGTTCATGACTACTACACTGTCTCTACAGCTCGTGGATAGTGTTCATGCCTTCTACACTGTCTCTACAGGTCGTGGATAGTGTTCATGACTACACTACACTGTCTCTATAGGTCGTGGATAGTGTTCATGACTACACTACACTGTCTCTACAGGTCGTGGATAGTGTTCATGATTAGTACACTGTCTCTACAGGTCGTGGTTAGTATTCATGACTACTACACTGTCTCTACAGGTCGTAGATAGTGATCATGACTACTACATTGTCTCTACAGGTCATGTATAGTGTTCGTGACTACTACAATGTCGGTGCAGATCGTGGATAGTGATCATGCCTTCTACACTGTATCTACAGGTCGTGTATAGTGTTCATGACTAGTACACTGTCTCTACAGGTCGTGGATAGTATTCATGACTACTACACTGTCTCTACAGGTCGTAGATAGTGATCATGACTACTACATTGTCTCTACAAGTCATGGATAGTGTTCATGACTACTACACTGTCTCTGCAGCTCGTGAATAGTGATCATGCCTTCTACACTGTATCTACAGGTTGTGGATAGTGTTCATGACTAATACACTGTCTCCACAGGTCGTGGACAGTGTTCGTGACTACTATATTGTCTCTACAGGTCGTGGATAGTGTGCGTGCCTTCTATACTGGCTCTACACGTCGTGGATAGTGTTCATAACTACTACACTGTCTCTACAGGTCGTGGATAGCGTTCATGACAACTACACTGTCTCTACAGTTTGGGGATAGTGCGCATGACTACTACTATGTATCTACATGTCGTGGATAGTGTTCATGACTACTACACTGTCTCTACAGCTCGTGAATAGTGATCATGCTTTCTACACTGTATCTACAGGATGTGGATAGTGTTCATGACTAATACACTGTCTCTACAGGTCGTGGACAGTGTTCGTGACAACTACACTGTCTCTACAGGTTGGGGATAGTGCGCATGACTACTACACTGTCTCTACATGTCGTGGATAGTATTCATTACTACTACACTTTCTCTACATGTCGTGGATAGTGTTCATGAGTACTACAATATCTCTACAGGTCGTGGATAATGTTGGTGACTAATACAATGTCTCCACAGGTCGTGGATAGTGTTCATGACTACTACACTGTCTCTACAGCTCGTGGATAGTGTTCATGATACTACACTGTCTCTAAATGTCGTGGATAGTGTTCATGACTACTACACTGTCTCCACAGGTCGTGGATAGTGTTCATGACTACTACACTGTCTGCACAGGTCGTGGATAGTGTTCATGACTACTATACTGTCTCTACAAGTCGTGGATAGTGTTCATGACTACTACACTGTCGCTGCAGTTCGTGGATAGAGTTCATGACTAATACACTGTCTCTACATGTCGTGGATAGTGTTCATGACTGCTACACTGTCTTTACTGGTTGTGGATAGTGTTCATGACTACTACACTGTCTCCACAGGTCGTGGATAGTGTTCATGACTACTACACTGTCTCCACAGGTTGTAGACAGTGTTCATGACTACTATACTGTCTCTACAGGTCGTGGATAGTGTTCGTGCCTTCTACTCTGGTTCTACAGGTCGTGGATAGTGTTCATAACTACTACACTGTCTCTACAGGTCGTGGATAGCGTTCGTGACAACTACACTGTCTTTACTGGTTGGGGATAGTGCGCTTGACAACTACACTGTCTCTACAGGTCGTGGATAGTGAGTGTTTATGACAACTACACTGTCTCTACATGTCGTGGATAGTGTTGATGAGTACTACACTATCTCTACAGGTCGTGGATAGTGTTTTTGACTAATACTCTGTCTCTGCAGGTCGTGGATAGTGTTCGTGATTAATACACTGTCTCCACTGGTCGTGGATAGTGTTCATGACTAATACACTGTCTCCACAGGTCGTGGATAGCGTTCATGACTACTACACTGTCTCTATAGCTCGTGGATAGTGTTCATGACTACTACACTGTCTCTAAAGTTCGTGGATAGTGTTCATGACTACTACACTGTCTCCACAGGTCGTGGATAGTGTTCATGACTACTACACTGTCTGCACAGGTCGTGGATAGTGTTCATGACTACTATACTGTCTCTACAAGTCGTGGATAGTGTTCATGACTACTACACTGTCTTTACAGGTCGTGGATAGTGTTCATAACTACTACATTGTCTACACAGGTCGTGGATAGTGTTCATGCCTTCTACACTGTCTCTACAGGTCGTGGATAGCGTTCATGACTACTACACTGTCTCTACAGGTTGTGGATAGTGTTCATGACTACTACACTGTCTCTACATGTCGTTGATAGTGTTCATAACTACTACACTGTCTCCACAGGCCGTGGATAGTGTTCATGCATTCTACACTGGATCTACATGTCGTGGATAGTGTTTATGACTACTTCATTGTCTCTACAGTTCGTGGATAGTGTTCATGACTACTACACTGTCGCTGCAGTTCGTGGATTGTGTTCATGACTAATACACTGTCTCTACAGGTCGTGGATAGTGTTCGTGACTACTACACTGTCTCTGCAGCTCGTGGATAGTGTTCATGCCTTCTACACTGTATCTACACGTTGTGGATAGTGTGCATAGCTACTACACTGACTCCACAGGTCGTGGATAGTGTTCATGACTATTACTCTGTCTCTACATTTCGTGGATAGTGTTATTGACTTCTACACTGTCTCCACAGGTCGTGGATAGTGTTCATGACTACTACACTGTCTCTACATGTCGTGGATAGTGTTCGTGACTACTACATTGTCTGCACAGGTCGTGGATAGTGTTCATGACTGCTATACTGTCTCTACAAGTCGTGGATAGAGTTCATAACTACTACATTGTCTCCACAGGTCGTGGATAGTGTTGATGCCTTCAACACTGGCTCTACAGGTCGTGGATAGTGTGCATGCCTTCTACACTGTCTCTACAGGTTGTGGATAGTGTTCATGACTACTACACTGTCTCTACATGTCGTGGATAGTATTCATGACTACTACACTGTCTCTACACGTCGTGGATAGTGTTCATGACTACTACACTGTCCCCACAGGTCGTGGATAGTGTTCGTGACTACTACACTGTCTCCACAGTTCGTGGATAGTGTTCATGCCTTCTACACTGGCTCTACAGGTCGTGGATAGGTTCATGACTACTACACTGTCTCTACAGGTCGTGGATAGTGTTCGTAACTACTACTCTCTCTCCACAGGTCGTGGATAGTGTTCATGCCTTCTACACTGGCTCTACAGGTCGTGGATAGTGTTCATGAGTACTACACTATCTCTACAGGTCGTGGATTGTGTTCATAACTACTACACTGTCTCCACAGGTCGTGGATAGTGTTCATGACTTCTATACTGGCTCTACAGGTCGTGGATAGCTCTACAGGTCGTGGATGACTACTCACACTACTACACTGTCTGTAGAGGTCGTGGATAGTGTTCGTAACTACTACTCTGTCTCCACAGGTCGTGGATAGTGTTCATGCCTTCTACACTGGCTCTACAGGTCGTGGATAGTGTTCATGAGTACTACACTATCTCTACAGGTCGTGGATAGTGTTCGTGACTAATACACTATCTCTATAGGTCGTGGATAGTGTTCATGACCAATACACTGTCTCTGCAGGTCGTGTATAGTGTTCTTGACTAGTACACTGTCTGTACAGGTCGTGGATAGTGTTCATGACTACTACACTGTCTCTACAGGTCGTGGATAGTGTTCATGACCAATACACTGTCTCTGCAGGTCGTCCTGAATAGTGTTTATGACTAGTACACTGTCTCTACATGTCGTGGATAGTGTTCATGTCTACTACACTGTCTCTACAGGTCGTGGGTAGTGTTCATGACTACTACACTGTAGTTTCAAACACACGTTTCCATGATACTTGATATGTACATTTGCGTCATTCGTGTGTATCAAATTACTGTAAGTCTATAACGTTTGGACAGAGCACTTTGTCCTAGAATGCAGTCTTAAGTATCATATGCATTGGTTTACCTATCCTATGGTAGAGTAATTAACTATCCACAAACAGAACGAAGAAACATGCGAACAAAGAGGATATATTAATATTAAATATCGCATTTCTCTACGTATATTGCATATTTAATGACAGTAACATTCATGTGCCTACACCTTAGTTACTTATATTCATGACCTATACTAACTCAAAGCAACACTACCCAGTTGACAGGTTTAATTGTTTAATAAGTTGAATAGCCGACATGCGTTAATCCGCCGTACGCAGTGCTACATCATTAAATGTAAATATAAGCACCATGTAGGCAACTGCATTGCAATCGTCAATATGCGGTTGTGTCTAGACTCCGCTGCGGTTCAAAAGGCAGACTAATACACATCACAGCGACATTGTTTCTTGAATAGTCCAGGAGCCGGTTTCATGAGCGTATTTACGACGTCGTAGCGACCTACGACGTCTTAAGTTTAGAACGTCGTAAAGTTACGTTATTTGGGTTTGATGAGTATCGTAAGTGCAATTAGCCGTTGCTAGTTGGTTGTAACTTTGCGCTTGGTATATAGCAGGCGTAAGCTTACGTTATTTGAAATATTCGCGGGATGCTCCCCAAGTTTTAAGATACAAGCACACACACGAGACATATTATATTTACAATCATCAGTAGCTTGGTGTTTGGTGCATAAACTGCAAAGAAGACACATTAGACGAGAAAGAGTGTTCAGAGATAGGAATAACCCTCTTGATTCGTTAAACGACGATGAACAAGTTGAGCGTTATAGGTTTAGAAAAAATGATATATTATTGTGGCTGACCGACGAATTTGGCGCAAAGGAGGACTGCCGCCCTCGATACAACTGATTGTGGCGTTGCGAATTTTCGCTTGTGGGGGATTTCAAATTGATGTCGCCGATACATTCGGAATAACCAAACCAACAGTGTGCCGAATCGTGCACAGTGTGGCAAATATCGTAGGTGGACGGCTTGGTCAATACGTGTTCAGTACCATATGTGACAAACCACAAACCATGGCCGATGTGGTGGCGGGCCTCCTCCTGTCTTTGGCCGCTTCGTCTTCGATGCGGCATTTGCCTGAATTCTACCCTTTTTTATGTTCATCCATTTCTTCCGGATATCTCCCGGTCTCCTTGTAGACATGCCACAAGTCGACACGGCCGTGGCAATTTCTATCCACACTCAAGTTTTATATTTTTGAGTAACTTGACTGGGAAATCTGCTCTGAAGCAAATGACAGTGCTGCTGGTATACCTCCAATAGCACTATCACCTCTCCGTCTGAAAAATTAGCTTTACGCTGTCTATTTACTGCCGACTCTAACGCTACCGGTACTTTCGACATTTTCCCAGCGCCATAACTTCGTAAGTGTAGGGTTAGCAAAGCCAAGCGACGCTGTGATTCTCGTCTTTCATAGTTTATTCAAATGTGACAGTATTCGTGCTAATTTCACTCTGTACAACTACAAATTGCAACAGAAGCAATTTCATCTGTTTTGATTACATTGAAGGCTCCTATAAAACATATCATGTCTTCAGCGATGAAAATTGGGGAAGTGACTTAAAACGAGGAATCTACATTTCCCATTTACCCCATGTTAAACAGCATTAATACCTATATTTGAAAGTGCATATTTTGGTAATATTCGATACAGCGTCTATTCAATGTCATGGTGATTGAAACCGGGTATTCATAATATACATTTGAATGTATCTAAACACACTACGGAGGTGCCGTCTGCTGGACCAACCCAGTGAACGCACGCGAAGACGCTCAAAAGTAAGTAGGCTTACACAACGGTACTTTCACGCTTTATGTAGGCACCCACGCTTCAATTAAATAATTTATGTTTAGTCAAATCGATGTTAACACATTCTCTCATGATATCGTATTAACGAATATCAACAACGCACCAGTATTTATACATATTTGCAAAGTATGATCAAAAAGTTAGCGATAATAAAGGTTGATCGAATATGGGTTCGGGTTTTGGGCTATGTCGTCACGCTGAACGCTTGCATATAATACTATAATATAAAGTAATAATATATGTATATAATATACGTAATATATATTAATAATTGATAACATATATACAACATTTATATAAACATATTTGTTGTTTTTTCAGATGATCTCGTTGTTGCTTGAAGCATGGCAGAACCAGAAACGGATTCCTGCGTGTTCTGTCAGGAACCCCTAAGTAATGGCCATGAATCAGTATCCTTTCGCGAGAAGGGTACCAAACGCATCAGTAAAGCTAGCAAACAACGTAGAGACTCTATTGAGATTGTTCCCGGACAAGTGGTGCATCAGGAATGTCGTTATTCGTACTGCAATCCAACGAAAATTGCGCAATCCATTACAGATCTAGAAACCCGGACCAATTCTCCAGACTTCGTTGCTGCGATCAGCAGAGCAGACGTTTACTTTCAAAACTGATTGCTTATTCTGTGGGACGACATTATGTTTTGACAGAAGGAAAAGACAAGGAGATGTGTATACTGTGGCTACAAGAGAATACAAGTAAACATTGCTGGAGCAATGTTCTACAAAAAGAGACGCCTGGGCTGATCGTGTTTGGGTCCGGCTGCTCGCTGTGCATGATCTGCCTGCAGCTGACGCCGTATATCACCAAACATGCAGCGTCAACTGAAAAGTACTCGTCTAGTTAGTCTCTCCACCGTCTCGCCGGTCTTCCTCTAGATTGTTTCCCTTCGTAAGGTCTCCAGGTTGTGATACGTGATGTCCATCGGTTATCTCGTATTCTGCTAATGTGCCCTGCCCAGGTCCACTTCTGTCTTCTGACTTATCACGTCTATGACATTTGTCTTCTGTCTTATCCATATGTTTGTTTTTCTCTCCCAATATGTGATGTTTAACATACTTCTTTCTATCTTTGTTTGTGCGGCTGCTAGCTTGTTCTTTGCCTGGATGGTGAGTGCCCATGTTTCCGCGCCGTATGTCATCGCTGGAAGTACGCATGAGTTGAAGACTTGTCTCTTCAAGCAGGTTCCAAAGTTACCCTTGAAGATGTCCCGGTGTTTGGCGAAAGCTGTCCAGCCGGCGGTGATCCTTCTTTGAATCTCCTTGTCTTGGTTTTTGTGTCTGATACTGTATCGCTGTCCCAGATAGACGTAGCTTTCAACGTTCTCTATCTGCGACTTGTTGATATATATTGGTGTGTCATTTTCTAGCATCATTTTTGTCTTCGAGATGTTCATCCTTAGACCTTGTTTTTTATTTTAATCAGCTAGCTCCTGCAGCATGTTTTGTAGTTTTTGCGGTGTAGTAGCGCATATGACTGTGTCGTCGGCGAAGCGAAGATGACTGAGATATTCTGCGTCTATCCTCAAGCCTCTGGTTTCCCAGGTCAGTCATCGGAATATGCTTTCGAGTGTTGCCGCGAACAGCTTGGGCGATATGGTGTCACCATGTCGTACTCCTCTCTTGGTGTTGATCTTGCTGCTCTTTTGGTGTAGATGGACTGTCACCGAGTTGTTAGTATAGATGTCTTTCAGGAGACCGATGTACACATCTTCTATCCCCTGTTCTTGAAGGGAGGTCAGTATTGTTTTAGTTTGCACCGAGTCGAAGGCCTTCTCGTAGTCAACGAAAGCGATGCAGAGCGGGATATTATATTGTCGGCACTTCTCTTTCAGTTGGTTTACGACGTGTGTGTGGTCTGTCGTTGAGTACCTGCTTCTGAATCCTGTTTGCTCTCGTGGTTGATTTTCGTCGAGTGTCTTCTCTAGCCTATTCGTTAGTATCTTTGTGAGTAATTTGTAAATGTTTGATAACAAACATATCGGTCTGTAGTTCTTTAAGTCTTTCTTATTTCCCTTCTTGAAGATAATCGCCATCTTTGCGTTCTTCCAAGCGGTGGGTATTCGTCTTTCTGATAAGCATTTAGTATACAGCTTAGCCAGTGTCTTCGAGATGATATCTTCTCCTGCTTTTAATGTTTCAATGTTTAAATGGTCGTTGCGTGATGTCTTCCCAATCTTCATATCTCTTAGCGCTGCTTCCACCTCCCATGGTGTTATATCTGGTACTTCTTTCGGGTCGGTGTGAATTATGGTACTCTCTTCACTGTCGTATAGCTCGATGTAGAATTCCTCTATTCGTTCCATGATCATATCTTGGTCTTGTATTTCTTTACCCTGCTTGCTTAGAAGAGTAATCAGTCTGTCTCGGCCTAGTGTCTGTGTTCTTCTTGCTTTGTTCAGGCTCTTTGATGACATAATAGTTTCTCTTGTTCGTACTTTCTGATGTCCTCCTTCGCTTTCTTATTGATGGTCTTACACATTTCTGCGTACTCTATTTGTTTTTTACGGTCGCCTTTATCCACAATTTCTCGTCGTTTCTTCATTAGTGCTCGTGTCGGTGATGATATTCTCGTCACTACATGCCTGTTGATTGCTTTGGCTACACTTGTCACACTTAGTTGGATCATCTCAGTGATGTTTTCGCTCATGGTGTCGATGTCGTCTAGTTCCTGTAGTGTCTCGAATCGATTTCGCAGTTCTAGTTGGAATTTGATCTTTTTTGTTCCGATTTGTGTGATATCTACACTCGGTGGTCTCTTGTTTATAAATTTCTTCCTTTCAGCCTTGACGTCTAGTTTGATGTTGCTCATTACCATTCTGTGGTCACTTCCGATGTTGACTTGTCAGTGACCATGTCTGGCCTGTTTGTCAGGATGTAGTCAATTCCGTTCTTCGTTTCTCCATTTAGGCTTTTCAATGTCCATCTCCTCCCTGCTTTCTTCTGGAACATGGTATTCCTGATTTTGTACTTTCTTGACGTTGCCCATTCTGCCAAGGTATCACCTCTTTCGTTTCTCACACCTAGGCCAAATTTGCCTGTTGCCGTTTCCGAAATGTTTGTTCGTTTCCCTACTTGTGCATTAAAGTCTCCGATCACTATCGTGTAGTGGGTTGGCTTTGCTAAGGTCTCATCTACGTCGTTGTAGAAGTTGTCTGTGTCTTGTTCTGAATATGATGTTGTTGATGCATATATTTGTACTATCTTCAGTTTGTAGCGCTTTGTTATGCATAGAACAAGTTCTGCTACTCTGGGGCTGATGCTGTTAACCCTCACTATATTGTCTTTCATTGTTTATGAGAAAGCCTACTCATGCTTTGCCGTTGTTCGCTGTGGAATGTAGATGGTCGCTTTGTAAGGTAGTGAAGCATTCCTCTCTTCTTCGGACTTCTCCGATCCCAATCACATCCCACACCAACTTGGTTTCCCTAACTTCTTCCTCCAGTTCTTGTGTCTGTTCATCTCTTAGTAGTGTTCTTACGTTATATGTTGCTATCTTCAGTCTACTTACCTTCTCTCGGTGGCTCTTATTGACCCAGATATTCTTAGCACCAGACCTGCCTACCCCAAAAACTTCCTGTTAGTAATCCATCTTCCCATTTACACTGATTTTCAGGAATATAGGCCTGCTGTCAGTAATAGTTCAGAACCGTGTCAAATATTGTCACGATAAGAACACCACTGTCAGTAATACTTTAATACTGTTTGTCAGGATGTAGTCAATTCCGTTCTTCGTTTCTCCATTTAGGCTTTTCAATGTCCATCTCCTCCCTGCTTTCTTCTGGAACATGGTATTCCTGATTTTGTACTTTCTTGACGTTGCCCATTCTGCCAAGGTATCACCTCTTTCGTTTCTCACACCTAGGCCAAATTTGCCTGTTGCCGTTTCCGAAATGTTTGTTCGTTTCCCTACTTGTGCATTAAAGTCTCCGATCACTATCGTGTAGTGGGTTGGCTTTGCTAAGGTCTCATCTACGTCGTTGTAGAAGTTGTCTGTGTCTTGTTCTGAATATGATGTTGTTGATGCATATATTTGTACTATCTTCAGTTTGTAGCGCTTTGTTATGCATAGAACAAGTTCTGCTACTCTGGGGCTGATGCTGTTAACCCTCACTATATTGTCTTTCATTGTTTATGAGAAAGCCTACTCATGCTTTGCCGTTGTTCGCTGTGGAATGTAGATGGTCGCTTTGTAAGGTAGTGAAGCATTCCTCTCTTCTTCGGACTTCTCCGATCCCAATCACATCCCACACCAACTTGGTTTCCCTAACTTCTTCCTCCAGTTCTTGTGTCTGTTCATCTCTTAGTAGTGTTCTTACGTTATATGTTGCTATCTTCAGTCTACTTACCTTCTCTCGGTGGCTCTTATTGACCCAGATATTCTTAGCACCAGACCTGCCTACCCCAAAAACTTCCTGTTAGTAATCCATCTTCCCATTTACACTGATTTTCAGGAATATAGGCCTGCTGTCAGTAATAGTTCAGAACCGTGTCAAATATTGTCACGATAAGAACACCACTGTCAGTAATACTTTAATACTGTGACTATGACGATAGTTGCACCAAATCATAACTGTTTTGAAGCGTTCAGTTAACAAGGTAACGTAGATTTTCATGACCAGCATTGATGGAAATCAAACGTGAAGAAGCGTAATTGTAATGTGAATGAATCTATACACATTGTAATTCTGATTTTATGTAAATTTCAATAACAGCATGTTGACTACAAAAAAATTGACAAATTATAACAATGCGTCACATCATTGTCTATTTGTGGTGTCATTAGGATTAATATTAGTAGCCAGTATACCTAGGGCCAGGCTATAGACTACACAGTATAGTAGCTTGACTAGATCAAAGACAAACACAAAGTCATGCCGGGGGACGGCAAAACCATTACGTCGTTAGGCTAGTCATCGACATCGTCTAGTCTACTCAACTCTAGTATATAAGCCTATCCCTGTATTATAGGCTGTAAATGATATACTAAACTCAATAAATACACTAACTTAGTCTTAGTAGTCAGTTGGCCTAACACTACAAGTACAACCCCCACTACTCTGTCACTAGTACTAGTCTAACGACGTAGTCAGTACCTGCAATTATCCCGGCCACCACTGACCATGTCATGTGAATTAGGAACATTATTTTCACGTATCCGGCAGTATGTAAAGCCGACCCCCTTCTTTAAACTTGACAGTACGGGCCATGTCTGCGTGCATGCTGTTATAAACGTTTGCAGTACACGTTTCTTCTTGGCTGGTAGTGGTGCCGTTTCGATCCCCGCCATAATTTCGTGCCGCGTGAATCGTGACTTCGTCTTGTTTGAGCGCCATGAGCTCGGAAATGCGAATTTGTCGTAACACTGTTTCCTATTGGTCAGATTACGACCAGAAGCAGTGAATGAAAAACCATGTCACAACATATATATGCTGCCACCTGTTGAATAAAGTGAAGCTAAATTTGAGGAGCACGGAAGTGATTGATAATCATTGTGACACCGAAAGAATCCATAATATTTTCATCCCTCGCCGTAATACCGTAATTTGAGGTGTATTTCCGGAATGATTCCGGACAATCCGGAATGGTAGGCAGATCTGTAGCACCCCCTGCACGTAGCTGTAGTTGACCCGAACCGCCTCCTTGGTCATAGACTGTTTCCATGCTGCTGGGGACTGGGGGCCTTGGCTTCACTGTACTTTGCATGCTGGTGTTGTTGGCCTACCCTTCTACGCTGGCCGGTGCAGGTTGGAAGCCTTGAACGTGATTGGCGTAAATCTCGTTCATTATTTGATAGGTCACGTTATTGTAAACAATGTTACTATTGTAAATAAAAAATGGCAAAAGCAAAAGTAAATTATTTTACAAATATGGTGTCCAATAATTCGTCAGTTATGGAGCTGTATAAATAAACTTCTTCAAAGATAGCCTGCTCCTTCACTACCGAAACACGATTCGCTAAAATATGTCTGTGAAATGTTTTCTGATTATCTTAAGGCTAAAATTAGCCTTATTCGTTCTCCATTTCCGAACCAAAGTTTCAATCATGTTAACGTTGAAATTCCGCAAATATATGTTCTGCTTTCGTCTTTCACACCTGCAGCAGTTGATAACGTGAGGCAAATAATTATGTCATTTTCAAATAAGTCCTGTGATCTTGATCCGTTACCAACTATACTGTTGAAAGCATATCTTAACCGAAGACCGTGTATCAACACAAGACGTTCCAGTGCGCGCTGTTTGCATTGTTAAAAAAAAGTACGTCAATGGAGCGGTTAATCCGCCATTTTGGAGGTGCGCCAAGCCAAAACATGTGTATTAAAGCTCGCGCTTGCCACCCAAATGGCGGATAAATACTCCCATTATACACTGGCATGAACTATTTAATTGATTGTTGCAATTTTGTTTTAATTCCAGTGACTAATAAATAGACAATCTGGGAGGAAGTAATTGTTTTTTTCTCGTGAAAGGACTGGTTGTTACAGTTTCGACTTCTTTCATAAGTTCTTCTAGTCTCGTGCTAAATGTTCTTCCCGTTTCCCCAATATATGTTTTGTTGCAGGTCTTACACGGGATTTAGTATTTACAGTCGGTCTTATTTCTGTCTTCCATTTTGTCTTTTGGGTGTACTAATATTTTTTCTGTCATGGCCTAGAGTTCCTAGTGATGATGTTGTTATCATGTTAGGTCGTATGGTGCACCAATAACAATTAATGGTGTAAGCGCGTACTTATCGTAGTTGCCAGCACAGTTCTTGAAACAAGAGTCGATCACTGTGATGCTACTGATGGATCAAGGAGGCCATCTGCAACAGAAAGACTACACCAACAATGAATAGAGATGAGGGGGACTACCGATTGAGTCAGGTGTGAGACAGCTTGCTCGCCATGCCATCTGGCGAGTAGAGGAAGATCAGTTCTGAAGAAGGCCGCCGCAGGCGGTCGAAACGTCGATGTGAGTCGAATTTATTATAGTTGTGAATTAAGAAATTTGCTTATTTATGTATTTATTCATAGTTGCTGCTAAAATTATTTCCATTTAAATTATGATACATACAACACATTCTAATATATTTTTGTTAAAGGTAAAAGTATTCCAGATGTCAACTTGAGGCTCCTGGATTTTAAAAAATCTGCCTCATCTGATGAACACCTTGGATTGCACGTCACAACTGCATCTTCATGTAAAACACTATGTGATAAGTCGCCAACGTCACCTGAGGTTGAGGAAAACTGCTCCTTGCTTCAGTGACAGCTTTAAGCAGATCCATCGTCCACTGTTCAGTAGCATCACAGTGATCGACTCTTGTTTCAACAACTGTGCTGGCAACTACGATAGGTACGCGCTTACATCATTACATGGCATAGGACTTTATTGCTATTGGTGCACCATACGACCTAACATGATAACAACATCATCAACAGAGATGCACAGACATCGGTGCACCATACGATCTTAAACGATAACAACATCATCAACAGAGATGCACGGACATTGGTGCACCATATGATCTTACATGATAACAACAACATCAACAGAGATACACAGACATTGGTGCACCATACGATCATACATGATAACAACATCATCAACAGAGATGCACGGACATTGGTGCACCATACGATCATACATGATAACAACATCATCAACAGAAATGCACAGACATTGTGCATGTGGAACACTAGGAACTCTAGGCCATCTGCACGTAATTGCATTTACCTGCTAGAAATTATATAATGATGAGATGAATAATGACAATCGTCGTCTTAGAAAATGTATGTAAACAACCACACATATAGTAGTTAGTATTTGCTCTCCCATAGAAACAGGCCAACATAGTTTGGACCATTTGTGAATACCGATGTCATAACTTTAGTAATCAACATTCTAGGAGAATGATCACCACCGATCAACGATTAAATGTAGGTCAAATTTATATGTCACTGGAAGATCACACAATATTAATGTCAATATTTACGGTAACAATTACTTCCTCCCAGATGGTGTATTTATTAGTAGGTAGTAGTAACTGGAATTAAAACAAAATTGCGACAATCAATTAAATAGTTCATGCCAGTGTATAATGGGAGTATTTATCATCCGCCATTTGGGTGGCAAGCGCGTGCATTAATACACATGTTTTGGCTTGGCGCATCTCCAAAATGGCGGATTAACCGCTCCATTGACGTACTTTTTTGTAACAATGCAAACAGCGCGCACCAGAACGTCTTGTGTTGATACACGGTCTTCGGTTAAGACATGCTTTCAACAGTATAGTTGGTAACGGATCCAGATCACAGGTCTTATTTGAAAATGACATAATTATTTGCCTCACGTCATCAACTGCTGCAGGTGTGAAAGACGAAAGCAGAACATATATTTGCGGAAAAGATAATCAGAAAACATTTCACAGAGCTATTTTAGTGAATCGTGTTTCGGTAGTGAAGGAGCAGGCTATCTTTGAAGAAGTTTATTTATACAGCTCCACAACTGACGAATTATTGGACACTATATTTGTAAAATAATTTGCTTTTGCTTTTGCCATTTTTCATTTACAATAGTAACATTGTTTACAATAACGTGACCTATCAAATAATGAACGATATTTACGCCAATCACGTTCAAGGTAACGAGGGCGTCTTTCACTGTAAAATTCCGGGTGTCATCCACGGGGAAGATACTTTATGTGAAACACATTTATAGGATCAAGTAAGTCTTTAAGCACATGCCACTATTTTCCATATAAGTTATCATCTAATTCTATCTAATTCTAAACAGATCTGATTCCAGAATATAATTATTAAAAGCAGTAATGAAATAAATAGTTATTGCTGTAGGTGTATCCAAATGAAGATTAATATATATATATATGAATGCAATATGGTCAGATTATCAAGATCTTAATGCGATTCTTTCATAATTTTAATATCTTTGTAATATACGCAATTATTAAGTAATCCTGTTAATATGATTATTTCATGTAATTCTATGCCTTTATTTAATTAGAATTATGTTTTACTAATCACTAATGACGCTGATAATACATCGATAAAATAACTCCGCGTACGCGGAGTTTCTACTTTGGCCTCGCTTTCACGATCCGTATAAGGCATGGTCATGAAAATTTGGGACTGTCCGTCAGACGTCGATTAACTATGTCACAAAATCGAGTGTAAGTATTAATAAATTGGCGCTACCCGATTTGACATAGCAAGTTATAGGTTCAGGTGCACTAGGATTCGGAGTGAACGAGAGACATAACGTGACATCAGATATGTATGTACGAGAAGCCAACTGGCGTTCCCATTTAATACAACATAAACATATGCGGTTCAGTGAAAGTTGGCCAACCGTTACTCTGCTATGACATTATATTTATAACACCATACATTGTATTCGAAGAGTAGGCATCCAAATACGAAATTACATGGGAGACAATTTAAACAGCTGGTCACTTACATGAAGACCGGTATACATCGTTGTAAAGTCTATGAACTGTAACCAATGAATGTCTCGTTATGTGCGAATGTCAACGTTCGCATCGGCGTTCGGCTAGATGTCAGGACGAAGTCAAAAGTCGCTCGGCTTTCGGCAAACGAATTCACGTAGATGAAAGCAGGCGACTCGGGCGATCAAGTAGACGGTATATTTGCCTTGTCGATCCCACGCGAATCATCAGGCGACAACACGGAAACGATGTCACGACATCGGCGATGTTGAGAAGGTCAGTCACGGAGTCTGTGTTGCGACAGCTAGCAGTCGAAACGGTGGTGGCCTCGCATTCGAAGGTCTTGTCAACACAGAACTGCAGTCGGTTATCGCTCAGTCTTCTTCAACGCGTGAGAAGTGCAGCGTCTCACAACTAATCAGTACTGTTGAAGTCGTAGAAGTATTTACTACAGGCGTTGGGCGGACACACGTTTCAGCCCAATTCCTGGAGTCGAGAGTGCAACACTTTCTTCTGCTCAAATGTTCGTCTGGCCTCGAATGGCCGTCCTGCCCTTATATAGCTTGATGGCCGGAAGTTAGTCTGACCAATTACAACACTTAATACAAATTAAAGTCGCTTCAAAAAACGGCTCCCGAAACCATTCACACTTCGAAGCAATCCATTCAACTTGCCGAGTTTAAAATAGATTTTGCGAGCTAAACGTCTTTAAATATAATTGCTCATTCAATTTTTAACTTACGTGAATTACGTACATAATTAATATCATTGGATTCCCTGTATCGCGCCGGATACCACAATATTCATCGTACATTCCAACTCTCATGAATTAATCCATAATTTTAATAAAACACGCACTCTATTCATAAGCTAGATGTGACCCTAGTGTTTTTCACACATACATTTCTGAAAAAACTTTTATAAGTTCATAATATAATCTTCTTATAACCACAACATAAGTAGTTTGCAAGGTCACCATATTACCAGTCATGTTAAATAATTTCTACAGGTACAAAATTTGATATACCTAACCGTAGAATTAGTGGTGTACGCTACAAATGAAATAAATTAAATCTGACTCGTCGGCAGTTAAAACGTTACACGCCTTAATCGCCAGAGGGCACCAGCGTATACCTCCGTGACAATACATACCAGAGATGGCAGCACCATTCCATCAACCATACTTTGTATACAAAACCACTGTTCTAAAGCCTGATTAAATTATATACAAACCACTTTGTGACAAACTACGCCGAGTTAATAGATGCAAGAAAAACAACATCAACATGTGTGTGTGTGGATTAGCTACCACACACCGTGAATGAGCCTTGACCGATCAAATTATCAAAAAGAAACATGGACCAGCTGCTGTTTATGTCACAGATTCAGCAACAAAACGAAGAAAAAATATATGGAATAAACGGAGAATGAACACATCGACAGCTCATGACAGACTCCACGCACGAAGCCTTCGTATGACATATTGAATGATTGGCATTGTTTTTGATGGAATATATAAACATACGAAATCTCACCTATGGTACTACCATGTTCCTTTTTCACTAGGTACATATGACTAGATATTTTTAAATTTAGTTTTAATGAAACTTTTCGATAACAGAAACTTATTGATTCTAAGAAACATTCAATAAGGAAACAATTTTGTTTGCACCATAATCCAGCTGCTATTTCCATAAGCAGTAAAAATACAACATCATACATCACATTGAAGTAACGTACAATATTAAAATACCACAAATAGTTATCTACTTACCTATCTACATACTGTTTAAGTTTATTTGGTACATTTACCTTTCAATAAACCTTCTTGTTTATTCTCTGTATAATTTAGCAGACTGAATTTACTGTCGTGTCACTTGACCTACTTCATGTGACACAAGCTGGAGCATGACTGGCGAGAGCTCCTGGCCGACGTTTCTGTTCAGTGAAGGCTTCCCCCGGTAGATGTTAATCGCTTACTTGATCTTTCTTGTATGCCAGTTCTCATCGATGTCTAAGATTTTTACATTGGTGAGGACACTCTTACAAACGGCAGAAAGTTTGGTAACTGAAGAGGTGGAGCATATCAAAAAAGTTACGAAAACGAACGGTTACAAACCTTGGATGTTTAATACCACACAACCAAGGAAAAATAAGGAGAATGTAAACACCAACTAAACCAACATAAGACAACAAGCCATAGGTCTACCCTATGTTAGTAAGCTGTCTGAACAATTGGCAAGAATGTTCTAGTCTTATAACATACCAGTGTACCACCATTATGTCATGCTGGTACACCCAAAAGCCAAAACAGACAAGGCAGAAAAGTGTGGGGTGGTATATGACATCCAATGCCCAGAATGCGACCAACACTACATAGGAGAAACAGCGAGGTCACTGGGCACACAATTTAAAGAACATCTATCGTGTCTCCAACCCCTATCACCGATAACAAGATTTAACAAGATTGCCATCCAGAAAATAAACTCTAGATGGCAGGAGGACAAGGAAGCCTTTTGGCTTATCGAGTGTCCAATACTTTTTATCTACGTGCATCCCGCCCTTTTATGGTTTGTGTCGATTTTATTTTAAAACATTCACGCTGCTAGCACCAACAATCAGGAGATAATATGTTCCATTCATTTACAGTCCAATGTAATATTGATAATCACGCAGGTCGGTCGCCAGGTGTCGTCGCTTGTTGCTTCCCGCAACATATCGGACATTGCCAGTAGATGAAATCGAACCCATTTTCAAAATGTAAGATATAATGATGACAACTTATTTCCAACAGTACTTGACGAGGATGGAACGCCGGTGACAAGAATCCGGGTCGGGCGTCTTGCACCACTCGCATTTTTTCTGAACCGACAACCTCAAGAGGTGTCGTGCCTCCTTGCTGTGATTGGATGTGGTCAGCAGCGGAGACAGTCGCTTGGCAGGCTGATAGTCACACAGGTCGGTCGCCGGGTGTCGTCGCTTGTTGCTTCCCGCAACATATCGAACATATTTGGTAGATGAAATGGAACACATTTTCAAAATGTAAGATATAATGATCACAAAAGCAGACGCATGTCTTTTATAACAGTTTGACAGAACAAAAATGTCACGTGGTCGTGTCGAATAAGAACGTTAGAGTAGAAAATACACGCACGGACTGCAGAGTAGAAAGCACACACGCGTGGACTGCAGAGTAGAAATTATACGCACAGAATGTAGAGTAGATCAGACTTGGATAGCAAATATAATTTCAAACAACAGACAATCAACTGAGGTAAGTGCAAATATCCTATGTAAAAACAATATAATTGGTAAATGTTAAAAGATAGGGAGACCTTGATTTTGTTGATAAAGATGTCCCAAAGAATGTTACATGTTCAGGAATCACTTCACGTGTGCTATTAATAACAGATATAGGTAGACAAAAAATTATAAACAGTGTGATGGTAAGGTCGTAGATCTGTACGTTAACCCGAAATGACATAATTTGACTTATTTCACTAGTTCTCTACCTATTCGTCAGGATTGGACCTATTTTATGGTTGTAAATGTATAGGCTAGGGGGGCGCTATCCCTAAAAAAAGTCAATCAACTGAGGTAAGTGCAAATATCCTATATAAAAACTATATAATTCGTAAATGTTAAAAGATAGGGAGACCTTGATTTTGTTGATAAAGATGTCCCAAAGAATGTTACATGTTCAGGAATCACTTCACGTGTGCTATTAATAACAGATATAGGTAGACAAAAAATTATAAACAGTGTGATGGTAAGGTCGTAGATCTGTATGTTAACCCGAAATGACATAATTTGACTTATTTCACTAGTTCTCTACCTATTCGTCAGGATTGAACTTATTTTAAGGTTTTAAATGTATAGGCTAGGGGGGCGTTATACCTGAAAAAATGGTCCACAACGTATGTGACATAAGAAAACATACTATTGCGCATGCGCAATGACCTATTTAACGACGTCACTGACCTATTTAATGTCATAATTTGACCTATTTTATAGTTCTAAAGTTACTGACTAGGGCGTGATATAGTTTAAAAATGATCCCCCACCTATGTCACATCAGAAAATACACTATATGTCGAATAGTTTAAAACAGTCAACCAGTCTTTAATAACTGCAGTTGAATTTGTACAATCAATGGCCTCATCAAAGCATAAAACAGAGTTATTTTTAGTTGGAAATGTCACCCCAACGGGGCGCTATACCTGAAAAATGGTACACTACTTATGGGACATAAAAAAAAAACCATTGCGCATGCGCAGTGACATATTTAATGACTACTTTTACCTATTTTATAATAAAAAAATAGTAACAAAGAAACAAACGGCACGAATTAAAGCAGTATTGATAATTAGTTCACTGACTATCCGTTAGGGGGAGTTATTTGTACTTCTTTTTCAGTTGGTGACCTTTCCACCAAAGGGCGCCAATTTTTATAAATAAGACGCACCAATTTAGACAGGACTCATATATAGTTCACAACCTATCCGCCAGGTGGCGTTATTTTGTAGTTCACCAGTTATCCGCCAGGGGAATGTAGCTCTCAAAGTACCTTTCAAATTACCTTTCAAATAAGGAGCTCTCAAAATAAAGCGTTGCTTCGCCCCGATAGAAACTACGGATATAGAAGACCTTGGCCCGAGGTTATAAAGCCGTACTCGGTGCTCGGTGCTCAGAATTTCATGCTCAAGCCTCGCTTTCACACCATGCTCATACTCACGGAGGTTATAACACTTTCTGAGCACGTAATCGTACTCAGACTTGAGCATGAAACGTCTATATTCTGAGTATGCTATGGACCTTGCTCAACGCCGTTCTCAAACAAACAAAGATGGCAGCTCACGTAGAAATTAGTCGAATTCGTTGTCCAAGTTCGATGTTTTCGAGAAGAAACGCAGCTCGATACCAGCGTCCGAGTCGCTTCCGAGATGTAATCAATCCATTTCAAGAAGTGGAGCAACACGAAATTAGCGAAAGATTCCGTGTTATGCCTCAAACTGCACTATTTACTGAACATTTGTCAAATCTAGCGGGATACACTACGACACAATATTACAACGTTTATGTTTTGGTAGCACCTTTTCGACGACGGGGACCATTCGTTTACCGCTACTGCTTGGCGATACAATTTCACGATCAACTGCCGAGCAGTTCATACGAAACACTTCTCCAAAACAGTGTTGTTTACCTGGACGATTAATAAAATACCACTCCAGACATTAAGCCATATCAATACAACATACATGTGTATACCTTAAACAATTTAAAATAACTAATAAAATTACGAGATCACAAGGTTTACCCCTCAACACAACCAAGTTTTGTTATTGCCTAAAACTGTTATTAATATATCATTATTTTGTAGTGCCGTTTTTTCAATTGGGAATAATGGAGGAGTACTAAGTAATATAAAACATATATTATTTATATTGTTTCATCGTTTTTAATATGAATAGCACACTAATAATGAAGCCCATGAAACGTTGATATAATTGGTAGCCATGTCCAAGGCTTTGTGGATGTCATGATTTTACAAATTTGTAATGCGTATGATTTTGCAATCCAAGGGCAGGAATAAGACTTCAACACAGAGGTAGACGATACACAACATATGCAGACATCCTCGATAAATTGACAACTTAAATGTACATATATGATTATACTGGCATTGGTGTGGTCACTCACTCACTACTTTTGTTAAAGTGAACATTTAGAAAATGAATATGATCACATTTACAAGACTACCAAAATGTAACTAGTTGGATGAACTAACAAACAATACATCGTTTATATCTTTCTAATAAAATTGTTTATCCTGTAGTAAAGCAATGTTTTCAAAATAAAAATTATACAAACTATACCAATTATACTGAAGCAATGAATACATACTTGTTGAGAATCGAATATAAGATGTACTAAAAATGTAGCCATACTTGTTTAGGGGAATGCTGCACAGCTGACTGAGATGGTTATTGCATCAGGACGGAAGACCATAACACAATTGTGTGTTTGCCTTATGAGCTCAAACCCAGCATGGTGGTGAAGACAGTGACTAACGTAGTGCAGTTTAACAAAGTAGTATTTCAAAGATGCAACAAGCAACTGTGAAGCAAACTATGTAAAGCAACTTAGAATGTGGTTATTATACAAGTATGTTATGTGTATATATTATCCTTTTAAACGTGTAATTGTACATCAAAATATCATAATATTATATGCACATATCTGTATAAAAACAACCGTTATGTATAACATGGAGTTTGGTCAATAATATATAAATAACTATTTTGAACTTAGGCTTTTCAAATAATATTTTTTTTTAATGAAACAGTTATTAAATTATTGCCACAGAATTACACGAATTTGGGATGCGCAACGATATGATTGGAGGTGGTGTGAGCTGAATTTCAGATCAGAGTATGTATGTCCCCGAATCCTCCGGCACAGTTGATAAATAATGGCCGCACCCATGCAACTACTTTGTCAGTTCATTTGTTGCAGATAATGTAAGTTGTATCACAAGTACGAATGCCAACTCAATTTGATGTATGTAAGGTATTTATTTATTATAAACACGGTAACATCGACGCCGTCGAGCCCGAATTCATCGTACCTACTTACTGTTACAATAATACAAACTATCATAAATAATACAGCGTGACTGACCAGTGGCAGGTCATGTTACTACTGTTTTACGCTATTTTATCTTTTGAATTGTCTTGTGCCATGTCTGTTCCATCGTGCACGGCGAAGTACTTTCCTCGCAGCGTCCATCACCGTTTTATAGTCGGAAGTTGATATTGTTTATAAATAGGTGTAGGTTTGTTATCTTCGTCAACAAGAGAGCTTCGAAAGAGCTCTTTCTTTTGCTCTCGTACTCAAGACGGCGTACTCAGTTGATCACGTACTCAAGACGTTTTATAACCACCGTGAGCATGGATTCTCCGGTGAGCATGAGATCTCGAGTCTGAGCATGAAGTTGAGTATGAGCACTGAGTACGCTTTATAACCTCGGGCCCTTAAGTCCCGTCTCCCCGTGAGCTTATGAAATGCTTCTTGTGTTCGCAACCGGGTCACAAGGCTGTGAATTGTTCCATGGGAAAACCCCGCCAGTTCTCCCCAGCCCAGGGACGTCATGGAGTCCCCAGCACGAGGCTGGAAACTGCTGTATTGCAGTTGGGAAAGGTAACCACCTTTGTATCGTTGAAGCGACTATGAAGTGTGGGTGTAAATTCACTGTGGTAGGATGCGTGTGTAATCACACCTACCCTAAGTGACCGGTGATACAAGATCATTTAAATGAGATTTCAGTGGATGTTCTTAGAAACCCTGGATATAGCGGGGTTGTAGGCAGGAGAGATTTAGTTCGTCCAGATCAGTTTACTGGCCAGAAGAAGATCGTCGTTATTCATTTGGGCATGTGGTTGTGTTCGTGGAAGTTGGATTTGGCGTCGCATTGTAACGATACAGATGTTGAACGGCAAGCGGTCCTTGCGGACGCCGACAAATGTTACACACTATTTAATTATAATACCTATAATATTGTATACACATTGCACAAACGACTCGAGCGCTCGATACGCCAACGGCAGCGGACGCTGCACCTCTGGCTGTTTTCAAACAACAGTTCCCAACTTAGTCCACACGCATTTGGGATGTACATTTGTTACGACCATTTCATAATAAGTATGTATATTGTGTTATGTTTAGCTATATGGGTAGCATGTCAGCATTCAGTGTCAGTGTACCTGACAGTCAGTTTGACGGTTTTGGACAAGTCCGATTAATATGTCTTGGAATACGTATCGGCCGGAGATGGGCAATTGGTGAACGAGGACCAAGTCGCAAATGCATGATACTTTCACGTTTAAGTTTTTTGTAGTTTGTAAGAAGTTAGTGTTGTCAGAAATCAGCATAACACCCTGGCTGACAATTATAATTTGAGTAGCCATATGCCAATATTTACAAGCTTTGTTACATGCCCATTTATTTTGTTTAAATCATGCTTACTGACTTGTGTGTATGTATATAATCACATTTATGATTAGTAGTTTAGATAATATGTTACCAGCAGGCAGCAATATTGGTCTCTTAATCTTGTAATGTAAACGTGCAAAGTTAGTAATTTTATCTAATTCGGTATTGAACATTGCAGTATATATTAATGGCGTTTCACTTTCAGTTATGTGTGCAAGGTCCAAAATTCTGTTTGTGTTTGCATTTTGCATACAAACACAACTGGTGTGCACATCCACTGAATTCATTCCCTGCCTTCAGCCTCTTTAACACTAACAGTATGACTTTAATAGGTTTCGCCATGTTGCCTTTATTGTTGGTGATGTTACTAAAGCATGTATATATTTAAATGTGTGTTCTTTCGACCAGTAAGAATGAACATAGATACTAACATCACTATACTTGTCGAATTGATACAAGCACACTTTATTGTATGACATAGTGAATGATAAAGAATATATGATGTCAGATATGTGGAATTCTTTATTAAATATCACATACACGCATTATTAAAGGAGGATCTTGCTAACAACATGACACGCTATAGTAATTTTGTTAGTGGCATTAATAATGTTCAGGAACAAGCATGCTACTGTTTGAAAGGGAACACTCAGTATTGATTACAAGGATTTACCTGTGTCTGCTTAATTCTGTGAACGCTTGGAAATATTCATGATGGTGTTTTGTTGTTGTGAACATAATTTAATAATCTACACATTTTAATTAAAATATAATTACAGCCTGTCATAAAAATTGCATTCACGGGTGAAGACGGTGTCGAATAAAATTACAAAAAAGTGGTTGCTAAGACATCATTAAAATTGAACACATAACAATTATAGTCATATATGGTTAGTAGTATATAATATTATATATATATATTATATATATATATATATATATATTATACACACACATACACGCGCGCTCGTGTGTGTGTGCGTGCGTGTGTGCATGAATCTGCACGTAGTTATGTTGCTATGGCAGATATGAATGTGTGTGTAAACGTTTGCACAAAGTGCGAGTAATGAATGAACAAGCTGCGAGTAAAAGCACAATCCAAGTAACCACTTCCCTGAAGGGTGGAGCGACCGCCGTATCCACGCCAGGGTGCGGACCATAAACGTACACTGTGTTCTAAAAGGGTGTTTTAATGTTAATTTTAAAGACGTCAGACATTTTAAAAAGCAAAAATGCATATTTAATTTTTTTGATAGATTATGGCGATATAAACTATTTGCGAAAAAGAAAGAAATTAATCCCGCAAATTAGTTGCAGAAAGGTTTTAGTTTTCCGTCTGCACTTTCTTGAAGATACTGTCTGATAATTAGGTCGCGACGTCAAGTAGCGGACTGCCTCACCGCGCCATTTGTTATTTACATTATAAACAGCGACAGCAGTTTTCGCATTCGTCGTCTTTTGTATTTCTTACAATATAAGTTAAACCTTTTACATAGTTTTGTTTCGCTTCATATTGTTCTACAAGGATATGTTTTAATATAGATATGATAGAGACGTGTGTTGTGCAGGGTTGTGTCGGAACAAAAAAAAATTAACGTCACCCTGCGCAGATTCCCTGTCGAATCGACGCGACGTAGTAAATGGCGTCGGTTCGTCCAAGCGACTCGATCCCACTGGAAACCGACGTGGCATTCACATATATGCAGCCAATATTTCATTCCAAGTGATTTCATTCATAATCTGGAATATGAAATGGGGTTTGCGCGTTATTCTTTCCTTAGCAAGACGGCAATTCCCATCGTTCGGCCTCGTGTACAATTGCCCACTGGCACAGCCACAGCATGCACAGGTAATACGACGCCGCGATTCGTCCACAGACTGTCAGGGTGATAACGAAAGCTAAACAAGCAAACATAAAATAATTATTATTTTATGGTATACATTTTAGAATGATTTTTGTTTCTATCTATAATACAATTCTAAATAGTTAGGTTACTTGCACGTAGAGTGCCTGAGAGCAATCTGATTGATTCGGGCACTATACAAATAAATTGTATTATTATTATTATTACGTAAACAGGATTTCCAAATGCGATGACTGAGCAACCGGCAACGTCATCGCGGTTATAGGCACTACTTCACAAACGTGAAATACAAAGGGAAAATAAGCAGTTTATAATATTAACTAAATAGTTTAGCACTAATGTAGTATGTTACGACAACCAGAAAGTAGTATTCATTTAAGTGGAATATAATTCAATACAGGAACACCTGCTAATTTTTAACGCCGTCTTTGAAATCGTGTCGCTTCCCGGAAATCATTGCCATAGTGTTATGTACTCGTGGCTAAACAAGAAACATCATATATAAGGAACAGGATTAGGTCCCAACATGTTGCTTAATTATAGCGAGTGCGTACTGCAAGTAACTGTGAGCGGATGTTGTAGAAGTCTAGTTTAACTATGAACGCAGTGCCAGTGGTAAGAGTTTGTATCGTTACCTACGTGTTCTAAGACTAAATTCAGTACTCATTTGCCATGGTAGTGTTTTGTTCTCTTCTGTTTGACTGTATCGGTGAAATTGTCTGTTGAACTAATATGTTAAATTGCTAATAAACCTGGTTGGCATGTCTTCATTCAGTGTAAACGTTTTATATATGATGTTTATATTTTTTATATCTGAGAAAAGCGACCCAATACTGCATTGCCACGGAATTACCCGACGCACCAAATTTGCCCACTAGCAATGCAGTATTTAGTAAAATACAGGCATACCGGATTTTTCGCGCATTAACACAACGTGTGGTAAGGCTCGCTCCACTATATACATACATATCAAATTATGATCAAATTATCATAACTTTGAAGTTTTGCACCGATGATAAAAACATGTCAGTAGTATATTAGTCCTTCTGGATACGCCGATGAATCTGCGAGAAAATGAATAACATAAGATGCTGACTCACTTCCGATTATGAGCGCCCCCTGGGGGACTATTGGCCTATTTAATCCGATGACGTCATGTGCTTTAATTATCGCCCATCCCCCTAGCGAGTGTTGGGAGTGTTAGTGCGTGCATGAGTGCACGTGTATGGGAGGGAGGGTGGTGGACGACTAATGACTAACTCTTATTTTAGTGCATGCGTGCGTTTTTGTGTGTGTGTTAATGCATGCATGTATGTGTACGGGTCATCTATCTTTGTGTGTTATCGCGTGCATGCGCGTATGAAAAAACGAACAAAACACGGTAATATACGAGTGCACACGTATTTTATTGACTAAAGATACAAGCGAATAATGATTACGACTTGCGGGTTTACAACCTCGCCAGCGGTCGTGAGCTTACGGGTCATTACGACCACGCCATCGGCTAGTGAATGCATGATACGACTTAGGGGTGACTTAACACCTCGTTATTGGTCAGAGCTTACGGGTATCTGATCACCACGTCATTGGCTCCATCAATGATAATGATGGTACCATGTTGCCAATGAAACACGGTGCCGATCGATATCTTAACAAGCCGAAACAAACAGCAATATCGAAACTACTCACAGACAAAGGAATATTATATATATATATATATATATATGATCTGTGTCGAAAGTAAACATTGACTACATACGAATAAGTGTCGAAACAAGGTACTACAGTGTACCTTATCTGAATTGTTTAAGCCAATCAAACACTCGGCAATCGTTTCTCACCAAATCAGGGCCGAAGCCATTCACAAAAGACTTCATCGAAAAGCCGTGACTGCGATCCATGAGATAAGCAACACAATATTGTCCGCAAACATTAGACAGAGGACTCTGCAGTCTCTTGGAATTATGAGTCCACGTACAAGGCGAGGAAGTTTATGACATAGTTCTTGGCGTGGACGGATTTTTGGTGTAGGTCCCGTGTGGGCATCGTTATTGATGCAGAACAGTACGAGACGTTTCGGTAGGGTTCCGAGGAACATATTCTCGTGCGTGTGAGAGCGGGTTCCCGCTGGAAGGGAGTAGACATTGCATTCTACGGGACACATCTGATACTTGGCCTTGCTCTTCTCGAGGGCTTTGGTGGGTGCTATCTGCACGCAGGGATTCAGACCGGCCTTCCTCACGAACAAGGTGGCGTTGACGATCATGATCTTGAAGTCGGGGTTGGCACCACTGGCCATCAGCGCGAACGCGTTCTTGCTGCGCACCAGACATCTCTTGACCTCGACACCGTTGATGAGGAATTAATCCTGAAGAAACAGGTCAACGTGGAGACGGCACATCATGTCGACGACGCGACTCCGCACGATCTTTTCTCGTCGAGCCACGAAGCCTGCGTTGGCCGTGTCTCCCGCGGCTATCTGTTACTGCCCGTGTTCTTTTGCCACATCTGACTCGACAGTTGCGTCTCCTTAACATCGTCACCGTAGCTCAGCAGCGTCTCGATGAAGGCGCGGTACGGATACGTGTTGGTCGAGGGGGTCACGACCGTACCGTTCAGGTTAGACGTCGACTTGGCTGAACAGCGAATGGAGCCAGTTATTCACCGGAGCCACGAGATCGGCGGGGTCGAAGTCGGTTCTGTCGAGTCGGGTCACCTTCGTTTGAACGTGTAGCATCGTACTGGCGAGATCCAGGAAATCATCTCCCGATTCGAGTATCACGAATTCTATTTGGCAGCTCGAATCGAGAGAGGACATGGGTTTATATTGCACAGTGCGACTGTCGACGATATTGGTCTGAGTCGGGGATAGGGTAAAGAGGTCGAGTTCACTCTTGACCTCTTCGTAGGATTGTTTATGCACGAAAGAAATCGTCGAATATGTCGAGTTCACGTTTCTGCGACGTCTCTTTCTTGCTCTGTCTTCCACCTGTACTGATTCGTTTATTTGACTGTCCTCGTTTTATATGCTTAGGAACTCGCACGCCTGGTTCAATAGGTTGGTCAATAGCCTCTTACCGGCAGTCGTGACGCGTCTTTTTGTTGCCGTTTTGATATTCTGACCGGACAAGAAGTTGTCGGCTATGCGCACGCCGGTTTTCAACGCTCTTTTTCCCAACCCCAGGGCGCCTTTCTTGATGAGCTGCATGGCGTTGCGTAGTAGTCTTCCGAAGAGACTTCCTAATCCGTGACCTCGTTGGTATCGAGCACCAGCAAAATAGGGAAGAGGACCACCCGCATGGCGAGCGTAGTAATCGTTGTAATTCATTTTTAGAACAGTCCCGGCCGTCGTCGTCGGAAATGAAGCATCACCGTCATCTTATAAATGATACATTCACCCGTGAAGAAGGCATACCGATACTGCGGTGGGGGTGTCGTTGTAGGATCGTACAAAGTCTTGAAGGATATCAATATATCGCCACGTCTCGTGTTTCGTCAGGTATATGCGTCTTCAACGTGCTATCATATCGTTCGACGATGCTCGCCTTGGTTTCCTCGTTGTGTGTGGAGAAGTGATATATGCCGTACTTGTTCAACGGTCCTAGAACACCGCGATTCAGGAACTCGACTCCTTTATTGGTCTGCAACGTCATCGGTCGATTATCGCATGTGAACTGACTGTCCAGCGCCCTCACCAACGACACCGATGATTGTTTTTCAATGGATCGCATCGGGCAACTTTCGAGAAGACATCGATGACCGTGAGTAGAAAAGTTGTACAGTCTTTGCTTTTTTCAGCCTGGACAGGTCGACGAGATCAGCCTGCCACTGTTGATTCCGTCCACCCGCGACAACACGTCGTCTCTTAAAATGTGTTTTCACCGGTTTGTTTAGGGTATAGGCGTTCTGTCCCGATAGCCATTGTCGGACGACTTTCTTCGGTACACGCTTGACACGTCGCAAGGACTCCATTCTTCCGTAACTTCCCACCTTTGCGGGGTCGAAGTAAACTGCTCGAAGGTTGGAACGGTGGACCATGGCGTTGGTAGACGAATCAGATAGTGGATGGTAATGGCGGCGACGATGTGAAGTCCGGCGTATGCGATAGCAGCGAAGAGACAACGCCAAGGGTCCGTGCGTCGATGACCGTCATTATGCTATCTGTTCGTGACGACCCTTCTCCTCTAAAACTCTCCCATCCATCCGGCGCCTTGCGTCTTTCCGACATTGGGATGGGTTGGGCGGACTGTTCCATTCGTCGACGCGCGAGGGATATCCAACGCAGCGCTCGCCGTGCTCTACCGATCGATCGTGAAGGTGTTTATGCCACCGATGCCACAGTTGCACTTTGGCCCTGTTGAATGTGTAATTTCATGGTATCATTGCCTAACAACTCCGTAGGTAGATTGATGTTGCCGAGTTGTCGAGCAAATACCCGCCATCCCTTCGTTCCAACTCGCGTAGTTTCGTTCTATACTTACTCAACCGTCGTCTCTGTACCGGGGTCAAGGGTACGTTCTTTTTCAATGCGTTGTTGTTGGCGCACTCGTCCAGTGCGCATAGAAGATCAACGTCTGCGTTGGCGATGATAGTTCTCCTCAATTTCGTGCTCTTGTATCTATTCAGCGCCTGTATGCAGATAATGTGTCTCTTCACGAGCTCAGACGTCATGTAAATCAAGAGACGAGGCGCGTGCGCAGTCTTTTTATACCTTCAGGAGGTACACGTACTGAACACCGTCTTCTGGAAAGATGGCCGTGCGTAGACGCATATCCTCGGGCGAGTCCTGTTTGAGATCGACCAAGAGATAAACGTACGGTACTGACATGGCGTCTTTGAACGCATCTTGTACAAACTTTACACGTGCCAATTGACCTATCTGAGAGGCATTACGAGGATTCTTGAAGACCACCATATATTGATAATTCCGACTGGTGGCGCGACTCTCCTTGTTTTTCGGAAAGAGGTTCTGCACGAGATATATTACGGACGTGTTCTTGTGATGACTTTTTGGTGACAAAGGCCGTGTCCCGTTCGTAAATTTCATCAGATCGTGTATGACCACGAGGTTCGTCGTCGACGCATCGAACAAGCTGTCGCTCGGTAACCCTTACGCGAACTGGACCTTGACATCATCGTGACGGCGTGATGTACAACAGTACTTTTATCTTATCCCGTCTGCCCAGCGACGATGCACGTGAAAGGATGTTTCATCACGCGTCCATGATCAATTATGACGTTCGAGCGCCCGACCTTCTTCTTTTACACGTCCATGGGACCCATGGTCACTCCGTCCTCTTGGACCACGCGTTTGGCGTAGAAGTAGGTCTGGGCCGCGCATTCCTGCACATACGTGATTACGGACGAATGATTCACTCGAAACCCACTGTTCTTTCCACTCCCGCTCCGACGGTTGGTCAGCACGTCTATGAATACTCGCTTGTCTATCGCGTTCAGGTGTTTGTTCAGTTCTTTCGTTCTGAACTTGTCAGTGGGTCCGGAACAGTCGTACGACTTGCTGCACGGACCCACGAAAGAATCAGACCACTCGACTTTGAAGAGACCCGGTGTCATCTTATCGCAGGCTTTGCGTGCCATGCAGCACGATTCGGTGCCGCCCCACGGATGTCCGGCGAGGCGACAGCGCACGTACTCCCTCTGATGATCGCTGCAACATTCGGCCGGAAGCCATTCGGAGCGGTTTCGGAAGTAATGTTCTCGTAGTTCCGGGGTGACGAGGTCATCGACGGACTCGCCGGCTAAAGCTATGTAGGCGCTATCTGTGTCTGTTTTGCAGAACTCAAATAGCGGACGTTCCAGGTACCTGTCAACGAAATCGTAACAGAACTGCAACATGCGCAGTTTGGCATACTGCAAGATGAAGTAGACCACATATATGGGCAAGGCGTACTTGACACATCGTTTGTTCATCTCGATCTCGTAGGCATCGTTGACGATGAGGTTGAGCTGTCGAAAGCGACGATCGTTGATCATGACCGATGTCATCATCTTCGTCGAGTAAGTGACGTCACGGTGGAAATCCACGTTGGTGATACTGCGGCCATAGCTCGAATTCCCCATCAATTTATTCGTGTTCACAATGTTGGCCTTGTCCGGGTGGATATCTCCCGCGCGACGAGCCTCAGACACTGCTTAGCCGAACCGTCGGAAGCTCGGATTCGGAGTGTATTCGACGACCTGATCAACATGCGTCACCTCCAGTCCGTGTACCAGGTACCATCGCAAGAGACGTGTGGCGAGCACGATCTTGTCAACGTGATAACTCCCATCGAGGGTGAGGCGCGGGGTCGACATGATGTCGTGTTCTTCGGCGTATCCACGCATGAACGCTCCTAGATCGTGACTTGTAATGTGGACTTTCTTGAAGATGGGTTGCATCTCGGCAAAGTGCGCTTGCAATTCTTCTGGTATATGAAGGTCGCACTGGATCATGCAGAACAAGGTTCCGTTGCGAACACCTGTCAGTATATGTTGTGACGTCATCTTGCACTACATGTGACGTCGTCGAGGAAAGGCGACGTCCAGAAACGTTTTCACGGACGCCTCGCTTCTCGTTACCTTCCATTCACATTCCTCGTTGACCTCTCGTTGAGTGCAGGGACACCCGTGGTAGTAGCAGCCGTGGAACTGACAGGCTATCTTCGTTTCACTACACCATCTGCCTACTAGAAGTTTACCGATCCTGCTTACTGCTTACGATTTTGTAAATAACTCTTACAAATGTCCAGAGCCTTGTCATTTAATCCACAGTAATTTAACTTCAATACCAATATATTGTATACTAATATCAAACAACAGTAGCGAAAATAGTCCCCAAAAACTGTGATAAAAAACAAACGTTATGCAATTAATGGCGAAAGTAAAAAATAAAGTAAGTTCATAATATTATATACTAGTGTCAAAACTAGTGTCAAACAATGATTAAAAACAATCGATGCCAAATGTAAATATAAAGAATGTCCGTGTACTAGTACATCAGATTGTCCTTTTTTCTCACAACAGTAAATGTTCGAATGTTCATCGTGTGTTAACATATATATGTATATATATATATATGTATATATATATATATATATATATATATAGATAGATAGATAGATATCGTCAAATGTAAAAGAAGTTCATATACTATCTTCGTTTAAGTAGATTATACTGTCCTTCTTACTCACAAGACTTACAATTAGAATGTTCATCGTGTGTTAACGTCAGTGATTCAGAATGATGCTGATATGACTAAATCAATTAAGTACTCGTGAAATTCTGCACGGCTGATATTCCTAACAACATTCTGACAGGCGTGACGCACGGCCTCTAATTTTGTCATCCGTGTATACTGATGGATCAACGTGGACAGTTTATCCATCGCATTTTCAACCACGATGATACAGTCCAGTGGTGAGGCTCTGACATAAATGAGCGTCATATCAGATGGCCAGAAGAAGACAGTTCGAGTGATGGCGCTTTCATAGGAACACCGAAGACGACGTCACGTGGTAGATATATTTCTGACGCGTCATATGGTAGCGTATGGACACGCATCGCGTCACGTGGTTGAGGTGATCGGAACGATAGCGATTTCTTTTGAATATTCTTACGACGTAGACGGCGGCGAAGGTCGTGACGATCGAGAAGCTTGACCTTCCGTCGTACCTTAGCATCGGAGGCTAGTGCTCTGACGACAGACGCTGTAGCTGCTGTTGCCGGCGACGTTTCATCTTCGTTGTCATTATCATCATCATCATAATCGTGATGATGTTGATACGATTAACGAATCAGCTAGAGACCATGGCTTCTCTATAGAAAACAGAAAGGAATTTAACATTATATCGATTGTACTTTTGCTTGCTTTTGAATGCCCACTGTAGAAAACACCTTTCAGTGACGTAATTCGGCCTTCACCTTTTCTACGATCATGTTACGCCATCGTGATGTGCTACAACGTACACTAAATCAATCACGGGCCAACGAAGGTTGGTCTCGATCACTGAGGCATCGATGAGACTGGCACAACTTCCTGTCATGTCGAACACGCGACAGAGCTCACGAGTCACGAAACGCACACAAGCCCCGTCCATGACTTGTTCGAACTCGTGTTGAATTATTATCTCGTCGGTGTGATTGTTAATCTCGTCAACTCTACGGACAGCATTTCTCAGTTAATCACGGTCATCGTGACATACATCATCAGATGATGATGGCCACTCACTTTGGCTCAGATAATTGTTCCCTGATCTTCTTCGTTACATGTCAGGTTAGCTTGTCTCCATCACTAACAGACGGTGGTGTAAAGTTCAGTTGTCGAATAACGGCTGGGCTGTCATCTTCGTCGTCTGAAATGACGGTAGCTTGGATGTTGAAATGACGTTGTTGATGTTGCTGACGGTCTAAGTATGAGAAGTTTGTTTCGAGAGCTTCATGAAAGTTCAGTGAACCTACTCAGTCTGAGTTGGGGGTAGTGGTGAACTCTTGAGGCTGGTGGAAAACGTTCTGTTCATGAATCCATGACAAGGTGGTTTGATCGGGATCAAATACGATGGCTTGCTCCTAGAAAAAAAAGAATCAGGACTGAGTTTCTGACATTCGAGACTGAATGAGTCCCAGCGATGACAGGACATATTTGTTAAAGCTGGCGTTGGATGTTTTCTTGATAGTCACTTTCGCCTGAGACCCACGGAGTTTTGAGAAAGTCCCATAATATTCATCCGGGTTTTTTATGGCCGCGTATGCAGCGGCTGAGAAACCCAAAGTTCTGGCCGCCACGTTGTCAAAGACGCAAGCCCAGATCTCTGTGCCTTTCCAGTCGGTCAGGAGGACGTGCAGAGCGAATTATGCAAGACGGATAATATACATATTTATTTTGACTTGCACAAGTGACTATAGTTAGCGGGCGGTTGAAATTTGTTTTTTCTTTTACCGCCTTCTGGATGTTAGACAAAGAAATTTGTCTGGAGTGTCTCGGCGCATACCGACGCCGTCGCACCCAGAATCACTCCTTCTTCCTGCGATATATCCTGTATTTTCCCAGGCGGATCGTAACGGTACGGTTTTAACATCATTTTTTGCATATTTATACAAATTTCGTCAATATCTGAAATTACAATGCGTGCAAAAAGTTTTCTGATACCTTTGCGCCACGTAGTATAAAACATATCAATATGTTTTTCTTGTAAGTTCCACAGACAAATACACCATAGAAAGATGTACGGTACGACATATACAATTAACGTTTTATGTTTATATTACAAACCCAAAATTAGCAGATAATGCATTTACACGCCATATAAAATCATGACACATATCTTTTACCATAGCCTGGTGAGTGTCAGGACCAATAATGTGGCCTAAATGCAATCCTTGTTTTACTCTGTTTCATTTTTAAACCATCAAAGTAAAATGTGCAGTCCGTACCACTTCCATATTTAATAAGTTGACATTTTGTCGGGTTGAATTGTAAATCATATTCATATGCAAATTTTAGATATATATCACACAATTCGTTCAATACATATTGATGGAGCTAACAACGATATATCATCAGCATTATAATACTTATGACCAATCATACAGCCAAAACCAAACATGCACAGTCTTGCTAAAATGTCATCAATGTAGATAGAAAATAAAATGGGGGACAACACCCTACCCTGCTTCACACCATTGGTAGTGGATAAATGCAATGACATGTAATTGTTCCATGATACAGTTAAATGTTGATTAGTGTACATATAAAGTAAACATCTGATTAAAAGGGGATTCATTCCTCTTTCCATCAGTAAGTTAAAACGTTTAACATAATTTACTTTATCAAATGCCTTAGTATCATCTAGTAATAACACGTAAACAACCGATTTGTTCTGCTGAAAATAGTACACAGTCTCCATTAACGCAAGTGTACATTTAGCTGTAGAGCTTTGAGGTTTGAAACCAAATTGTAAATCACATGTTTTAAGAGCATCATAACTTGTTATCATTATAACCCAATCAAATAGTTTCGACAGAGGACTACTAAGAGCAATGGCTCGATAGTTATCAGAGTAATTTGCTGATTTCCTCTTGTTTTTTTTAACAGAGGTTGATTTGTGGATATATTAAAACCATCCGAAGTATACCCGTGATATACCATTGATGTGAATAGCAACGAAAGAAAAACATGTAATCTGTTAGGTGCATGAATAAAATGATCGGTATATATAATTCTATATCCATCACATTTGTTACTCTTAACATGATTAATACCATTCAAAACATCATTCACCTTAATAATATTTTCACCGTCGTTATATTGTGCATCTACTTTACTATATATGGTTTGTAGAAATGACGTCATATCCTCTTCATTATAGGCTACTGAATTATGTAAGTCCTCATACATAGTAGCAAAGTGTTTAGAATTAACAATCTTTCCATACATTATGCCAAAACATTGACACTTCTCTGTATGGTTTAACGTGCTCTTTCCAACCCGCTATTACCTTTGAATTTCCCTGTTTTGAAGTATGTGGAATGGAGTACTGACAAGCTCTTATACAAAAATCCATTATTTAATCATGAAATATCTGAATATCATGACAATGCGTTAACCTGCTAGGACAATGTTTATTACGGAATTCTAGAGAATGCCATGGCATAGATATTTCGTAAATCATTCTTTCTAAAACCCTGCTGTACTGATTTAAGTTACAGTCTGACGCTTCTTGCCATATAGGTCTAGATATGTACCTTCTAGAAGAAGGTGAACAATAATTAACATCTAAACTCAAGGTAAGAACCAGTGGCGAATGAAATGATAAATTTGCGCCATCGTGCATAGTATAATATTCTAACATATGGTCAAAGAGTCCATTGTTTAACAGAACATGACCAATGACATGAGTACCATTGTCCACAGGACTAGTAAATGTATAACAAACATTATGTCCTTCAAAACCAATATATGGTTTGATTGTTTCACGTTCACATATGTAATTTAAATGTGTCGTAAAGTTACAAGACACACGCTTGAAAGACGTGTTCATATCACCTCCAATAATGAAACTGGAACAGTTCATTGTATTACATGTACTCATACTTTCAATCAAAATATTGCAGTACAGATCATCATTAGATCTGGTATCACATGGCATGTACACATTAAACAGTAATAATCAAATGCTTTGCATAGTTACATTAACTGCACATATTCTATTAGAGTTCATGATGACTGGGGAGACAATACAGTTCCAGGAATTTTTTACAAAATGGAACATCCGCCATATTCTCTGCCATTTAAAAACATATTATTATCTATTCCAGAACATCATGAAATAAAATGATAACATCATGATTATCACAGGGTATATTTTAATCCTATGAAACTTAGATGCCATTAGCCAATGTTCTTGGAGTAAAACAAAATCATGTGCTTTTATGAGCTCTGAGACATATACAGGCTTACCTGGACCAAAGCCAGTACAACTATAACTTGAAATAGTAAGGTTACTAGCCGTATTAAAAAATATCGTAGATTATGCCGGAACATAATGAAATCAGAACGTGTTACGTGCGTTCTTTAAGCGGAATCTACGAATGCTGATGCCTTCTGGCCGCCCACTGTTGTCAAAAAGGATAAACACATTCTGTGAGAGGTACTGTTAATTTGAATTAGCTGTGTTTTAGCCCCATTATGTAATACACATTTAACATTCAACACAGTGAAGCCCTTGCTTTCCACATAGGTCTTTAAACCATCCGGCTTAACTTCATTAGAGACCCGTGATACAAATATTTATTTAACAGATTTACCATTTCTGGCTAGTGACCTAATTTAAATACAATCAATTACGTTACGTTAGGCTGCTTTATTTATTTAGGTTACGCCGCCCGACTATCGCCCTTGCTTAATTTTAACAACAATGCTACCTAATAAAAATATCTAGCAAGTACTGGCTTACACAGATATTATCTTATGTAAGTAGTTTGATGGTTGTTACTTTATCTCCTATATATTCTACCACATAATCAGGTTTGTTAAATCTTGTTTACAAATTATCGAAGCCTAAGTGAGTTACCCTATTATCACTCACTATACTAAGGTATTCTAAAATACTATAACTAACTAACTTTAAGCACAACTGCCACTCAATATATGTTTATTGCAACTTTATGAATGATATTAAGGCAAGAATAATACTTATCAATCAGTAATTCCACTTGTTTATCAACTTTTCTGCACCACCAATTTCTACGATCTATCTCCGCCAAATATAGCCTCGATGCCATGACCCACTAGTTATGACAGTGACTGTCACCAGTGTTATTACGATCAATGATTACTTTACATCCACCAGCGACCAAGAGAGCAAGTAAAAACGGTTGTTTTATCGCTCTTCACAAAGTGTGAAATTTTAGCCGCGAAACACGCCCTGTGGGATGTTCTCGACAAAATGATCCACAGGGTGGACACTACACCAAGAAGTTCCGAATATACGAACACGGACGATATCCTGACAGTGCTGATGAAAATATACGCTCTGAATTTTCCACCATGTGTTGTGCTAAACGCACAGGATATCCTGTGGCTGGCTCTCTACCACTGCCAGCCGCTCCTGTGGCCAGTTTCGACAACTTAGTGACAGCGTCAGCACAAACACACAAAAACATCTGCGAATGGAGGGTGATCTATCTACACTCACAAAGAAAGCCGCTAGCACCCCCACTCGGTCTTACGCAGAGACACTGAAGACTGGTGCGGACAAGCAGCAGAAGAAACTGACCGTGAAACTAACACCGGCCAGCACCGATCAGTCACTGACCGTGAAACTAACACCGGCCAGCACGGATCACTCACGAAAACATAGGAAGAGAAAAGTGGATTCTGGTACTGTAAAACGAGCAAGTCGGCAATCACCACGAGTCACCAGCGAGTCAAGGACCGTTGGCTCGACTACTGTTGTTGACAATGCCGCACTGGTTGTTGACGATGTTGACACGCTAGGTCACATTGATGTCAACTCGAGCGCAGGTGACTCATTCGAGGTTCCACGCTACCTTCGGCGCAAGAACGTGAGGCGCATGACTCAAAAGACAGTTATTGGAACGGCTGCCGCCTCAGAAACATTCATGGCAGCCAGAAATGGTAAATCTGTTAAATAAATATTTGTATCACGGGTCTCTAATGAAGTTAAGCCGGATGGTTTAAAGACCTATGTGGAAAGCAAGGGCTTCACTGTGTTGAATGTTAAATGTGTATTACATAATGGGGCTAAAACACAGCTAATTCAAATTAACAGTACCTCTCACAGAATGTGTTTTTTCTTTTTGACAACAGTGGGCGGCCAGAAGGCATCAGCATTCGTAGATTCCGCTTAAAGAACGCACGTAACACGTTCTGATTTCATTATGTTCCGGCATAATCTACGATATTTTTAATACGGCTAGTAACCTTACTATTTCAAGTTATAGTTGTACTGGCTTTGGTCCAGGTAAGCCTGGATATGTCTCAGAGCTCATAAAAGCACATGATTTTGTTTTACTCCAAGAACATTGGCTAATGGCATCTAAGTTTCATAGGATTAAAATATACCCTGTGATAATCATGATGTTATCATTTTATTTCATGATGTTCGTGTCAGGATAAATAGTTGGCTGTGTAATTGAAATTTGTAACCTAAAGTGTGCTGTAGTACACAGGAAACAGTCTTTATAAAGACTAAGTTAGTTAAGTTATTAAATAAATTCTGATCGGGATATGGCGCCTTGCAAGCGGCAAGTCAAGGCAAAGCGACACTTGGTGTGCGATCACTGCCACAGCTGGGTAGATTTTGCATTGTCCGGCTGTGGGAAGTCATGGGCAGAAACCATGGAGGAAGGATTCACCTTTCAGTGCATTGGGTGTTGGAAGGTGGAGTGTCTGCAGAAGGAGATAGTTAGGTTGACAGATATTGTGAAGGGAATGGAGATGGGAATTAGCAAGGAGGCAGGTCGAATGGAGAGAGACGACAGGGAGAGAGGTGAGAATACTGCAAGACTGAAGGAGAATAGCAGTGGCAAGAAAACTGAGGAAAGGAGATTGAGAGGAGGGAAGGTGATTGGAGGGGAAGAAATTGGAAAATCGACAACAGAAAACGTGACAAGCGTGAAGGTGACAGGGAAGAAAGTGACCGTAGAGAAGGAGGGAGGGAAGATGGGAAGGGAGAGGAGAGAGGAAAACGAGATGGGACGAACGAAGAAGGGACGAAAGGAAGTGAGAGAAAATGTGATAGAAGAGAAGTCGATAAAAGGGAAGGTGACAAGAGAAAATGCGACAGGAAAGAATGGATCGGAAGAGAATGTGACAGGAGAGAAGACGACAGGGGGGGGGGAAGACAACAAGCAGACAGATGCAAACCGAAGAAGGAGCAATTCTAAGGCAGTGATAGAGGGGGAATGAGGAAAGAGAGGGTGTTTATGGGCGACTCCATTATGAGAAAGACGGACAAGGCACTGAGCGAGGGGAAGGACATCGTTGTTTGTTTACCAGGGGCTAGGATTGAACATGTAACTGACTGGGTAGAGAAGGTATTGGGACATGGCAAGGGGGGTCTATACTGGTACATGTAGGAACAAATAATGCAGACAGGGAGGGAACAACTGCGATAGTACATAAGTATAGACAGTTAGTGAGGAAGCTACAGAAGACGAGAGTTGAACAGGTTATTCTGTCAGGAATTTTGCCAGTAATGGGAGGAAGGGGGGCAACGTATAGAAACTGTAAAAGGATGGCGATCAACGCACTAGTTGAGCAGATGTGTGACGAAGAGGGGGTGGGATTCACAGATTTATGGGGATACTTTGTTGGGAGGGAAGATATGTACATGAGAGATGGCCTCCATCTTAGTGGAAAGGGGGCAGCAGTTTTCTCAGAGAACCTGCTGCGATCTGTTGACAGTGGGACAGGTTGTATCTATTTAAACTAGATTCGCAGGGGGGACTCACAGAAAAGCCTGAAAATGGAGGCATAGATAAAGACAGCACAAATAAATCAGCAAATAACAGTGTGGAAAACTCTTCTGAAGCTGGATATAAATGTGTTTGTTTAAATGCAAGGAGTATAGTAAACAAAAGAAATGAACTAAACATTATGGTAGAAGATATTGACCCTCATATAATAGGTATAACCGAATCCTGGACCACCACCGATATATCAGATGCTGAATTGGGACTGACAGGATATGTAATGTTTAGAAAAGATAGAATAGGAAGAAAGGGAGGTGGAGTTATTTTATATATTAAAGAATCTATTCAGGCTTATGAAATAAAATTAGAAAGAGAAGCAGATTGCGAAGAAGCTGTTTGGTGTAACATAGTTACAGGAAACTCAACGTTAACAGTTGGGTTAGTTTATCGAAGTCCAAACATAAGCATAGAAGAGAATGAAAAAATACAAAACGCTATAAGGGAAGTAAGCAAACGGGACTGTATTATTATGGGGGATTTTAACCACGGGCATATACAATGGAAATCTCTACAGAGTATGGGGAGTGAGGACCACAAGTTTTTAGTCTTAGTTCAAGATACATTCCTTTCTCAACATGTGCTAGAACCAACCAGGGGTGAGAATGTGTTAGACATAGTTTTGTCCTCACAGAATGAATTAATTGACAATGTCAAGATATGTGAGCCACTGGGGAGTAGCGATCACAACCAGATACATTTTACCATCAAAGTAAAATCAGAAAGGAATAGTAAAAAGCAGTATAGGAGAAATTTCCACAAAGGAAGGTATAAGGACATGAGGAAATATTTAGCAAAGATAGACTGGAATAACACACTGAAAAATAAGACGGCAACAGAATGCTGGAATATATTAAAGAGTGAAATTAAGTGCATAGTCGATAAATGTGTACCCTTCAAAAAACAAGGAAAACGGTCCAAAAAGAAACACTTATCGAAAGAAGCCATTAGAAAAATTCAGTACAAACAAATGTTGTGGAAGTCATATAGATGTACTGGAAATGATGAAGACTACAACAGTTATAAAGAAGCACTTAACCAAGCTACAGCTGAAATTAGACATTCAAAGAGAAGCTATGAACAACAATTAGCTAGTAATATAAAACATGACAGCAAGAGTTTTTTTATGCATATGTTCGAAGCAAACAGAAAGTTCAAGATAAAGTCGGTCCTCTAGAAGATAGTGCTGGAAATATAATATCACAGGGATTCTTAATGGCAGAAGACCTGAATGAGTACTTTAGTTTAGTGTTTACCAGGGAAGATATTAGTTCACTGCCAGTACCAGAGGCTAAGTTCAAGGGGGCAGATTCAGACTATTTAGGACAATTAATTGTAACCCCGGAAATGGTAGGTAAGAAAATAAGGGCTATGAAGGATAATAAATCACCCGGAGTGGATGGTATTCCACCCAAACTACTATTGGAAATTGTAGAACAAATTAGCATACCGCTTGCAACAGTTTTCAATTTGTCATTAGAAGAGGGAGTGGTTCCTTTAGAATGGAAAGAAGCAAACATTATACCGTTATTCAAAAAAGGTTCGAGAAACAAGTCAGAGAACTATAGACCAGTGAGTTTAACATCAGTGATTTGTAAATTGTTAGAAAGACTAATTAAAGATCACATGGTGGATTTTCTTGTTAAACAAAACTTGATAAACCCATCTCAACATGGTTTTTTAAAGCGAGGTCATGCTTAACAAATATGTTATGTTTTTGGAAGACATCACTAAGTGGGTAGATGAGGGATCACCAGTAGATATCGTCTACTTAGATTTTCAAAAAGCTTTCGACAAAGTACCACATCAAAGATTACTGCTTAAACTAAAGGCCCATGGCATAGGAAATGGTATAATAAACTGGATAGAACAATGGTTGATTGACAGAAGACAACGTGTAGTAGTTGATGGGGAGGCTTCAAACTGGAAATCAGTATTGAGTGGGGTACCACAGGGATCAGTATTAGGTCCTATATTATTCTTAATATATATCAACGATTTGGATGATGAAATAACAAGCAAGGTGTTGAAATTTGCGGATGATACAAAAGTGTTTAGAAGGATTAAAAGTGATGGAGATAGACAGCATTTACAAGATGATCTTGACAGGTTGATCAAATGGTCTGAAAAGTGGCAAATGCTGTTCAATTTTGGGAAATGTAAATGCCTCCACACAGGACATGGGAACGAAGAAGTAGAATATACAATGGGGGGTACTGTACTAAGTACTACTGTAAAAGAAAAGGACTTAGGGTTAACCATTAGTGCTGATATGAAGGTTTCAGAGCAGTGCGGAATTGCAGCTTCAAAGGGAAATCAAATCCTTGGATTAATTAGGCGAAACATAACGTATAAGGAAAAAGAGCTAATAATACCGCTGTACAAAACAATAGTTAGGCCTCATTTAGAATATTGTATTCAAGCGTGGAGGCCATATCGCAGGAAGGACATAGATATGCTAGAAAGAGTGCAGAGGAGAGCAACTAAAATGATACCAAAACTGAGGGATCTTAGTTACGAAATACGCCTAAAAAATGCGGTTTAACAACACTAGAGACCAGGAGATTGAGAGGAGATCAGATAGAAGTGTTTAAAATATTGAAGGGTTATAAAAATATTGATAGAAATATTTTTTTCTCAGTTAAGAAAGATAGAAGGACTAGAGGACATGAACTTACATTGGCAAAGGAGCAGAGTAGATTGGATATAAGAAAGTTTTCATTTTCACAAAGGACTGTAAATGAATGGAACAGATTACCTGCTGATTGAGTGGGTGCTAGTAGAGTGAATATGTTTAAAAATAAAATCGACACATACCTCAGACGGGCGGGATACACATAGATAAAAGGGTCGGACTCTCGATAAGCCAAAGGGCTTCCTTGTCCACCTGCCACCTAGAGTTAATTCTCTGGGTGGCAATCTTGTTAAATCTTGTTAAATCTTGTTAAATCTTGTTAAATGTGACCCGACTTTACTTGCATCGACATAATCGGTGTCAGGGCTTCATTCGGTCACCGTACTTGACCTGGTGGGTTTACCCATTACGTCAGAATGCACTTAAACCCACATGAAAGTGTCAGTTGAGGATAGCGTCCACTTCAGGGCAGTGTCACGCTTCCGCGGTCCGCTGGCATTCAACGCACTTAAATCCACATGGAAGTGTCAGTTGCATATAGCGTCCAGGACAGCTTCACGCTTCAGCGGTCAGCTGGCATTCCATGCGGTTGCACAACAAGACCCATCACGGGCGATAATTTGCCCAACAGCATTAAAACGGGTCATAAAGTTTTTAATGACAGATAAGACTCGATAAAAACGTGTTGGTATATGCAGTGTTCATGTACATGCTGTGTACTGTCAAAATGGTCACACCGTGTTTCAATCGTTTCTGGGTTTTGTAGGCTAACTCACAGAGCCACTATAATGCAACAAGGGACTGCAGCGAATAATTCTCGATTTTTTTCGCCCAGAAATGTATATTTATGAAATAAATCGAAACAAATCGAAAATCTCCAGTGACTAGATAGGCGTGACTCAAACCACTCGCTTAGAACTTGCACCGAATGCTGACTCAGTTTAGGTTATTGAGCGCCCCATAGCGACTGTTGCCTCACTTCCGGTGGGTGACGTCATATTCTTATTTATCGCGTACCTAGTGACTTTAAAAAAAAAAAATTACATTCTTGTTCACAATTTTTGATAATTTTTTCCTCACTTTTTCGCATTTTTTTCACATTTTGTTTTCACAATTAAACAAATTAAAACAGTAGCTTTCTCTGGGGATCGCGCGACCACCCACATCTAGTAGCGTATCCCCAACTTACTAAGCGAGGGCACCACCATGCGCCATTATCTTAAGGGTGCTGAGTCACGTCTGCATAATAATGACATCATCACGTGTAGCTGCCAGCGCATAACTAATTAACTAATTAGTTATGCGCACTAATTAACCAATTAATTAATTTTAAAAAGTCTACGACTTTCTACAGCACGCTTTAGCTGAGAGCGCATAACTAATTAACTAATAATAAACCTCTCTAAGGCAAACGTAGAAAAATCCTATACAGCCGCTGTAGCTGAGAGCGCCATTAAGGGCGGTGGGTTCTACATTTTTATCTCCCTATCGCTTATGTTAATCGCAATGGCTATTGTTTCAAAAATTATTTAATGGCTTCTGGGCATTGGATGTCATATACCACCCCACACTTTGCTGTCTTGTCCGTTTTGTCTTTTGGATGTACCAGCAGGGACCTCGGGGTGTTTACCGCTTCGTGGTACACTGGTACAGGGTGGTATATGACATTCAATGCCCAGAATGCGATCAACACTGCACAGGAGAAACAGCGAGGACACCGGGCACACGATTTAAAGAACATATATTGCCAACCCATATCAGCAATAAGCGAACAAAAGCTGAACACAGGCCACCAGATGTGAAAATCTTAGACCTCGAGTAGAAATGGCAGAGGAGACAGGTCAATGAGGCGATTCACATCTATAGAGGAAGCCTTCACTGAAGAGAGACGTCGACCAGGAGCTCCCGCCAGTCATGCTCCTGCTTGTGTCACATGACGTCATGTGACACGATCGTAAATTCAGTCTTCTGAAGAAGGCCGCGAGATGCGGTCGAAATTATGAAGAGAAAACCCAAAAATGTTTCTTGAGAGGTAAATATAGCCAACATGGATAGGGACCTCATATTCATTCTGGTGTATTACCTCCTTATAGCAAATCTGTACATCATGTATATATAAACGTACTCGGTGTCATCATCTTCTGCTTTCTTCTTCATCATCAATATCACCCACAATCCCAAGAGTTACGCTGCTGACACCCACCAATCAACACAAATTACTCGATGCATGCGCTGCTGACATAAGGAATGGTTTTTACAGGACAATACTACTGAGTGAGCTACCTTGCTGTAAGATCCTAAACTGTGGTGTGTGCAAACAAGTCAGCAATAGCAGCACTGTCAACATGAACGTGAAAGTGCACAATCACACTGTTGAGAAACGATTCGAATGTGACATTTGTGGAAAACGTTTTATAAACAACGGTGGCTTAATGATACATGTGCGCAGTCACACAGGTGAAAAAAAACCTTCCGATGTGATACCTGTGGGGCACAGTTTACAAGAAGTGGAGCTTTGAAGAGTCACGTCCACACCCATATTGGGGAGAAACCGTACAAATGTGATACCTGCGTCGCACAATTCACAGACAATAGTGGTTTGGAGATACATATCCGTATCCACACTGGGGAGAAACCGTACAAATGTGATACCTGCGTCGCACAATTCACAGACAATAGTGGTTTGGAGATACATATCCGTATCCACACTGGGGAGAAACCGTACAAATGTGATACCTGCGTCGCACAATTCACAGACAATAGTGGTTTGGAGATACATATCCGTATCCACACTGGGGAGAAACCGTACAAATGTGATACCTGCGTCGCACAATTCACAGACAATAGTGGTTTGGAGATACATATCCGTATCCACACTGGGGAGAAACCGTACAAATGTGATACCTGCGTCGCACAATTCACAGACAATAGTGGTTTGGAGATACATATCCGTATCCACACTGGGGAGAAACCCTACCAATGTGATACCTGCGTCGCACAATTCACAGACAATAGTGGTTTGGAGATACATATCCGTATCCACACTGGGGAGAAACCGTGCAAATGTGATACCTGCGTCGCACAATTCACAGACAATAGTGGTTTGGAGAAACATATCCGTACCCACACTGGGGAGAAACCGTACAAATGTGATACCTGTGGAGCACCATTTTCAGCCAGTTGTACTTTGAAGACACATGTCTATTTAAATACTGGAGAGAAACCCTACACATGTGACACCTGCGGTGCTCAGTTCTCACATTGTAATAATTTCAAGACACATGTCCGTATACATATTGGGGAAACACTACAAATGATATACCTGTGGTGCTGAATTCTTACGGAATGGTAGTTTCAAAGCCCATGTTCGTATCCATATTGGGGAGAAACCTTATAAATGTTATACATGTGGCACCCTATTCTCAACAAGTAGTAACTTGAATAAACAAGTCCGTATACATACTTTGGAATGTGAAATTTTAAAAAAGTTAGTAACATCAACAGTTTTATGTTTTCAAAAATGTTGTCGTATATATTCAATCCTCAAATAACGAGATAGCCAGGGTATAGCTATATCTAGATACTGATCCACTATGTGTTGGTATTTCGTCTTGAATGTCTGCTGTTTCGTGTTTCATATCTGTTGAATGTTGCCACACCCCGAAGGACCAGCTACATACACAAAAAAGGATGGTTCAACGACTTATCCATATCGGCGACTGGCGCGCGCGAGGTACGTAATCCCGTTTTATCTTCTGTATTTATCACGCACCTCCATTAGTAACTTTCCGAACGTGCTTCGGCCTTTTTACCACCGTAGCCGACCCCAAAAAACCTTCTTTCGACGGTACCCACTCCACCAGGTCAATATTTCCAGTAGCCAGCAAGCCCTCTCTAAACTCTTTCTAGGTCGTGAACTTTGTCACCAATAAGTTCAGCGTACAGTCGACATGGATATAGTCTCACTCGGATGCTCTTTTCGTCTTCTTTATGGCTATTCTTCTCCATTTCTCCGGATACGCTGACCTTGCCTTTTTGATACTTTCCTCGCATTCTGCGTCTTCATCAAACATCGCCTTTCTATGCTGATAAGCGTATTCAACAGACTTAAACACCTGACCGTACGCTTCGACTCGGCACGGGTAAAGAAGATGACCTACCAAACCGTGTAGCTATATTCATATCTCCGTCTCTAAACCACTGGCTCACCAACTCGTATGGACGTTTCTCCATTACGTGTCTCAGAATGTTTAAGCGATGACGAAGGTAATTGCGTTATATTCATGACGGAAGTCACGTCTAGAAATATAGGAACACGGACCCTTGCACGCGTTTATATGCCAATGCGCGAGTGGTCATGCGTGCGCGAACGCGGGATGAAGGAACCAATGAATGGTAGATGTGGGCGTGAACATTATGTGCGCATGCGCGAACGTGAGATGTTGGACGTGCGTGATGGTGATATGATTTTATGATTTTATGCACACAAGGTCCAAAGTCAGCACGTTTAAAAGACAAGCATCTAGTAAAATATAAAGTGCAACATATATCAAACACGAAACAACAGACATCCAAAACGAAATACCACTCAAAGAAGCAAAGCAAAGTCAATACTTTCAATGGAAAAACATGATACTTTTACAAACTGGTCACCCCAAAACGACGGAAACGTAAAATGACTAGATGGCGCATCTTTGTAGGTCAATAGGTCAAACAATGTCGTGAATGATGGGTAAGACTATAAACATTATGCACACGGGGTCCAAAATCAAAATACAAACATCTGGAAAAATCCATCTAACATTCAACAGATATGAAATACAAAACAACAGACATACAAGACGAAATACCAACACAGAGTGGATCAGTATCTAGATATAACTATACTCAGGCTAGCTCGTTATTTGAGGATACAATATACAGCACCATTTTTGAAAACATTAAACTGTTGATGTCACAAACTTTTCCATGAAATTTCACAGTATGTATACGGACATGATTTTTCAAGTTACCACTTTTTGATAATTGTGTGACACATGTATCACATTTATAGGGTTTCTCCCCAGTATGGATACGAACATGGGCCTTCAAACTACCATTCCGTAAGAATTCAGCACCACAGGTATCCCACTTTTTTCCAATTATGTTTCTCCCCATTATGTATACGGACATGTGTCTTGAAATTACTACAATGTGAGAACTGAGCACCGCAGGTGTCACATGTGTAGGGTTTCTCTCCAGTAGGTATACAGACATGTGTCTTCAAAGTACAACTGGCTGAAAACCTGCTTCACAGTTATCACATTTGCATGGATTCTCCTCCGTATGGGTACAGATACGTTTTTTCTAGTTACCATTTTCTGTGGACTTTGCCTTAAAGGTGTCACATTTGTAGGGTTTCTCCCCAGTGTGTATACGGATATGTTTCTTCAAACCACTACTGTCTGTGTGCTGCACTAGAATTGGTAGATAGAATCATAACGCAAATCAATACAAATGAAGAACCGGTTAACATGTTTCTCGATCTTTGACGATTCTGCTCTATTTCTGTTCAAAAAATATTTAAACAATTGGAAACAGTATGTTGAAATTGAAGAAATAAAGTCTGGAATTCTTCTAACAGCAGTTGGTATCCCAAAAGGTTAAATGCTTGGGCCATTGTTATTTATTAGATTTTGAGAGGTTTGAGGGTTTCTCCCCACTGTGGATACGGATATGTTTCTTCAAACCAGTAATGTATGTGAATCGTGCAACGCAGGTATCACATTTGTAGGGTTTATCCCCAGTATGGGTGTGGATGTGACTCTTCAAAGCTCCACTTCTTGTAAACTGTGCCCAACAGGTGTCACATAGGAAGGGTTTTTCACCTGTGTGACTACGCATATGTATCGTTAAGCCACCGTTGTTTATAAAAAACATTTTTCACAAGTGTAACATTCGAGTCACATTCGAATCGTTTCTCAACAGTGTGAGTGTGCACTTTCACATTCATATTGACAGTGCTGCTGTTGCTGACTTGTTTGCACACACCACAGTTGTATGATCTTACCACAAGGTGGATGCTCACTCAGTAGTATTGTCCTGTAACAAACAACTCCCTATGTCAGCAGCGTACAGCATGCATCAAGTAATGTGTATTGATTGGAGGGTGTCAGTAGCGTAACTCTTGGGATTGTGGGTGATATTGGTGATGAAGAAGAAAACAGAAGATGATGACATCGAGTAAGTTTATATACACATAATGTACAGCTTTGCTATAAGGAGGTCTGTATTGTAATACAGCAGAATAAATACCATGTACCTATCCGTTTTAATTTTACCTGGTCGCATGAAAAACAACTTCATTGCGGTCTACAATTTACGTTAACTTACCTTATGTTTATTTTCACGACAATTAAACCTTACAATAGCGCTGCAGGCTATATCATTGCGGTCTACAACGCCTTTAACTCGTTTTCTGTGTGCAGAGAGACAGAAGAGAAAGGACCTTGTGAGGTCGAAGACGACGACGAGAGAGATATTGAGTACTTTTATATGATGACATACAGCTTTGGTATAAGGGTATGTGTTGCAATACACCGTAATGAATACCAGATATATAGTAATAGTTTTACCTATCAGATACAAGTGATCGCGTGAGCTGTGAATTCATATCGTCCGTTTTAAACCTCTTGTTAAGAGCTATGTTTACCCTCGTGTTTCAGAGACGCCTGGCCGGAGTAGGCTTTGTTGTTTATAATCACTGCCTCTTCGGCCTGTGTCTGAAATAATATCCAGTAACGGCTAGATGACATACGGAATATACATTGTTGGAAATAAAATAAACAGTAAATAACATATTTTAATAATTCACCTTCAGCAGACGTTTAGGCCCACACAAGACAGTTGGGTAACAGCTCCTTTGTTAGAAAAACAACTGAGTCCACACAAACAAAAGGCTTACCATCGCCTAGCTGGTTTTCGCCTTGACACATTGTCCGCACAGCGTCAGTTGCTAAAATGAAAACTATTACCTGGTTTTCTGCATCTGTTGGATACCGAATTTACACAGTTCCATTTAAAAATTCTTGAAACAATAGCCATCGCTGAAATACGCCGGGGATAGTCGTGCTAATAGAAACCGATTAAGATAAACGATGGCCGCGAGTTGGGAGACAAAAACATAGCACTCACCGCCCTTAGTGGCGTTTTCAACTACAGCTGCTGTATATGGTTTTCTACGTTTGCTTTAGAGGGGTTTGCTATTAGTTAATTACTTAATTAGTTAATTAGTTATGTGCTCTCATAGCTACAGCGTGCTGTAGAGAGTCGTACACTTTTTTAATTAATTAATTATGCGCTGGTAGCTATACATGATAACGTCATCTCATTATTAAGCAGACAGGACTCAGCACCCTTAAGATATACGCGCATGGTGGCGCCCTCGCTTAGTAAGTTGGGGAGACGCTACGAGATGTAGGCGCTCGCGCGATCACCGTAGGACGCTAATGTTTAATTTTTTTAATTGTGAAAAAAAAATTGCGAAAGAAATTTCGAAATAAATGTGAAAATGTGGGAAAAAACTGAAAAAAAATTGTAAAAAAATTGAAAAAGTCACTAGGGCGGGTAATAAATAAGGAGGTGACGTCACCGGAAGTGAGGCAACAGTCGCTAAGGGCGCTCACTAACCGGAACTAAGTGAGCATTTCATAATCCCTGATTTCATGGCTCCTGATTTACTCATGCAGATGGATCTACTAACTACTGCCGATTTGCCGAGTTGTTAACGTCCTGATGCTACCAGATACACCTCTTGGTTTAAAGAGGGTAATTCCTTTTCTCTTGTTTTCTAACATTCTTCACCAAGGTCATTCACATGTGAATATGTACGAGGCGTCCTTCACCCCGGACATTCCGTGACAAAAGGAGAACAACAAATATTTAAATAATGCATTAATCCTTATTTAAAATTGAAGAACTAGACAACAAAAGTTATCTATGGCAGTTTCCTGATACCCAAAGGGCAACGGATCAGTCATGTCCTAGTTTCCCACAAGTTTCTGTCGTGCGGAAAAAAAAACAGTAGGCATTGAAATGTTCTTGCGACATGATTGTTTGTCTATCTGTATTGATAGCGGCCGTCGATTATAATAAGTGTTACTCAAACAAGAACGCAGTCTATTTTGTGCATCGAACGTTGTAGTAGCTGGTTATAAGCCATCAATAAATGACAGTGAAGTGGTACTCAGCGTCTAGTAGCGACACTCACTAGCTGACGTAAAGTTCGAGAAGTTAACGTTGTGTCAGTGTCACCGTGATATTACTGATTCGAAGTTTACGTAGCGCACAGGTGACTTGATACATTCTTTGTTGTATTTATGTAAGTATGTGTATATTATGTATGTGTAGACGTATGGATGTATGTGTGTGTGCATGTATGTATGTATGTACAGAATTTGTATGTATGTATGTATATATGTATATGAATGTATGAGTATGTAAGCATGCATACGTGTATGCAAATACTGTTCATGTATGGATGTGCAGATGTATGGATGTATGCATGGATGCACGTATGTAGGTACATGTATGCCTGTACATGTATATATACGTACGCATGTACGTACGCGTTTATGCACATATTTATTGGAAGTTTATAAAATATTCAACGGGTTAGAGAGTATTCTTCCTGCAGATTTCTTTGTTATGGAAAATAAACAGACCAAAACAAGAGGGCACCCTTTCAAAATAACCAAAGTGCACTCAAGATTAGATATACGCATGTACTCCTTTACTCAAAGGATAGTTAACGACTGGAATAGACTTCCGGAAGCAGCAGTGATGTCCAAAAACATCAACCAGTTCAAGGGTCACATTGACAAATATTTACGCAATACGGCGGAGGATTAGACGAGTCAACGTTTGACTCCCTTCCTCGTCAACTCCTTGACTACTACGTAGAAGAGGAGGATTCAAAAATATATGCGTTTATTCTGTTTCAGGAAATACATTCGATTAACAAACAGTCGACGGTGTACTACTATGAAGACGTTTGTGGTATGTGCGTTATGTCCGCCTATATCCGATAATGTTTCGCGGATATAATCGTTTACGTTACATGAGGGTGTAACTTCCTTTCAGTAGTACTACTACTACTAATACTTACTCTCTTTCATTTATTTAATTATATAATACTTTGCCATCTCCAGCACTATGTTGCACATGTAGTTCAAACGGTGTACTGACTTCATATACCGAGGAAAGATTACATCTCGCCTTCTACAAAGAAACCGGTGTGCGCGTGTGCGCGTGTGCGCGCGTGCGTACGGGAGTGCGGGCGTGCGGGCGTGTGCATGAACGTGTACGTGAGTGGGTCTGTGCGTGCGGGTGCATATGTGTACATCAATGTATCAGCGTGTGTGTGTGTATCTCTGCCCATGTAGTACTGATCAATTGCTATGTCCAATGGTATTCTCATATTGCACAGCTCGTCGTCTTGGTGATGGGGTGTGTGCTGGCGAGCGGCCATCAGTCCGACATGACGGCTGTTGTAGAACACGAGACATTTGCCGCATGCAGGGCAAGTTGCCTGCATGACATGATCAAGTGTGATGATAAATTGCCAGCGTTATATCCGTCTAATGTCTATGGTTTATTCAATTGTTACAACATCGCCAGCAAATGCATCGGTCAGTGCGAAAGTCTGAGCGTCATGTGAATAGACAGACTGCTTTCAGGCTCAGGTTCAAATAACAGCAAGACGCGTGGTAACAACTAAAATGCAATGTATGTTATTCATCGAATTACAGTTGCACCGAAAACTTTGTTCGTTATCCTAATAATGTACCCGACGCCACTTCATCACTGGTAAATCGGATCACGCTAAACACTAGGTGGTTGGAACGTACCATAAAACTTCTGCCTACTCCAGCTGTGCACTTATAACCCGTGGATAACCACGCCAACCCTCTAGTCGTTCAATGCACCTGCCACATTACGAAACCACTCATTATGTAACCGGTGATTACGTAAGGTCTGAGACGAGCTATTGTTCACCGTCACGCTGTCTATCTCAAACATCGGTAGTAAAAACAACCATTCATATGCAGCTTACGACAACAACAGACATTTCAAAAAGCGCTTCGAAGACATTCAATTCAATTTCGTCATTCCCATTTGAGAAAATAAAGTGACGTACAATCAACATACGATAACATAGAATACGTACATATATATTGAGAGCAACATGAAGTATACTACTTATTAATCACGTTCCCAACATGTACAAGTTTGGTAAACATTGGTAGCAAAATGGAAATATATGATTAAAAAACAAATTAATCTCATTGTGTTTGTTCCAACAGCATTTACACAAACGTTCACCGTCGCCACCTTGTACGTGAGTGCATGGTAATCAACGTACAGTAACTCGATGCAATGTCTACTCAACTCATATTACCAAGCGTTAGAAAATATTTAGGACAATAATACCTTTTAAAATAATACAGAATTATTAAATTTGTCTGCATTTACGTTTTAGACATATACATATATACGGGCGCACGATGAGTAAATGTTGAACGTATTAGACATATACATATATACTGGCGCACGATCAGTAAATATACTGAACATATCTTAATCAATATTTGAGCTGCGCAGTGTTCCTCACGGCTAAGTAGATGACTATTCTAATTGTGTCCTTTATTAGTCATTACGGTTACAATGTGATACGGTGGTTCAACAAGATTGGGTGATTGACAACACTTAAACATTCAACTGAATGTGCTGCACTAAAATTAGTAGATAGAATCTTAACGCAAATCGATAAAAAATACGTTCCTATTAACATATTTCTCGATCTTTGACGATTCGGCTCTATTTCTGTTTAAAACATATTAAACAATTGGAAACGGTATGTTGAAATTGAAGAAATAGAGTCTGGAATTCTTCCAACAGCAGTTGGTATCCAATAAGGGTCAATCCTTGGGCCATTGTTATTTATCAGATTTTGAGAGACGTATGCCATTTGATATTGAACAGACATGTGTTAATAAGATTTTGATTTAACAAGATTTAAAAAAATTGCCACCCAGAAAATTAACTCTAGATGGCAGGTGGACAAGGAAGCCTTTTGGCTTATCGAAATTCGAAACCTTTTTCATCTATGTGTATTCCGCCCTTCTGGGGATGGTGTGAATGTTATTTTTAAACATATTCACGGTATCAGCAGATAATCTGTTCCAATCATTTACAGTCCTTTGTGAAAATGAGAACGTTCTTATATATAATGTACACTGCTCGTTTACTAATGTAACTTCATGTCCCCAAGTCCTTCTATCTTTCTTAACTGAGAAAAAGTATTTCTATCAATATTTTTATAACGGTCGCGGGTGGAACCGCGGTTTTCAAGGGAAGGACTCGTCCGTGCTGACGTACATCTAGGAGCGAGCCGCGGTGACCTACTTCTACACCAAACATCGTGTGCTCGATGACGGGGTCAGTACGGCACGGATACTCGAGTAAGGAAGGATAGTTGAAAAAAGTGTGAGAACAAAGTGTGTGTGTGTGTGTGTGTGTGCGTGCGTGTGTGCGTGCGTGCGTGTGTGTGTGTGTGTGTGTGTGTGCAGCTTGTTTTGAATAAAAAAATGAACAAACACCAATGTGCGTTTTCATCGTTTTTATTACTACGAAGCTATACATCCAAAGCGATTTTTGTCAGTTGAATACATGACAATCATTATTCACAAAATAATATACGAACATCCTCTGGAAGGTATTCAATGGTGTGGATCGTCATCGGAAAAGCAGGTAAGCGAAGCAGTATTGCCCCCAGTCCTCGCAGTTACGAAGCAGGAAGATACGGAAGGCGACATGTTGTGGCGGCAGTCCGTATAAGTCGACGTACTCGCCGTGACGGGTGGCGCTCACGTAGAAGACGATCCAGTGTTTGTCCGTTTCGTCTCTGTCGTCGGTGGTTCGTGAAATATCGCCACATGCGAGTCTTCCGTGTGCGTTTAAACGTTCCACGATACTCGCTTTGGTCTCCTTGTTGTGCGTAACGAAGTGGTGGATACCGTGCTCCTTTGTGAGCTTCTAAAAGGGGCAGATGTGAAACTCCATACCCGTGTCGGACTGTAGTGCGGTCATCGGCGGCTGCAGCAAACCCTTGAAAGCCGTCACGAGAGCCGTCATCTCAACGCACCACGCCCTCTTCGAAAAGACATCGATGACTGTCAAAAGGAATGTCGTCCCGTCGTTGTGTTTTTTCAGGCAAGCTACGTCGACAAAATCGGCCTGCCACTGCTAGTGTCAACTGCCTACGACGATGCGGCGCCGCTTGAAACGGCGTTTCACCGGTTTGTGAAGGGTATAGGTGTCCTACCCCGACAACCACGGCTTGACGGCTCGTTTCGGTACTAGGGTCGCTCGGTGCAAGACGTCGACGCCGATGTAACTCCCCACGTGTTTTTGGTTGACGTAGACACAGTTTAGCAGATCATGACGTTTGCGTTCTCGACCCATGGCGTGTCGTTGCGTACAACGAGACCTCCGATGCGATAATAACGTACAAAAAGAACCTGACTGCTGCTTCGACGATTACCGCTCGATCCCGCCAAGCGGTTCACCTCTCTTTAATAGTCCTCCCACCGACAACCGAGAGAGTGAGCTCGACGAGGCGGCTTCGCTTCCGCACGGGTAGCAGGTCTTTGCTGCTGCATGTACGCCCGACGATCGATGTTGCCGACAAGTTCCATAGGGATGTTCAGACGTCCCATATGATGCGCGAACGCTTCCTATCCCACCGGTGGGGTTGTTTTCCTTTTTCTCAGGGCGTCGTTCACGAGATCCACCATGTTATTTCCCGCGATAGGTATACCGTCGTACACGAACTCCCCCCGTTCGTTCCACCGGGTCAACGGGTCCGTCTTCAATTTCTCCAACAGGAGGCGGGCTTTTCGTTTCATACATTTTGGCGCGTTCTCCACGATGTCACCCTCTATGCCGCTCAAGACCGCCATTGGTGATGGTTTTGGAGCTTCAGCTGTTGGTGCCTCTGTCATCATAGACACTCGTACCGGATGCTGCACCCGTTTCTCCTCCACGGTGTTATATCGTTCCAACTGCTGATTGTACAACACCACCTTTTCCCGTTCGAACAAGGCCGTACGCTCGAGTACGGTCTTCATGTCGGCGTCCAGACTACTCATCACACGAGCTGTGATCGTAGTAGGTGTTTCCTTCCCTTTCGGAAACAGGTTCTGTAGGAGATACACGATTTACGTGTAGCAGTGATGACTTTTTTAGTGAGCAAGGTCGTGACCCGACTATCCGTTTCCGCCATAATATCGTCAAAGACGACGAGAGTTTTCGTTCTTGCATCAAAGTTCGCCGGGTCCAGTAAACCGTCTACGAACTCTACGTTAGGAATAGTCTTCGCCATAGAGGCGTAAGAGGTTTGCCACTGACAGTAGCACCACAAGAGTTTCTCGGGTGGCGGCTCGTTCATAGACGAAGCGAAACGCAAGAGGCGGTGACGAAAATGGATTTACCACATTCCCGTAAGACCGGCAACAAAATACGTAAAACATGTTTCAACGACGTATCAATATCGGCGAATAGCACGCACGGTGTACGTAACCCTGTTTTATCTTCTGCATTTATCACACACCACTATCCCTGAATACGGAGGCATCCATCGTTAATGATTCAAAGACATTATTAATTATCCTGTTAGTTATTACATTATGATCATGTTGACACTTCACGGCATTACAGATGTTATCTATATTAAACAAAAAAAGGGTATTGAGAGGCAAATATCTAAGTGCTATTTTTGTTTGAGAAAATCACAAAAGTCGTCCTACATATGTATTCAACGATCAGAACTTACAGAATAATCACCAAGCTGTGATTGTGTGTGGTTGACACTTTAGCTATGACAAACTAAAATTAAGTAATCAAAAACATTGTTTTTTATTATTTATTGAACCATCAGAACGTCAACATATTTCATCAGAATAACCATTAGTCTAGGCTACTTCTTATATAATTGAAACCTATTCATGTTATCGTTGAAACGTTTGAGCTGTGACAATTCAATGAGCGGCACCTTCTGCGCGCGTATGTTCTGGCAACTCTGAATTTGTTGGCTTGGCGTGCCTCCATAATGGCGAACGAACCGCTCCACAACCTACTGCTTTAACAATGCTTATTGTTCGCGCAGCATGGTCTTGAAGTGGTATGCGGCGTTTGATCCAAGTAACATTTGAATTCTTACCCTAAATGTCGGGATACACTGGCACTTTTCGCCTAACCAGACCCGACACGACCAAACCCGACTCACCCGACTGCTCAACTGCAGTGTCTACACTACACCGACTGAGCGGAATCGAAACAAAGCGTGTACATCCAAGCGGGTCTCTCGGCGCCATGTCATATCAAAATATAATGGTGGCGCCATCTGGTGAAATGAGTCAACAGGCGCAGCTGAAATGGTCATGGCTCCTGTTGTGCCGCGTTGACACCTAGGTAATCTCGGCATGAACCTTTGACTTCTTCTTCGATGTCATTGTAATATCAGCGCTACCAACACGGTGGTTTCTTCTTTGTAAACAAACTCAAATATGACATGCTCGGAAAAAATGCCCTTCACCCAAAACTCGAACTTCAAGTCAAGTCTCCTGTCAAGCATAACGCCGATATCACGAACAGTCGGCATCAGTGATATGGAGGACCTACATATATCGATGGTGGACACTGCAGAAGGCGACCGGACGGTGCTAGAACGAAAAACATGGCTTCTGTTTTTGTCGCGTTTAGTAGGAGATAGTTGCAATTCAGCCAGCGTCTTATATAACGTACACATTCAACGATTCGTCGTAGTGCATCAGCATGATTCGATGGCCAACATTCAGCATAGAGTTGAGTATCGTCTGCGTATTATGGTAGCGGATCTGATGGCGTTCGAAGATGTCCGCGATAGGTAAAATGTACGTGTTGAATAATAGTGGACCTAGGACAGAGCCCTGCGGAACACCGTGATGAACTAGTTTCGGGTTTGAAATAGCTTCGTGTATCTTAGTTGCGTTAGTGCGGTCTGCGAGATACGATGTGAACCAAGTGAACACTCTCTAGCTTAGTTCGATATCACGAAGACGACGCAGGGGAATGCTGAGGTCTAGCGTGTGGAATGCTGCACTAAGATCTAACAGAACAAGCAGTACGTCATGCCATGAGTCAATTGCCTGCGTATATATACATGCACATACACACACACGCACGCACGCACGCACGCGCACACACACACACACACATATACGTGTGTGTGTGTGTGTTTGCCGCGTATGTGCGTGCAGGTGTGAGTGAGTGAGTGAGTGAGTGAGTGAGTGAGTGAGTGAGTGAGTGAGTGAGTGAGTGAGTGAGTGAGTGAGTGAGTGAGTGAGTGAGTGAGTGAGTGAGTGCGTGAGTGAGTGAGTTATTCAGTGAGTTACTGACTTATGTGTGTGAGTGTGTGTGCGTGCGTGCGTGTGTGTGTGTGTGTGTGTTGACACAACTTACTGTGTTTTATACAAACTAACCGTCGAATAATGTGCAGTATTTAATTAACATAACCTATCTATCGAATATTGAATTATATCAATTATATTTATGTTATCGCATTAGATATATTCAATAAGTACACCCGCTTGCAAAATCCTGTCTCCGTCCCAACATATCAGTGAGTTATCAAAACACCACGTTATGACAGTGGTTGCTTCTTCAATGTTTGCTTTGAATTGAATAATTTCAAATGAACCTTTTTAAACACGTAATTATATCAAAGTAGTTTGTATTTTGAGCATTGGCCATTCAATGGGGAGATTCCGAAGCTTCTTGCAGCCTTGTTGGACCTTGGTATAGTTCCTTCACTCCACGTTATTCCAGTTCACTCAGCTTTAAGAATGAGTACCTGGCAATACATAATGGTGGATATTTGAGCAATACCAAGAACTGGGTATTGCGCTATGAAAATACATGACTTCTACATTACGATATTGTTGAATGAACGCAATCACACAGGCTTAAATTATACTAGCAAAAATGCCTGTCACCTGACTGTGATGCCTTGGTAGTTGACAGTCGTGATAGGTGTGTTTACCCAATGTTAGAAAACACAGCATCGTTACATAAACACCATAACGCGCTCGCAGATAGTCGTTGTTTGTTCAAATGACGAAAGTCGAACAGAATGTGAAGTTCACGTCCATCTATAGGCCCTAGTCGTGATAGTGTAGAACTGTCAAATAGTGTTCGTATTGCTATGCTGTTGGCATGAGGGTAGACATCAGCATTATTATGTCAGCTTCTACTTCATTTGAAATGTCTATGACGCATTGGCCGTTTTCCCGAAGTACATGCCGCTAGCGCGTGGTTCCTGCGATTGTTAGGTTACGTTTTACGTATTACATGCACATTACGTTTTACGTTCCGAACAACTTATTTACCCCATAAGAAAGAAGTGAGAATCTGGACATATATGGGATATTTTGAAAAAATATAGGTTTACGTCCTGTTCTAGGAGTCTGAGATTAATTCATGGGCGTTTGGCGCTCGAGGTTCAAGTCGTCTTGGAGGAAATCATTAATGATACGAACATTACTCTGATATATATATTCCTTTAATACATTGCATGTCGTGCCGTACTGTTTCATGTCCTTTAGATTTCCTGTTACATATACTTCAGATTTAAATGCAATGTTAACGTTGCTGCATTTCGCATAGTTTCTTCGACCGACAGCAGTTTCGATGTGATGAAATGACTGTCAACAAATCACCGAGGTTATAATGTGGAGCCGTTCGCTGGATCGTTACGTGCTACGTTGCGTTTGTATTTGATCGCGCATTTCAGCACAGATAAGTCACACGTTACTAGGCATTATGTGTAGTATAGCCGCTCCCATGGATGAGTATAATCGGGTGCATTTATCCAGTTGAACTAAGCAACCTCGAAATCACAATTTGATATCGGAAAGTGTTGACTCTTTCTGTTCCTTTTCGATATGTATCTCGTAACATTTTGCCAACACAGTTCCAGCGACCCAAATAAAGAACAGAATACAAAAGGCATTATACAATAAACAAGGAAAACCAATGTTGTTTACGGATATGAGCAGTAAAAAGAAAACCGAAGAGGATTGAACTGGACTGGACATGCATAACAAATGAAGACAGTATCAGGAGTAAAGACAAGAAGAGGATTGAACTGGATTGGACAAGGATAGAAAAATGAAGACAGTATCAGAAGTAAAGACAAGAAAACGATGGAACTGGATTGGACAAGGATAGAGAAATGAAGACAGTATCAGGAGTAAAGACAAGAAGAGGATTGAACTGGATTGGACAAGGATAGAGAAATGAAGACAGTATCAGGAGTAAAGACAAGAAGAGGATTGAACTGGATTGGACAAGAATACAACAATGAAGACAGTATCAGGAGTAAAGACAATAAGAGGATTGAACTGGATTGGACAAGGATAGAAAAATGAAGACAGTATCAGGAGTAAAGACAAGAAGAGGATTGAACTTGATTGGACAAGAATATAAAAATGAAGACAGTATCAGGAGTAAAGACAAGAAGAGGATTGAACTTGATTGGACAAGAATAGAACAATGAAGACAGTATCAGGAGTAAAAACAAGATGAGGATTGAACTGGATTGGACAAGAATAGAGAAATGAAGACAGTATCAGGAGTAAAGACAAGAAGAGGATTGAACTGGATTGGACAAGAATAGAGAAATGAAGACAGTATCAGGAGTAAAGACAATAAGAGGATTGAACTGGATTGGACAAGGATAGAAAAATGAAGACGGTATCAGGAGTAAAGACAAGAAGAGGATTAAACTTGATTGGACAAGAATAGAACAATGAAGACAGTATCAGGAGTAAAAACAAGATGAGGATTGAACTGGATTGGACAAGGATAGAGAAATGAAGACAGTATCAGGAGTAAAGACAAGAGGATTGAACTGGATTGGACAAGGATAGAGAAATGAAGACAGTATCAGGAGTAAAGACAAGAAGAGGATTGAACTGGATTGGACAAGAATAGAACAATGAAGACAGTATCAAGACCTGTGTTGAAAGAAACGGCTGGTATCCCCCATTACAGTATCCGCGCTTTTTTAATAAAAGGCGATGCGTCAACAGCACTTATAATGTTCGAGTCAAACTGTCAATTAAAACAGATATCTTAGAAGTGCAGCGTCGCAATTTCGAATAAAATATCTAGCCCCGGCTTGGGCGATACAATTTGCAGTTCTGGTTAGGTAACGAGACAGTAACAAACCATTAATCTGTTCGTGCTACGGTGTTTCTGCAATGCTTTTAAACCAATACAGCTACAGCCAAAGCTGCAACAACAACAATTATTTAAATATTATATTTTATCGTTCTTAAATATAATCGTAGATACATATTCTCGCGAGCAAAACTGATATATTTAGCAAGCATGCGACGTTTTTCGCACGCATGCAAATAAACACGCATGCACGCACGCACTTACGTATGCAGACACACACGTATGTACGTAGGCACGCACTCAGTTACTGCGATTTATATCTCATCTGTGGTGACTCTGGACCTTCGCAATGTGAGATTCACTGACGAATAAGAGAGCATTGTTGACGGGAAGGAACGAATGCACAGATAACCCTCTATAGTGGTTCACACGTATGTTATTTACCAGTCTCTCACTTTACCCCACCTCTTCTGACAATAAACGGGATCTTGTAACCATTGAAACGTGGAAACACCTGTACGCAGCCGAGATCAACGAAGCATGTACGATGGTAATTTGGCGAGGAGAAATTTCGTTTGTCGGTGTGAAACGTTTGGTGCCAAAACTGTTGGTCGGATCGGCCAATATGTCAGATGTAATACAGATGAAACTGGATTTCGCAGATGGTGCTTGGCTTTTTGTATGGACAAATTTGCGTATATTGTTTGACAGATGGAAACAATTAATATGACAGCGAAACGGTACATTGAGGTCACCAACCCCGGCATGCAACATTTTAGGCAGAAATATCGACAACTCCTCAAAGACCAAAGAATGCAATGGAAGAATGGTCAACATCCGCCAAGACGTATGACCACCTATGACTGTGCCATCTGTGGTCGCCAAAGTGTGTTGTGCATTGGCCTACACAATCAGTCAATCAGCAAAGGACGAGATTCGTTGTTCGTTCACTTCATTCATTTAATCAAACGTGCAAACTATTAATGCTACGTGCGTATTGTTTATTCAATATCGCCGTGGTGGTATGTTCTACACCTTCTCCCACCAAGTTGTGTTTTACGAGATGACTAAAAATACAGTGTGGTGCTTCGTTCGCTGGCTTGCTATGGTTCTCGACGCTTGCAATCGTCCGCGCATTTCGTCATCACGTGTCACCAGGTCACAGCAGATAGTCGGACCATGATAGATGCGTGCATGCTGTGGTAATATTCCCACTGGACGATGCGGCGATCAATGCAGTCTTTGCGTTTCGGAAATGTTGACAACTATTTGTCCAATATCTCTGCATGTACGTCACCCCTTGTCAGCATGTCTGCATTAAACTCGGTAAGAACCATATTGAAACAAGACAAACCTGTTTTAAAGATAGCCAGCGTTAACTGATATAAACAATATGCGTGCAATCACGTACGCATCAAATAAACAATTACATATTTCTAATAAAGATAATATTAACTAAACGTTTATATTCGTGAGCACATTTGAACTCAGCTTAAAATTATTTTATTATTTCGAATCCACGTGGCAAGAAAATAAAGAGAGAAGATGTACGACGGCAACACAATATTATATATAAATATGACGTCGCTACCTAGAAAGAAGATCAAGCCGTGGTCCGGTTAATAAAATTGTCGGGTGATGTTAGACGTAAGGAGGGCAACCTATTCTTATTTTATCTTCAGCCTCCATCGCTCTACGACACCCGTGTACTAGTTATATAGCTACTGCCGCTGCCGAAACTGAAACAAAAGCCATTTAAATATAATAGCACACGCGCGCACACGCAGCGCGCGTACACGCACACGTGAGCGCACTCACACACATACACACACACACACACTCACACACACACAAATGCGAGATCTCTTTCACAACTTCATAACTTCATAGACTTCAAGAAAGCATTTGACAGAGTCTGGCATGATGGATTAGGGCAGGTCCTCAGAGAATTCGACATCGAGGAAGGACTGACTTTAATCGTAGAGACCTGTGAAAAGACGCCAGCAGTGCTGTCCCGATGAACAAACAGATCGGGGAATTCTTTATAATAACAGTAGGCGTCCGAAAGGGATACTTGCTCTCTCCAGTGCTCTGTAACATATTCCTTGAAAAGATCATACAGGATACCCGGCACAACCACCACGGCTCCATCTCCATCGGTGGCAGGCCCATCTCTAACCTTCAATTCGCCGACGACATCGATCTCTTAGCCGGCAGCAATGGCGAACTTCCAAATCGTACCAACAGACTGGTTCAGAGCGCAGAGTCTTACGACATGGAGGTCAGCACAGAGAAGAGCAAAGTCATGGTCAATAGCTCAAACAACATCAGTGCAGACATCACCATGAAAGGCGAAAAGCTAGAAAAAGTCAGCAGTTTTAAATATCTTGGTACGACCATGTCTAAGGATGGTAGCTGCACCACAGAAACACATATCAGGATCGCCCCAGCAACGGCAGCAACGTCAAGGTTGGAGAGGATCAGGAGAAGTAGTAACATAAGCTTCCAGCCACGGCAAGGTTGGAGAGAATCAGGAGAAGTAGTAACATAAGCTTCCAGCCATGGCAAGGTTGGAGAGAATCAGGAGAAGTAGTAACATAAGCTTCACAACCAAGTGCAATTTGTCCAGATCACTTGTACTATCCATCTTTCTGTACGGCTGTGAGATACTCCATGCTCACAGAGAGAGAAAAGATTAAGGAAGCTGCTCCACATCGCATGCTCCTTGTAGGAGATGTCAAGCAGCTTCCTCAAGCACTTGGTCTCGAAGGCTTTAATCTTTTTCTCTCTATGAGCATGGAGTATCTCACAGCCGTACAGTATATGCTGTGCAACATCAAATCCATGGTGGGCCCAAAAGAACCTTTACTGACAACTGTCAAGACAAGAAAACTGGCATAGTTCGGACATATAACAAGACATGTCAGTCCCCCGAAAACAATTCTTTAGAGCACCGTGGATAGACGCCGTCACGGACGGCAGAGAAAATGTTGGTTTGACAATGTCACGGAGTGGACGGCCCTCTCCGTGCCAGAGCTCCTCAACACAGCCACTGATAGACAAGAATGGCGAAACATCACAGCTGTAGCGTCGCTTATGCCCCCCCCCCCACCGACGACCAAGTTGGCTAAGGCACCAAGTAAGTAAACCAAGTAGACTATTCGGAAAGTGGCTTTAGTAAGTCACAAGATTTAACAAGATTTAGCAAGATTGCCACCCAGAGAATTAACTCTAGGTGGCAGGTGGACAAGGAAGCCCTTTGGCTTATCGAGAGTCCGACCTTTTTATCTATGTGTATCCCGCCCGTCTGAGGTATGTGTCGATTTTATTTTTAAACACATTCACGCTACTAGCACCCACACAATCAGCAGGTAATCTATTCCATTCATTTACAGTCCTTTGTGAAAATGAAAACTTTCTTATATCCAATCTACTCTGCTCCTTTGCCAATGTAAGTTCATGTCCTCTAGTCCTTCTATCTTTCTTAACTGAGAAAAAAATATTTATATCAAAATTTTCATAACCCTTCAATATTTTAAACATTTCTATCTGATCTCCTCTCAATCTCTTGGTCTCTAGTGTTGTTAAACCGCATTTTTTAGGCGTATTTCGTAACTAAGATCCCTCAGTTTTGGTATCATTTTAGTTGCTCTCCTCTGCACTCTTTCTAGCATATCTATGTCCTTCCTGCGATATGGCCTCCACGCTTGAATACAGTATTCTAGATGAGGCCTAACTATTGTTTTGTACAGCGGTATTATTAGCTCTTTTTCCTTATACGTTATGTTTCGCCTAATTAATCCAAGGATTTTATTTCCCTTTGAAGCTGCAATTCCGCACTGCTCTGAAACCTTCATATCAGCACTAATGGTTAACCCTAAGTCCTTTTCTTTTACAGTAGTACTTAGTACAGTACCCCCCATTGTATATTCTACCTCTTTGTTCCCATGTCCTGTGTGGAGGCATTTACATTTCCCAAAATTGAACAGCATTTGCCACTTTTCAGACCATTTGATCAACCTGTCAAGATCATCTTGTAAATGCTGTCTATCTCCATCACTTTTAATCCTTCTAAACACTTTTGTATCATCCGCAAATTTCAACACCTTGCTTGTTATTTCATCATCCAAATCGTTGATATATATTAAGAATAATATAGGTCCTAATACTGATCCCTGTGGTACCCCACTCAATACCGATTTCCAGTTTGAAGCCTCCCCATCAACTACTACACGTTGTCTTCTGTCAATCAGCCATTGTTCTATCCAGTTTATTATACCATTTCCTATGCCATTGGCCTTTAGTTTAAGCAGTAATCTTTGATGTGGTACTTTGTCGAAAGCTTTTTTAAAATCTAAGTAGACGATATCTACTGGTGATCCCTCATCTACCCACTTAGTGATGTCTTCCAAAAAACATAATATATTTGTTAAGCATGACCTCGCTTTAAAAAAAACCATGTTGAGATGGATTAATCAAGTTCTGTTTAACAAGAAAATCCACCATGTGATCTTTAATTAGTCTTTCTAATAATTTACAAATCACTGATGTTAAACTCACTGGTCTATAGTTCTCTGACTTGTTTCTCGAACTTTTTTGAATAACGGTATAATGTTTGCTTCTTTCCATTCTAAACCACTCCCTCTTCTAATGACAAGTTGAAAACTGTTGCAAGCGGTATGCTAATTTGTTCTACAATTTCCAATAGTAGTTTGGGTGGAATACCATCCACACCAGGTGATTTATTATCCTTCATAACCCTTATTTTCTTAGCTACCATTTCCGGGGTTACAATTAATTGTCCTAAATAGTCTGAATCTGCCCCCTTGAACTTAGCCTCTGGTACTGGCAGTGAACTAATATCTTCCCTGGTAAACACTGAACTAAAGTACTCATTCAGGTCTTCTGCCATTAAGAATCCCTCTGATATTATATTTCCAGCACTATCTTCTAGAGGACCGACCTTATCTCGAACTTTCTGTTTGCTTCGAACATACGCATAAAAACTCTTGCTGTCATGTTTTATATTACTAGCTAATTGTTGTTCATAGCTTCTCTTTGAATTTCTAATTTCAGCTGTAGCTTGGTTAAGTGCTTCTTTATAACTGTTGTAGTCTTCATCATTTCCAGTACATCTATATGACTTCCACATCATTTGTTTATACTTAATTTTTATAATGGCTTCTTTCGATAAGTGTTTCTTTTTTGACCGTTTTCCTTGTTTTTTTAAGGGTACAAATTTATCGACTATGCACTTAATTTCACTCTTTAATATATTCCAGCATTCTGTTGCCGTCTTATTTTTCAGTGTGTTATTCCAGTCTATCTTTGCTAAATATTTCCTCATGTCCTTATACCTTCCTTTGTGGAAATTTCTCCTATACTGCTTTTTACTTTAATTTACAAAGAATGTTGGTCAAGATGTAATGACCAACATTCTTTCGATCATTCAAACACAAGGACGCAGTCTGTTTTATTAATCAGACTATGTATGCTGTTTAATTTATTCACACATTACATTTGTGGATACCAAAGAACAAGTTTCGCCATGAACTAAGCTAGTCAATGAAGCAGTTTTAAAGGACATATTCATTTATCATCAAAGCTCATTTATTATCGCTACGGAAACGACCAAGCTCATCGGTTTACAAACGAAGCTTAATTGACCTTAGTAATATCATATGAGCTAAGCAATGTTACCTCCATCACAAAGTGGGAAACAACGAACAGTGTTTGTAATCAGCGATTAAGCGTGCGTTAATCGTGTTGGAAAGCTATTGCAATACCTTCAATGTGAGGCCTGTTTCACCGACTGCTTCCTTTGCGCGAAGTTTGCAAGCATCCATGCACTTAATCATTGGTGCATCACACGCGAGCAGGCCGTATAAGTAGTATATAGCAGGACCCATGGTTGCGTACAAATGTTGACAATCCTTCAGTTGAACTATGCAACGACCAATGCAGTCGTTGAGTTCGTAGAGTGCTGATGTTATGCGATCGTCCACTATTGGTACTTGAGCATTTGTTAGCACGGCCCCGGAGAAACAAACAATGACCTAAACACATGATTAAGCAATGGAGAAATATGTTAATATAACGTTAACACACGGAGTGCATGCAAGCACGATCTAGATCACGCATCACATTGTACGCATCACATTCTAACGAATAGAATATTCTCTTACATGACAATTTATTTTATTTAAATTTGAGTACCTGACACATAGCGACATCTGCCACGGAAATGTAGTTTCGATATTTTAAAATAGAACTTAACCTCGATCTGGTCAGTAAAGTCGTCAAGTCCATTTATGTGTAGGGACGGGAACATACCATTAATATCTTCATGCTAAAGTGCTTCGCCGATGCTTATACGCTGAATATACAGCTGCAGCATAACCTGAAACAATACAGTAATAATAATTGAATACAGTATCCCTATCGTCACTGAGTGCAGAAATACATATTTCTATGATAAAAAAGATGCTTAGCAATCATGCGAAGTCACACGCACGTATGTTAATGCATGGCCTCACTAGGGTTATGGTCGTCAAACAGTACTCTGTACAGTGCAGAGTGCACAAAAATGCTCGCCCGCACATACGTATGCAAACACACACAAAAACACACACACACACACATATATATATACACACACACACACACACACTGAAACTCACATTCACGCGCACACACACGCGCAGGCACAGGCACACGCACATGCGCAAATACATACACACACGCACACACGCACACACGCACGCACACACACACACACACACGCACACATGCACACACACACACGAGCACACACAATCACACACAAGCACGCACAAGCACAACACACACACAACACACACTCAACACACACACAACACACAACACACACACACACCACACATACACTCGCCACACATGAACAACCCTCCTCCCCACACGCAGTATGTCGATAGAGATGACTCATGCTGCGTGTTTGTTACCTTTTCTAGTCTGGCACGTTTCGCCACCTGCGGTGGGAATGTACCCAGACCATTGCCTCCATCATGTGGCCATTTTCTCACCTGCCTTGACGTGTGTCGTTCCACTGAGGTCCCACGGACAGTCAGCAGTATCTGTCGGTGTCAGCGCCGACGGTCGAGTGCCCTATCGGAATATGTCTTGTTGAAACGTGTTTATGCAGCTATCTTCCACTTAACTTCAACATCATACTTAACACGAACAATGTGTTGTGACTAGGTGTTCAACACGTCAAGTATACAAAAGTGCATTTTAAATATGTTATTTGTTTATAAGCTACGCTAGTCGATGCAAAAATACCCATGCTCACTCGATCTACGTTGATGCTCAGTCACGCCTTTCTGGTACTTCCAAACTGAAACGAGATACACATTCGTTAGTGCAATGGAAACTGAAAACCACTTTTCATTATACTCAAAAGCATGTTGTTGATACATGGCACTGTGGCACTACACGTAGGCATGCGGTATTCACCAATCACTTCGTACCGGAGGGTTGCGTATTGGGGCTGTGTGTGTGTGTGCGTGTGTGTGTGCGCGCGCATGTGTGTGTGTGTGTGTGTGTGTGTGTGTGTGTGTGTGTGTGTGTGTGTGTGTGTGTGTGTGTGTGTGTGTGTGTGTGTGTGTGTGTGTGTGTGTCAGGGATGGGTCAAGTACATGCACAATGTACTTGAATACAAGTACAAGTTCTTTCAATTTTGCCAAGTCCAAGTACTCACCTAAAACAATATAGGCATGTACAAGTACAAGTACGTTGTGAAAAACTCAAGTACAAGTACCAAGTACTTTGAAAATTTTAGTCAAGTACAGTCAAGTACATTGAACGCTACGTTTATGTTTCATAATGGTGAAAGTCAAAGCGATAAAAACACAAAAGCAGCCGTATTATGCATTTATTCATTATTTATTTAAGTCAAGTCGTCAACACATAAAACACGGGCATTTCGCGTCAACTCTTGAGATGTTCAGCATTCAACAGTCATTTCCTGTTGCACCGCACAAACATGATCCGTTCAAACTTTTCATCAGTTAGCCTACATCTGTCTGGGCGAAAGACTTTGTCCGTGACACTAAATAGTCGCTCAACTGGTGCAGAGCTAGCCTGGACCGTTAGATGGGTTGGTACAAGTCGTGCCAGTGTGGGAAACTCTTCCCTGTGCAGCTTCCAGAAAACTAAGGGGTCAGACTCATCGTCGGTGTCGCTATCTCCATCACTATCGGGAGCACTAGCGTTGAATCCAGGAAGAGAAAATGCGCGCTTCATGTTCGATGCATTATCTGTAACGATTGCACAGATCTTCGATATGATGCCGAAGGATTCCATAACCTCGGAGTACTGCTGCATGATGTGTTCTCCGGTGTGACGCCCGGTGAATCTGTCATAGCCAACATGAAAGAATCCATGCTCCAATCAGTGATGCAGTGTCCGGTTATACCGATAAAGCTGCGCATTTGGCGACTTGACCACAGATCAATTGTGACGCACACACTCTCAGCAGCATCCAGGCGGCTTTTGAGGTTACTGTAGACACTCTTGTAGGCATCATAGAGAAGAATAGTAGACAAATGCTTCCTGCTGGGCATCTGGAAGCGTGGCTCGAGTTTTGAGATCAGATTCTTGAAGTGCACACTTTCTACTAGAGAAAAGGGCATGAGATCGCCAGTAATAAAAGATACCAGGTCGTGTGTTGTTTGACGTTGGCGTGGATCAGTCGTTGCAAATTTCTTCGGTGTGGAGAAGAAACTGGTCTTGTTTGGCTGTGAATCTGATGCCTTGGGTTTTGTCAACGTAACATCAGCATGCTTTATCTGAAATTAGAAATTAATATTGAAATTAAAGTGTGAAATTTTCAAATTTATCAATGCACAACAAATATGTAGCTAGTAAAAAATTCATATTTCTATCTGAATTAAATATATTATGACAATAAAACTATAAAACAAGATATCTAAGCAGTTGTTTTAAGATTGCCCCCCCCCCAGCTGTGAATCATGACCCTCTGTGTGTTTCACTCTGGAGGTTGTTAGAGTTTACATAGCAGGAGACACTGGGACAGTGTGACAGATGCATGACTTCAATAGTTCTTTGAAGTTGGTTGAACTTGGTTCTCTGGCCAACTACCCTTTTCACACATGCCTATGAATTTAGTGGCTGCCTGCAATCTACTAGGGATAAACAACATAGGCGTGAAAAACATCCTGATGTATTTGTATTGAGCTAATAATTAACTATCCACCAAACAGCAGTAGCGTATTATGGTTTAATTACATTGATTATACTCAACCCAATTAAGTGGCAGTAAGACGGCTTTTGTCTTTCAATCCTATATAGTACTGAAATATTAAATAAAAAATATGCAGTATGTTCCATTCAGTATGTAGTAGTAACAGTGATAGGAAGGAAACTAAGTAACAGTAATATATTACATTGCGAAGTGATTGACCCCAGGCCTGACTTTAACCACATTACAAATGTCACTGAAATAACTGCAACTAAACTCACTATGCTTTTTCTTCTGCCAAGTGCTAAGTTTCTGCCAACAAACATTAAGTCCAAATTCAGATCAGTCAGACCTCATCTCATTGCCTTTCTCAGTGGACACATTTATTTACATATAATGCCAATTAAGGACACCTGCCTGCTAATTCCCTATTCAAGAACCCTTATTTACTCAAGCCTACCGTTCAGCCCACATTTCCCTAATTAAATAGGTCAGCTGTACATATATTTAGTTACATGTGGTTAGTAGGATTTGCCCTTTGTAAAATTCAAAATTTCATTTATATATTTTATAACATTATGTATATATATAATTATTATATTATGTAAAATATATATATACATAATATATATACAATGTAAGTATATTATATATATATATATAATATATATATATATACAATGTATGTATATTATACATACATATATATAGAATTTGTCGAATTTGTTGTTCCATCCTTTACATATGTTGTTTGTACGAGGATTATATATTGTTTGATATTTATTGATATTTAAAGTGTCTTTTTCTTCCCTGTGACTTTTTTCTGTGAATTTTTTTTCCTGTGACATTATTGTGTAATACCAGCCCTATAATACCGTTAAACTACAACGCCTACAAGTACTTCAGAACATTTCTCGGCGATGATCGACCATATTCTTAATAAGTAGCATATTGGTGTAGTACAAACATACATATATAATAGTGCATATTTGCTATAACTTTTATATAACCTTACCTTCATGTGTTTCAACAAGTTTGTTATTACCCCAGAGCTGGAGGAAATCTTCATGTCGCAGTGTTTACACTGGGCTTTGTAGTTGCCTTGTACGAAAAACAAAGTGATCAAATGCTGCTGATTTGTTCGCCATGTCTGTAGTAAGACTCTGTACTCTGCAGTCTTGTAGATATGACTGACAATATGCTTGCTTGTCTGCGGTGCCAGGTTCTGAGGTTCTGAACAGATTACAATTTGCAAATGACTACTATTCAGTCATTATCTTAAGCCAAGGCAATTATGTCTACCACAAAAGTCCACAATACAAGTGAACTGGTGGTTTCTGAACATCTGAAGCCACTACAACTGATCAAGGCATCAGATAGTGTTAGTTTATCTCATGTAATTGACTCATGGCTCCAACTCTCAGGCTCTCAGCTGACATGCATGTAAGTGCCTGTGCTTATCATCCCCTTTATACTTATAAACCAATCAACCACCATCACAAGTACTATCAATTATGTTTCGTGTTATATGAAGCTTTGTACAAAATAAGAATAAATATACAGTAATTTTTACTGTAGCCATTTCTTTTCAATCCTTCTGATAGACCCAACTACTTAACAAAAACGTAAAAAGGTACTTGTAAAAAGTACTTCCCAAGTCCAAGTACTTTGATGGTCAAGTACAAGTCCCAGTCCAAGTACTGGACTCAGCAAAATGGCAAGTACAGTACTTGCTGTACTTAAGTACACAAGTACTCAAGTACTCGGGTACTTGAACCCATCCCTGTGTGTGTGTGTGTGTGTGTGTGTGTGTGTGTGTGTGTGTGTGTGTGTGTGTGTGTGTGTGTGTGTGTGTGTGTGTGTGTGTGTGTGTGTGTGTGTGTGTGTGTGTGTGTGTGTTTCTTGCTTCTTTTTTGCTGGTCCTGTGCAGTGGATTCCCAGGTGTCTACACGAAGAAGAAGATCGAGAACATTTGGACTGGAGTGTGACAGGCTTGCTTACTGCCTCCAGCGCCAGCTCGTCGCTTCATCTGTATACCGTGCAAAAGTCGAATACCACACGAGTCAAACCGCCGATGCTTCTGACGACTAGAAGCAAGTGTTCAAAATGATCACCCAGCTCTGACACACTGATAATGACACACCACTGCCGCCATGTGAGTCGTTCGACACACTGGCAACACGGCTTTCTGATTTTTTATCGCAAAGATCTAAAAAATTCGATCCGAATACAGTGAGAATGTTAACAATGTAGACGCCTCCGTTGAGAGTGATCTAGACACACACACTCCTCGAAGCAGCTGTCCAAGTCTCTCCGTTTGAAGTCGTCGTAGTTTGTTACCCACATCTGCTTATATAGCCCACCTACCATTGCCAAACCGCGGGAACGTCAATCAACAGCTAAGCCGGTCACGCTTGACGAATCCTGTCTAAACAGTCCAACTGACCAAGAAGGCGCATTGTCGTAGTGTCCTGACGTCCTGTAGAAACTACAGGTGCTAGTATGCGCCAGCCGTACGTGCGGTCGCCGCACCATGCCTGACTGCGTGAGAGAACTATGCCACAACATCAACATCTGTAACACGGTGGTGATGCACACCTGAAATGTGCTTACTTTCTACGAACTAACAATACACTATACACCATGCCAAAACATACCGATTCAGAGATGACCAAAATTCGTCGGTCCCTCGACTTTCTCTGCAAATCGTTTGACGAAATCAAGGAAAGAAACAATGCGACTGACAAACGAATCGCCGAGTTGCTCGAAATCATAAAATCAAAAGACGAAAGAATATCCAAATTGGAAGTGCAAGTGAATGACCTGGAACAAAACTAAAAAAAGAACATTATCGTCACCGGGCTTAACGTTCACAGTTACGCATCAACCGCTACGTCAACAACGCCCAGAACGCGCAGCTCCACATCGACCAACGCAGATGAAACGCCGACCATTAGTGAGAGAGCATCACGATGAGGGCGAACGAAAGTTGAACATCTCGCTCGCGCCATACGACATCACGGCGATCCACGACTTACCATCGCGGCGGGACAGGAAGCGGCCGATCATCGTACAACTTCATTCGGCTGAAAAGAAGACCGAGATTATGATGAAGAGGGGTACGTGGAAGGCAACTGACATTTATTTGAACGACCACCAATCAACGTTGAACAGCGAACTGTCCAGGCAAGCGATACAGCTGAAGCGCGATAACAATGAATGTGAATGAATGGAACAGATTATCTGATGATTGTGTAGGTGCTAGTAGTGTGAATATGTTTAAAAATAAAATCGACACATACCTCAGAAGGGCTGGATATATGTAGATAAAAGGGTTGGACTCTCGATAAGCCAAAGGGCTTCCTTGTCCACCTGCCATCTAGAGTTAATTCTCTGGATGGCAATCTTGTTAAATCTTGTTAAAAAAACAAGATCCACAGCACGTGGACACAGAACTCTTGTATTTACATCAAGGTATGTGAAGACGGACAAAAACCTAAAGTGAAGACTGAACAATGCTTACCGAAAAATATCTACGATTATGTTGTTTTTGTTGATGTTGTGCATCTACTATATTACGGTTGCACACTGCGTGACTTTGTCTTTGGTGTCTGATTCCACCGAAACGAACTCTACGACTCTGCAGTTTTGTTGATGTTGTCCATCTACTGTATTACAGTTGTACACACAAGCGTGAACGTTTCCAACGATTTTATTAACGCTATGTCAAAATTCGTTTTATCTATGTTAACGTTATTGTATAGACTCACTTACAAAATGTTATCAAAGAACTTTATAGTACCTATGATATTTTCTATAAAGCATTTCATGTTTTTGATATATGTTTTTTTGCTGACATTCACTCTTGAGCAAACTGCTCCACATGAAATGACGTTGTATTTAAATAGTGCAATTTCATATTATTTACGTTTTAGTCTACAGGTATATGATGTGCATCGATAGGTATCGATTTACAGTCAATATTCACGTTGTTTTCATTTTTTGTGAGGGCAATGTTTATACATTTTCTTTTCACTACGTTTAGTGTTACTTATTTTTCATTTTTATTTTGGGACAGTGCATTATATATAATATTTCCCCAGAGCTTAGTGTCTACACAATAATCATTTTGTGTTTTGTTCAATATACTTACGATATTCTCACTCTACGTTCATGTTGTGGCAGTACATATGCTGTAATTTATTTTCACACAGTTTGTTCTGATGCAATAAGTACATTGTGTTATACTTGCAAGCGGAATATTCGTAATATTCTCTTTACAAAATGTATTTGTATTATGTCCAGGGTAAAGCTTGTACGTCTCTTTCGCAATGTCTAGTCTATGTTTATATCATGTGTCCTATAAACATAGAGCACTATGGTTTATTCAATTTTCCCATATGATTGATACCTATTATTTCTTAGCGCAAATTTGGTGGTCTAGAGAAAAATTCTCTATCACATATTAAAAACGGATGAAATGAATGAAGATGAGGATATTGAACCATTTCAACATTCACCATACTTTGACGATTAATTTAATAAACCATTTAACGAACATGCAAAGCAAATTGATTTTGCTAAGCTTAAACTGTCAGAATTTAAATGCAAAAATTTGAAAAATTAAAATAAAGCTAGAAACATTCAGAAGTAGTGGCTGTGAAATGAGTGCTCTATTTTTACAGGAAACATGGCTCGATGAAAAGGCGGACACTTCTTTGTTTCAAATAGATGGATATACATTAATATGCCAAGGCAAAATATGTAGTGCACATGCTGGCTTGGCAATCTAACTCAGCAACAAATACAATTATAAATCTGTAAAAAACCATGTTAATACTGACACTTGGGAATGTCATTATTGAAATATTGAAATAACATGTTTTTCCATGAAGAAAAAATTATTCTTGGAAAGATATAAAGACCATCTAGATACATAATTGAAAATTACCGTATATTTACAAACGAATTTGCATAAATTTAGTTGATTTACAAAAATCTAAATGTGCAATAATAATTGCAGGAGATTACAATATTGACTTGCTTAAAATTCCCAAAAAAAACATAATATGTGAATATTTCGATACAATCGTTTCACATGGTTTCTTCCCTAAAATTAGTATGCAACACGACTTTCAGAATATTATGGAACACTCATTGATAACGTTTTATGCAATTTATGGTATTTTAGTGAGCAATATTTCTGATCACTTTCCGTACTTTCTAAATTTGGACTATGTCGAAACCTCTAATGCGATATCAAGATTTATACAAATAAAACAAAAAAATCCTGACTCACTCAATACATTTAAAATTTAAATAATAAACTCAAATCTTTATGATAAACTTAACACAGATACTCATGCGGATCCGAATGAAAACTACAATATCCTCGATGAAATTGTTACTGCAGCTATGAATAAATGTCTACCTATTAAAGTATTTAAATTTAACAAATATAAACATAAGAAGACTCCTAGGATTACATTATTATGTCGATAAAGTTTAGAAACAAATTGTATTCGAGAATGAAACAGACTCACGTAAATACAGGGCATTACCATAAACTTAAAACTGACTTACATACTTATAATAAAATTATTAAAGGTAATATTAGATTAGCTAAGCAAATGCATTACCAATCCAGTTTTAAAAAGCGTAAGCATGATGTTAAAAATATGTGGTGTTTAATTAAAGAAATTATTCAGAAAAGTCAAAAGAAAGAACAATTTCCAGATTTATTCAAAGTCGATGGGGAAATGATTAGCGACAAGTGTATTATTGAAAAAAGATTTAACACATTTTTTACTAATGCTGGTCCTACTCTAGCCTCTAAAACAACTACTAGTGGAAGTAAATCATAAAAATATTACCAAGAAAACCCGATATTTCACACCTTCAGCTTTAACTCAATTAACATGGAAACTACTGCTAAATAATAATCGAGTCACTCTAATTATTAATCAATCAATAATAACTGGTATATTTCCAGACACATTAAAAATTGCAAAAGTCATACCCCTTTCCAAAAAGGTGATGTTTCTTACTTTAACAATTATCGCCCTATTTCTACCCTGTGATTTCAACTTTTTTTGAAAGGGTTATTTTTGATCAAATCCACGACTATTTCCATTCTAAAGCGTTATACTACAATAGCCAATATTCTACTGAGCTTGCTACACTCGAAATCATAGACAGAATTATACAAGAACTTGATAAATCGGTTACTCCAATAAATATATACCTTGATTTATCAAAAGCATTTGACACAATTGATCACAATATATTGGTACAGAAGTTAAATTACTATGGATTAAATGACAAGGCTCTGGACCTTTGTACGAGTTATTTACAAAATCGTAAGCAGTACGTAGAAATTGAAAATGTTAAGTCTAAGGAAATAGTCATCAACACTGGTATCCCTCAAGGTTCAATTTTAGGGCCACTCATATTTATTATATAATGATATAGCACTTTCTAGTGACCTTTTCAAATTCATAACGTATGCTGACGACACCACCCTTACTAGTACACTAAATACATTTAACGATTCAGAAAGCCAAATGCGAAGTGAAAATATTAACAAAGAACTAACAAAGATTAACAAATGGTTGAAAGTTAATAAACTGTCACTAAATTCCAAAAAAAGTAAATTCATGTTTTTCATATGCCTCAAAAGAAAGTAGAATATCCTGTATTAAAAATATATGGGGCATACGTTGAATGTGTAAATGATTTAAATTTTGTAGACAATAAATAACCATTTAAACTGGCAGAGTCATAAAAACAAAATACCAAATAAAATATCTAAAACAATAGGCATACAAAATAAACCTAAACACTTGTTACCGCCTAATACATTATATATCATGTGCAATACTCTTATTCACTCTCATATTAATTATGGCTTAATATTATGGGGTCATCAGGCACATCGAATTTTCAAATTACAGGGAAAAAAACCAATACGAATAATATCCTTACGTAATTACAATGCTCACACAAGTCCTATTTTTAAGACTTCAGTTGCTAACGTTGGGTGACATTTATAAAATTCAATAATAAAAACTTACTATAAATTAAGTAACAATTTTTTATCCTACTATTTAAATGTTTTCCAAGTACGCACATCTATGATATTCATCAACACTGCACACGTGAAAGAAATAATCTGTATATGTCCAGATTCAAAAATGAATTTGCGAAAAAAAATGCATTAGACACAACATAGTATCAAGTCAAAAGCGTTTATTCAAACAAATCAAACAATTCAAGTGTACAATTATCAATCAGCTTTTACTGGGCTTGAATGACGTGGTGCACGCGTCAGCGTAGGTGATAGGCGATACACTATTCAATTGTATGGCTAACACGGGCGATATTACTCTTTTCTCCATAAACGTTCAACGTCTACAAAACCTAACTGATATAAATTATGTTGCATACAGCAAAAGATGGCAATTCATATTTGCGGTTGAAAGTGGAGGCTTGGTGACAGTTGTTTATGTAATGAAGAATTGATGTACTTAGTAATGTGTTTAGTCGTGATTGTAATAACGGCAGCCATGTCAACAATAGATTAACAAAATGTAGATAACCATTTTATGGGCTAGGTAGTGGTGTATGTTATACCCAGGAGCTACCCCTGATGTTCACGCGTATCTTTATACACGCATATGTCTTTCCAAATTAACATATGGATTAGAATGTATGAGCAACTCCGCTATCCAAATGCATCGACTTGAATCTGTACAGGGTAAATTAATTAAACAAAGTCTTGGATTAAGTAAACGATCGCACAATACGGTTTTACTTAAAGCATCAAACATCGATAAGGTCCATATATTGTAAACAGAAATGTGTCATTCTGATATAATACAATATTTAAAGTGGGAAGTCTTGTGCGCTGACTGTTGCAGCATATGTTGTCTCGTTTTATTGTCTATGGCGTAACTGTACCTGGGACTCTGGTGAACAGGGTCGTATCCATGGGCTAGTCACCCAATAAACACACCTTTTAATAATCACACCAGACCTATAACTAGTGTGCCTAACCGTGATAGTCATGTTGATTCGATTAGACACCTTTAATTCACCGATAATTTTACTAAGCCATATTCACATGAACACCTTTTAGTCCACCTCTTAATCACTGCAGTCTAATTTATTTTGTCTTTATTTTAACTGATCTGCGTAAATTATACTGAGCGTACATATTATATCATGTCATTGTAGATATCGTCGCTAGTCACATTACTAGCCGTCTTACTATTTATCGTGCGTCTTATGCATGTGAATCTACGTAAGTTATACTAAGTTGACATATTATGTCATGTCGTTATAAGTATTGCCGTTAGTCATTTACAGGTCATTTTACTATTATCGTGTGTCTTTCATATATATATATATATACATAATATAACAGTGATGGTCATGTTGACTCAATTATACATAATTTTACTAAGCCATATTCACATGGACATCATATAATGCACCTCTTAACTAGTGCACTCTAATTTATTTTGTTTTTCTTTTAATTGATCTACATATGTTATACTGAGCTTACATATTATATCATGTCATTGTATGCATTGTCGCTAGTCACTTTTCTATTTATGGTGTATCTTTTACATATATATATATATATACTAATAAATACATAATAATAATAATAAAGCCTGTAGGAGTCTGTCGCTGCTCATTCGGGAAACGTGTCCAGTCCAGCGGAGTTGGAATGCAGTCACAATGGCTCTTTATCTAACATGATGGCCCGTCTCAACACGTTTACATTTGAAATGTTGTCTATTTATGATATCTGAAGGATTTGTCGTAGATGCCTGAGGTATTAGGTCTTTTACTCCAAACAGTCCAATCTTGGGCTAACGCAGGCGTTTTATGCCACAGATGAACTTGAGAAAGTTTTTTTATGTGCCGACGGTAGAGAGTATGAGTCTCAGCTAAGTATACTAGTGTTGGAAGTACAATCGCCTTGTACATCTTCCCCTTTGTAGGGACTGTAATTTAACAAGATTTAACAAGATTGCCACCCAGAGAATTAACTCTAGGTGGCAGGTGGACAAGGAAGCCCTTTGGCTTATCGAGAGTCCGACCCTTTTATATATGTATATCCCGCCCGTCTGAGGTATGTGTCGATTTTATTTTTTTAAATATTCACGCTACTAGCACCCACACAATCAGCAGATAATCTGTTCCATTCATTTACAGTCCTTTGTGAAAATGAAAACTTTCTTATATCTAATCTACTCTGCTCCTTTGCTAATGTAACTTCATGTCCTCTAGTCCTTCTATCTTTCTTAACTGAAAAAAAAATATTTCTATCAATATTTTCATAACTATTCAATATTTTAAACACTTCTATCTGATCTCCTCTCAATCTCCTGGTCTTTAGTGTTGTTAAACCGCATTTTTTTAGGCGTATTTTGTAACTAAGATCCCTCAGTTTTGGTATCATTTTAGTTGCTCCCCTCTGCACTCTTTCTAGCATATCTATGTCCTTCCTGCGATATGGCCTCCACGCTTGAATACAATATTCTAAATGAGGCCTAACTATTGTTTTGTACAGCGGTATTATTAGCTCTTTTTCCTTATACGTTATGTTTCGCCTAATTAATCCAAGGATTTGATTTCCCTTTGAAGCTGCAATTCCGCATTGCTCTGAAACCTTCATATCAGCACTAATGGTTAACCCTAAGTCCTTTTCTTTTACAGTAGTACTTAGTACAGTACCCCCCATTGTATATTCTACCTTTTCGTTCCCATGTCCTGTGTGGAGGCATTTACATTTCCCAAAATTGAACAGCATTTGCCACTTTTAAGACCATTTTATCAACCTGTCAAGATCATCTTGTAAATGCTGTCTATCTCCATCATTGTTAATCCTTCTAAAAATGTGTGTGTCATCAGCAAATTTCAACACCTTGCTTGTTATTTCATCATCCAAATCGTTGATATATATTAAGAATAATATAGGGCCTAATACTGATCATTGTGGTACCCCACTCAATACCGATTTCCTGTTTGAAGCCTCCCCATCAACTACTACACGTTGTCTTCTGTCAATCAGCCATTGTTCTATCCAGTTTATTATACCATTTCCTATGCCATGGGCCTTTAGTTTCAGCAGTAATCTTTGATGTGGTACTTTGTCGAAAGCTTTTTGAAAATCTAAGTAGACGATATCTACCGATGATCCCTCATCTACCCACTTAGTGATGTCTTCCAAAAAACATAACCTATTTGTTAAGGATGACCTCGCTTTAAAAAAACCATGTTGAGATGGGTTTATCAAGTTTTGTTTAACAAGAAAATCCACCATGTGATCTTTAATTAGTCTTTCTAATAATTTGCAAATCACTGATGTTAAACTAACTGGTCTATAGTTCTCTGACTTTTTTAAATAACGGTATAATGTTTGCCTCTTTCCATTCTAAAGGAACCACTCCCTCTTCTAATGACTAATTGAAAACTGTTGCAAGCGGCATGCTAATTTGTTCTACAATTTCCAATAGTAGTTTGGGCGGAATCCCATCCACTCCAGGTGATTTATTATCCTTCATAGCCCTTATTTTCTTAGCTACCATTTCCGGGGTTACAATTAATTGTCCTAAATAGTCTGAATCTGCCCCCTTAAACTTAGCCTCTGGTACTGGAAGTGAACTAATATCTTCCTTGGTAAACACTGAACTAAAGTACTCATTCAGGTCTTCTACCATTAAGAATCCCTCTGACGTTATATTTCCAGCACTATTTTCTAGAGGACCGACCTTATCTTGAACTTTCTGTTTGCTTCGAACATACGCATAAAAACTCTTGCTATCATGTTTTATATTACTACCTAATTGTTGTTCATAGCTTGTCTTTGAATTTCTAATTTCAGCTGTAGCTTGGTTAAGTGCTTCTTTATAACTGTTGTAGTCTTCATCATTTCCAGTACATCTATATGTCTTCCACATCATTTGTTTATACTTAATTTTTCTAATGGCTTCTTTCGATAAGTGTTTCTTTTTGGACCGTTTCCCTTGTTTTTTGAAGGGTACAAATTTATCGACTATGCACTTAATTTCACTCTTTAATATATTCCAGCATTCTGTTGCTGTCTTATTTTTAGTGTGTTATTCCAGTCTATCTTTGCTAAATATTTCCTCATGTCCTTATACCTTCCTTTGTGGAAATTTATCCTGTACTGCTTTTTACTATTCCTTTCTGATTTTACTTTGATGGTAAATGTATCTGGTTGTGATCGCTACTCCCCAGTGTCTCACATATCTTGTTCATTCTGTGAGGACAAAACTATATCTAACACATTCTCACCCCTGGTTGGTTCTAGCACATGTCGAGAAAGGAAAGTATCTTGAACTAAAACTAAAAACTTGTGATCCTCACTCCCCATACTCTGAAGAGATTTCCATTGTATATGCCCGTGGTTAAAATCCCCCATAATAATACAGTCCCGTTGCTTACTTCCCTTGTAGCGTTTTGTATTTTTTCATTCTCTTCTATGCTTATGTTTGGACTTCGAAAAACTAACCCAACTGTTAACGTCGCCATCCTCTTACAGTTTCTGTATGTTGCCCCCCTTCCTCCTATTACTGGCAAAATTCCTAGAGAACAACCTGTTCCACTCTTGTATTCTTTAGCTTCCTTACTAGATGTCTGTACTTCTGAACTATCCCAGTTGTTCCCTCCTTGTCTGCATTGTTTGTCCCTACGTGTACTAGTATAGACCCTCCCTTGCCATGCCCCAATACCTTCTCTACCCTTTCGGTCACATGCTCTATCCTAGCCCTCGGTAGACATACAACAACGTCCTTCCCCTCGCATATAGTCTTGTCTGTTTTTCTCAGAATTGAATCGCCCATAAATACTCTCTCTTTTCTCCTTGCCCCCTCAATCACTGCCTCGGAGTAGCTCCTCCGGTTGCATATGTCTGGTTTTTGTCTTTCCCCCTGTCGTCTTCTCTCCTGTCACATTCTCTTCTGATCCATTCTTTCCTGTCGCTTTTTCTCTTGTCACCTTTCCTCCTGTCAGCGTTTCTTTTATCGACTTCTCTTCTATCACATTTGCTCTCACTTCCTTTCGTCCCTTCATCTTTCGTCCCGTCTCATTTTCTTCTCTCCTCTCCCGTCCCATCTTCCCTCCCTCCTTCTCTACGGTCACTTTCTTCCCTGTCACCTTCATCGTCACGTTTTCTGTTGTCAATTTTCCAATGTCTTCCCCTCCAATCACCTTCCCTCCTCTCAATCTCCTTTCCTCAGTTTTATTTCCACTGCTATTCTCCTTCAGTCTTGCAGTATTCTTATCTCTCTCCTTGTCGTCTCTCTTCATTCGGCCTGCCTCCTTGCTGATTCCAATCTCCATTCCCTTCACAATATATGTTAACCTAACCATCTCCTTCTGCAGACACTCCACCTTCCAACACCCAATGCACTGAAATGTGAATCCTTCCTCCATGGTTTCTGCCCATGACTTCCCACAGCCGGACAATGCACAATCTACCCAGCTGTGGCAATGATCGCACACCAAGTGTCGTTTTGCCTTGACTTGCCGCTTGCAAGGCGCCATATCCCGATTAGAATTTATTCAATAACTTTATTTAACAATTTACTTTATAAAGACTGTTTCCTGTGTACTACAGCACACTTTAGGTTACAAATTTCAATTACACAGCCGACTATTTATCCTGTCACGAACGCTAACATTATCGGTAGTGACCTAATTTAAATACAATCAATTACGTTACGTTAGGCTGCTTTATTTATTTAGGTTACGCCGCCCGACTATCGCCCTTGCTTAGTTTTAACAAAAATACTACCTAATCAAAATATCTAGCAAGTACTGGCTTACACAGATATTATCTTACGTAAGTAGTTTGATGGTTGTTACTTTATCTCCTATATATTTTACCACATAATCAGATTTGTTAAATCTTGTTTACAACTTATCGAAGGATAAAGGCTAAATGAGTTACCCTATTATCACTCACTATACTAAGGTGTTCTAAAATACTTTAACTAACTAACTTTAAGCACAACTGCTACTCAAGTTATGTTTATTGCAACTTTATGAATGATATTAAGGCAAGAATAATACTTATCAATCTGTAATTCCACTTGTTTATCAACTTTTCTGCACCACCAGTTTCTACGATCTATCTCCGCCAAATATAGCCTCGAAGAATAATGCCATGTGGTAACCACATGCGCTTCCAGAGTCTTCCAAAGCCTCTTGAGGTAGCATGCATGCTAATTTCCACATCAACAGTGTTGTCAGACGTAATCGTGCTGTCCAGGTATGTGAAGTTATTGACTGATTTTAGTGAAGTGCCAGAGATTGCAATGTGTGAATCGACTGAAGTTTGTCCGCGTGGAGGTTGGTAGAGTGTTACCATTTTCTTTATACTCTTTGTAAGTCCAAACAAAGTTGCAACTTTTTCATAGTGTTTACAAATATCTTTGGTGTCTTCTAGATCTGCTCAACAATAACAACATCACCCGCAAACAGCAGTTCACAAATGAAAACGTCGTGTTTGCTCTCTCTCAGTGTAGCCAATTAAAATATATTTCCATCAGGTGTTGTACATATGAAAATGCCCGTACTCACGTGTTACGATGCTGCAGATAGTACTGCTCCAAGAAAGAGGGTACCAAGATACATCCTTGTTTTAGTCCATGACTGATTTCAAATGGATCTGTAATTGCTCCACCAATAGACATTGTTCCACTGGGTTGATCTGTCCACTGTGAAAAATTCCTTAGACAAGTGAATATAAACCATGTAGAGGTTTGTTATTGTTCGACTGCTTTTTCCTGTAGTTGCCGCAAGTCAATTGTAGAGCACGAGGCACGGAACACACACTGGCTTTCAGGGGAAATAAGTTCTGTAATTGTTTGTAGTCTTTAGAGAACGATTTTTGCTAGAATTTTCCACGCAGTTGAGAGCAGCGATATGGCCTGGTAATTTACACAATCACTATGGTCACTGTTCTTGTTGTGTATTGAAAATTACCAAACGTCCTTGAACTGCAGCGGCAACAGGTGCGATAGAATTTCAGGAGTTGAGTATGAAGAGCTGAACGTCCATATGTACAGACTTCAGCAGGTAAACCGTCCAGTCGAGGCGTTTTTCCTGACTTTATTGATTTGATAGCAGCCATAATTTTGTTGGATTTGCACGTATCTTTGTGTTGGATGCTGTTCCATTGAAACAAGTGCATCTTCTGAAGCAGTCGTTGGGCAATTCAGTAGCTCGCTGAAATAGTCCCTTCATCTGGCCACAATTTCTGGTTTATCTGACAAAACGTGTGAACTTTCCCAATATCTAACTGGTGCAACAGCAGTTTTCGGTGGATCATATCTCTTTGATTGCAGTAAAGAATCCTTTTGAGGAATATTCATCAGCTAGCTGTTGCAGTTAATCAGCCTTTTTGTCAAACTAGGCATTTTACTTCGCTTGTAGCATTTTTGTAGCTTAGACTTTGCTTGTGCATAACGCTGGTTTCGACTTCTCGTCTGTTGAGAGTACAATGCGTCATCTGCACTACGCCGTTCGCCCAGTGGCGATAATAGTTCATCATAATTTTCATCAAACCAATCCCGTGTGCCCTTGCTGTGTGCCGGTGACAAGTCTGTCTATGTAACTAAACAAGGTCACACATTTAAACAACATTATGCTCGTACAAAGTTAAAGAGAATGTGTATTTCAGTTAAAGGTGTAACGCTAAGGAACTGATTTGACAACTCTTTAATATGTTGTAGAAACGTTCATTGTTTACCAAAAAATACTCTGCTGTTTGGTTAGCTACATAATAATGAAATAACACTGTTGACGTGGTCGACGTGGTTGTATAAATATTGATATAATTCTACCTACTAAAACGTATTGATTATGTTGGCTATCATAAATTTTTATTCCTTAACACAAATGGCTACGGTGACAATTTAGTCTAAACTAATATATCATCATTCATATAAAACTATAAATAGTATGTTGAAATCATGCATGTTATTTGTTTCTAGTTATATTTACGGTAATTGGGCAAATGTTATAACTGACAAACTTCTTCTTGCCTGTTTCAGCATCAGAGCTATAGTTTATAATTGCATATTTGCCATTTTGTTATTTTTTGTTGTTCTTGAGATAAACTATATTCTCATAAACAAACCGACAGTTCAAAGACAGCAACACCTGCTACAAACAATAATACAACATTAGGCGCATCACACGCACATATATAGTTCATCCCTCGCAGGCCTGTACGATGGGATGGGGTGCCGTTAGTGCGTACGGACCCACACTGAAGCAAATGTGTTCCGCTTGAGAGAGAATAGTATTATTGGGAACCTTAAAAGGATGCAACTGGATGTTTCGTGGGTGACGTTTGGGGGTGCAGTTGAAGGGTTTTTGGAGCGTGCAATCGTAGGTCGAAAAAAACTCCCCAAACAAATAATCCACGCTTCGGGCCTGCATAGTTTAGAAAGCGACCACCAGAAATGTCTTAACCACTTGGTTTGTATGCTTACATCTTTTTTTACTGAACAATTTTCAGGTGGGTTCATAATTTGTATTCAAACAATTATTTCTTTTTTACCTATCCGAGACGGTAATTACCTTGCGCAGGCTTTCGTCTGCGTATCATGCGGGATGCTGTGATTGTATCCCTATACAAGAACAAAGAGCCTTAATGTTCGAACAACAGAGGTATCACCCTGCTGTCCATCGCAGGTAAATACTAGCCCGTGTGTTGTTGGACAAACTAATCCCAGCTGTTGCTGAGGAAAACCAGAGCTAACCGAGGAACTGCAGGTATGATTATCGGGCATAGGCTGATCCAAGAGAAGTGCAGGGAACAGAACCTGGGCCTGTACGCGGCTTTCATTGACTTGACCAAAGCCTTTGATATAGTCAGCCGCGATGGACTATGGAGAATCCTGTCAAAGCCCCCCAAAGTTCCTTAAGATCATTAAGCAGCTCCACGAAGGCCTAAATGGGCAAGTGAAATGTCAAGGTGATCTATCCGGTCCCTTCCCCATCGAGAACGGTGTCAAACAAGGATGTGTGCTGGACCCAACGCTCTTTGCGATCTTCTTCAGCTTAATGTTACGTGAAGCCAATGAGGACCTTGCGGGAGGCATCTAAATCACGTTCCGAACGGATGGGAATGCTCCGCAGACTTCTTGCTCAAACCAAGACCTCTGTAGAAATTATCTTGGAGCTGCTGTTTGCAGTTGATTGTGCACTCCTGGCACACATTGAAGAAGCTCTTCAGGCAGTGGACATCCCCTGAACACTGTTGAGCAGTTCACATACATTGGAAGTATCATCTTAAATGATGCAACTGCAGCCAAAGATGTTGACAACCGCCTTGCCAAAGCCAACAGCTCATTTGGTCGTCTGCAGAAACGTATATGGCAGAACCATTCTCTGCGTCTGTCAACTAAGATGCTATGAGGCACGGGTCTTCTACAGAAAGCTAGTACAACTGCTTGAATGGTTCCATCAGTGATGTCTTGGCTCCATCATGGGAATCCTTTGGCAGGACTACGTCTACAACAATGAGGTCCTGGAAAAGTCAAACATCCAGAGCATTGAAGCCATGTTGATGCTCAGGCAGCTCCGCTGGGCAGGCTAAATCTCGCGCATGGAAGATACACTAATCCCAATATCTGCATGTTATGGTTAGCTTCGTCAGGGCAAGCGAGACAGAAGAGCCCCACGTAGGCGCTACAAGGACGAGCTAAAGCGGCAACTCACCCAGGTAAATATTGGTCACAAAAATTGGGAACAGCTAGCAGCAGACAGAAACAACTGGAGAACGACTACCAGGAGAGCAGGCCAGGACTTTTAACATTCCAGAAGAGAAGCAGACGAGGAGAAGCGTAGGCGAAGGAAAGAATCTGCAGCTCAGGCAACACCAGGCCAGCTATATATTTGTCCAATCTGCTCCAAAGACTGCAAGTCCAGAATAGGCCTTTACAGCCACCAGAAGGCGTACCGCCGTCCCCAGCGACAAAGACTTCCTTACCTATCTTCGGATGCGAAGAATCTGCCTTCACCATCATCAATTCACGAGAAATAAATTAATGAACCAGTCAATTTCATAATTCATAATGCAGCTCGCGTATATTGGAGAAACATTTTAGCGGAACACATATTATCCACGTATATTATATAGCGTCTACACGGGTTAGTGTGTGTGTGTGTGTGCGCGCGTGCGTGTGTGTGTGTGTGTGTGTGTGTGTGTGTGTGTGTGTGTGTGTGTGTGTGTGTGTGTGTGTGTGTGTGTGTGTGTGTGTGTGTGTGTGTGTGCGAGCATGCGTATGCGCGTGCGTGTGTATTTGGTTTGATTGCGTGCGTGAGTGCCTGCATGCGTACTTGCGTGCGTGCGTGCGTGCATACGTGCGTGCGTGTGTGCGTGCGTGCGTCTGGTGTACAGATTGTACCGACTGCCTTATTGTACTCTTTGTATAGAGTAACATGGTTGAATGCTGATAGCAGGTGAAGGACTAACGCTAATTTACACCGACCAAGATTATTTGAAGAGACCAGCAAACACCTTCTTTATAATCAACCTTGACGTCGTTGTATTTCGTAACAATTTTTCCGAAGAATTAGCTTCTTTGAGGTTACAAGAGCACCAAATATCATGACAGGGATTCTGCGTCTTTTGTTGGCCAGTTCTTTTGCGTATCAGTGAGACGAGTGAAGAGGTTCATCTGACTGAATAATAACCATTTAAATATTGCGACAAACCATACATATGGAGTGACGCCACGGTTGCTTAGAATATTTTCAGGAACTGCCCCGTCAACGTCAGAGAAAAGGCTCCGCGTGTGCGGCGCCCGTCGTATAGCGGTAGGGCGGGTCATTACACAAATGACGGGGTGACGGGTCTCTGCATTAGTCTATGCTTCTCACAGATGCTTGAGTCTACATATTCCGTACACGGTAAATTAATTAATTCATTTAAATTGTATTTACTAGTTTTCGTTTTTCTTTAAGTAAACAATTATTACATTTTTAATTATCATTATTTATTATTACTATTATTATTTTATTGTTGTCAATTGTATTCTTTATCAAAAAGATTTATAAATGTGGACGTACGATTGTACGCATGAATGATGGCCCATAGAAAATCACGATGTAATAGTGACATGGTCACCATCATGAAATAAAGCTTTTCTTACTTACATACTTGACTACACGGCAAGTCCATTTACGAGTATCTTTATTCTGACAGCATATAGCGGGCTTATTCTTAACAGCAGATATTTGCTTTCGTTCTTGCTTTGGTCTTCAGAGTGAGTATCACGTCGTTTACATTTTCTTTCCCGACGTTAGCAGTCATGTGAACCATCCTTTTGCTAATTGATTTATTCTTGTTTTCATGAGATAAGTTAACCTTTGTACGGTGACTTACTCTGTCCATGCTGCCGTTGATGATTTCACTGTGGTTTTCGTCACCCAAAAAGATTGACTTGTAGCACAATAGAGCTGTTATTTGTTGGTATCTAGGGGTCGTAAAAGTGCGCTGCATCCATGGTTTATATATGTTTCTAGCCCGTTAAGCAGGCTTTACACCAGGCGACGCTGTCGCCGCGACGAGGTGATGTTAACGTCATAACAAGACATGTCAAGGCCGAGTGATATCGCTTGCAATACAAATCGCAAGCGATTTGGGTCGCGTGTATACTCGACGCAATGTAGTTGCTTGACACGAGAAGTATCACGTGACCACAAGGAGTCACGTACCGTTACGTATTAACGCAGCCATTATTTCTAGGGAAGACTATTTTATTTCTAGATGGGTCAGGTGTGTTGATTGTGATTGGACGGATTACATGCAACGGTCGCCTGGAAATTGAGCCAGTTCCATCACAAGCGACGACGTTGGGACGACGAAGCGATGGCACTGCAAGCGAGACAATCGCAGCTAAGTAGCACGAGACGATCAGACTGCAATAAAGTTGCGTGCTACGGCATCGCCACGTCGCGGCGACGCCTGGTGTAAAGCCAGCTTTAGCACACTCGCTTGGGGCCGCAATGTACCCAGTATCTCTAGTGTACAAGGAGGAAGTTAACTTTGTGTTTTATCTATCACGGGAGACTTACACTCGAGAGTAGGACGCAGCATTACACAGCCCACTCTAAAATACTACACCAAACACATCACACGGACACTTAAGTCACACAACTATCTATGTATACAGCAACTATCAAATGTTACATAGCCGCAAGGGTGTATTAATTTGTGCATGTTATAACTTGGCACGAAATCTCTATCTCTCTCTTTCTCTCTCTCTCTCTCTCTCTCTCTCTCTCTCTCTCTCTCTCTCTCTCTCTCTCTCTCTCTCTCTCTCCTTCTCTCTCTCTCTCTCTGCCTCCCTCTCTCTCTCTCTCTCTCTCTCTCTCTCTCTCTCTCTCTCTCTCTCTCTCTCTCTCTCTCTCTCTCTCTCTCTCTCTCTCTCTCTCTCTCTCTCTCTCTCTCTCTCTCTCTCTCTCTCTCTCTCTCTCTTAACTGGTTTGTAGAAAGAGAGAGGGAGAGAAGGGAGGAGTTTATTCGTGGCGGTTAGCAAGCACAAGGCACGGCGTTTTGCATATTTTTATATCCAGCGGTTAACAGATAATATCATGCACACGTTGCGTCGTTCGGTTTCATAGTACTCTGATTTCTTTGCAATATTGTCGTCGTTACATTTTACATGCGATGGGATTCAGGACAAAACGCGATAAACAATGTCGCTCAAACAAGGATGACACATTTGCTAAGAAATGTGCTGAGCGTGGATACTACTTAATTTATGCAAAAGCTGATGAATCCCATTAAACGACGTGTACAAAAGAGCGTTTGTTTTCAAACGTGATAAACGTCACCTGTCCTTTTTTTATCATAACGCGATATATCCATGGTCAGCCAATCAACAGCGCAGTGTCGCACGTGCAGCTAGGCGGAGTGACGGCGCGCGCAATAAGGCTATACCGCGTTTTGATAATAAAATCATTTATCAACACATTTTGCATAAACAAATCTACAACACAAATTGCACACTTTCCTATCTTCTCTATCATGTTGGATTCCCAATACACTATCTTCTCTATCATGTTGGATTCCCAGTATACACTATCTTCTCTATCATGTTGGATTCCCAATATACACTATCTTCTCTATCATGTTGGATTCCAAATATACATATCTTCTCTATCATGTTGGATTCCCAATATACACTATCTTCTCTATCATGTTGAATTCCCAATATACATTATCTTTTCTATCATGTTGGATTCCCAATACACACTATCTTCTCTATCATGTTGGATTCCCAATATACACTATCTTCCCTATTATGTTGGATTCCCAATATACACTATCTTTTCTATCATGTTGGATTCCCAATATACACTATCTTCTCTATCATGTTGGATTCCCAATATACACTATCTTCTCTATCATGTTGGATTCCCAATATACACTAACTTCATTTACAAGTTTTTACTTAAACTTTGAGAATGAGACATAAAAGTGACTTTTTCTCAAAACCATCAAAATGGATATATCGTATTTTGCCCTAAAACCCGTCTAGCATTTGTCCACAAAACATTGCATTTGTTCACAACATTGCACTGCCAAGCTAATGAGATGCCTACATATCACACCATGGATGGCGTTTCGTTCGTGTGCTTTTTCTTTTATATATCGGCGCAACGTTTGCATTCGGCCTTGCATTTCGGCTTCGGAAAATTACATTTTACCAGGCCATATGTTTAGTTAATAACCGGACACATGGAAACAGTCCAGCTGTCGCAGTCCAATTATTGCACCAAGCACTGGTAGATTTAACACTAGAAACTCCAGACGACATGCGGACAAGAAAGCCAATTGTCCAACTTCGTATAGCCCTTCCTTCCCAGAAAGCTGTCAATTTTATTTTGAACATATTCACACTGCTAGCATTAATACAATTATCAAATAATTTTGTTCCAGTCATTTATTGACCTCTGAGATAATGAGTATTTTCTCACATCTAACCTACACTGTGCTTGACTAATGTCGCATTGTGCACTCTGGTTCTACTGCGTTCTTTAAGTTTGAAGAAAATATTTCTATCAATATCTTCATAACCATTCAATATAAAAAACCTGCTATTTTTGTGTCCACTTAGTCTCCTAATCTCCAGTGTTATCAACCCATATTTTAATAGGCGTCTTTCATAACCAAGATCTTTCAGTTCAGGAATCAGCTTAGTTGCTCTTCGTTGCACTCTTTCTATCTTATGTATGTCCTACTTACGATATGGCCTCCATGCTTGATTGCAATATTCCAAATGAGGTTTAACTATTTCTTTGTACAGTGGTACAATCGGATGTTTGTCCTTATATGTGATATTTCTTGTAATTAGCCCTAGTATGTCGTTACCCTATGAAGCAGTAATTCCACATTGCTCTGAAACTTTCATGTCAGCACAAACTGTCACTCCTAAATCCGTTCCCTTTACTGTTTTACCTAATATGGTATCCATTATTAAGTATTCTCTGTCCATATTTCTATGTCCTATGTGAATGCATTTACATTTACCAAAATTGAATAACATGCCAGACCACTTGACTAATTTGGCTAGATCATCTTGTAAAGTGTGTTTATCTGCATCTGTTTTAACTCTTCTGAACACTTTTGTATCGTCGGCGAATTTCAGTATTGTGCTTGATATAGCATCATCCAAATCATTTATATATATCAAGAATAATAAAGGCCCCAACACTGACCCCTGTGGCACTCCACTCAAAACTTGTTTCCAGTTTGAAATCTCCTCCTCTACTATTACTCTTTGTCTTCTGTCTGTCAACCATGTTTGTATCCAACTGATCACACCATCCCCTATACCATCTAAGACATCTAGACAACATCCACTGGTGACCCATGGTCTACTCACTTTGTAATTTCTTTAAAGAACATAAGAGATTGACCTGGCCTTTAAGAACCCATGTTGAGATTCATTTATTAATTTGTGTTTTACAAGGAATCCCACCATGTGGCCTCGTATAGGTGTTTCATTTAATTGGCTTAAACCTGATGTTAAACTAACTGGTCTGTCTTGCTATTCGGTCCCTTTTTAAATAATGGTGTAATGTTTGCTTCCTTCCATTCTAATGGAACGATTCCCTCTTTAAACGACAAGTTAAATAATATAGCAAGTGGTGTGCTGATCAGCTCTACAATTTTCTTAAGCAGTTTTGGTGGTATTCCTTCAACTCCAGATGATTTGTTTTCTTTCATCTTCTTAATTTTCCTTGATAACATTTCAGGAGTTACAAACAACTGCCCTAAATGATCTGAATCATCCACCTCATTGGTAGTGAACTGATATCTTGCGTGGTAAACACTGAGCTGAAATACTCATTCAGGGCCTCTGCTATCTGAAACACATCAGATATTACGTTTCCTGCGATGTTTCCAAGTGGTCCCACTTTATCTCGAACCTTCTGTTTATTCATTACATCAGCGTAGATACTCTTACTGTCATTTGTTTTATATAATTCGCAAATTTTTGCTCAAAAGTTCGTTTAGATTTTTTTATTTTGGCTGTAGCTGTGTTAAGGGCCTCTTTGTAGTTGTTGTAGTCTTCTATATTTCCAGTGTCTCTATAAACTCTTCACATAATTTGTTTGTATGCAATCTTACGTATAGCCTCCTTTAAAATGTGTTTCCTGGATCGTTTCCCTTTCTTTTTCAGGGGAACTATCCTTTCAAAAATTCCCTCAATATCATCTTTCAAAACGGTACAACAATTATGTTGCTGTCTTGTTCTTCTTTAAGTACGGAGGCCTGTTGGTGCCACCAGAATAAAACTTTCTATCTCGTAATTACGAGATATTACCTCGTAATTACGAGATACCTATCTCGTAATTACGAGATAGTAGAGAACCGGAAATGGAACGTATTTTCAACCAATCAAATGCGGAGCAAGTAATGATTATACGGCCTCCACTTAAATATATCAACCGTACACGTGCAGATAGCGGGGGATCTATCAGAACTGGTGTTGGATGCCGTGGATCGTGACGTTTCGGCTGCTCTGTACTTCCACATACGGTTAAGTTACATGGACTTTCACGGTATTCTGACCATCAACCATCGCATAATAGGCGAGCGGTAGAACCACCTAACAGACCGATTTAAATGGTCTGGGAGGCCTACACACACCCAAATGTTATATCATTGGAAAGCCCTGCATCTCCCCGTCATAATTAAGCATGTCATAGATTTGCCAAGTGGTGCAGTAAGCGTGAATCCAAGGTCAACCAAGGTCACCATCAAACGATTAATTTTAGAAACTGGACGCTTCCAAAAACTTCTTAATATTTCAATGGCTATTTAGCTACTTTATTTAACTAGAAAATGGCCATGTCATATATTCTTGGAAAGCGCATTGTCTCACCTTCAAAACAGAGTGCGATATGATGCTGTATCCATGAATGCTAAGAGTGACAACAAGGTCAAACAAGGTTACCCATCAAATGACGAATATTCGAAAGTTTACAATGCCACGAACATCATAAAGTTACATTGACTGTGTTTCTACTTCACGACTACGGACACATAATTCACCGTATGAAAGGACAATTTCTCCCCGTCAAAATGCGGTATGACATGGCGCTGTGAGGTGAAGCAGTTTGTGCGTTCAAACAGGGTCACCGTCAATTGATGAATGTTAGAAATTGCGCCATCCCGCCAGCTTTACAAAATCTTAATGGTTGTGGAGCTACGTTTCCTACGCACTGATGTCCATTTCATATTCCGTTGGAAAGCTAACTGTCTTCCCTTTACAATGAGGTATAACGTACAGCTATTAAATGGAGCATTATGTGTGTAGTGAATGTCAAACAAGGTCACTATCAAATGGTGACTGTTCAAAATTGCATCATTCCACAATCGGTGTAGGCCTAGGTTTACAATGGTTGCGAATCTATTTGCCTAAATGCACAATACCTCTTCAAATACCATTGTAAACCGTATTGTATCGTCGTCAAAATGAGATATGATATGGCGTTGTTAACTGGTGCTATATGTGTGGAGCGAAGGTTGAACAAGGTCACTGTCAAATGATGAATGTTCGAAATTGTGCTATTCTGCAAATGTTAAGACAAATTGTTCTAACGATTGCTCTGAAGTCAAACGATGAAAATAATAATTATTTAAGTTTTAGAGTATCAATATATATATATTTATATATGTATATATATATATATATGTTCGCGATATCTTTTTTTTAAATTGCACATTCTACGAAGCGTAATAAATACGAGCTGATCCACGTACATACTATAAAAACCTCGCAATCGGGGGCTTGTTTTCTCCTATTTGTGCTCGAGTTAGTCTTGGGTTGGACTAATCTTAATCTTAATTAACAAGACTTATAAAGAAACGCTTGTTTCAACAATAAGTGCCTGCATAAAATAATAGCATGCAACAATGAATGTCACGCAACAACGTAAGTAATGAATAAAACAACCTTTATCGTTGACAGCCGTCAGCGATAATAGCAATGTTGCTAAGTGTGAAGAATTGGTACAAATGCATCTTTGTTGAATACGTGGCATCCTGGCTATAAATATATCATAAATGTACAGGCACATTTAATAATGGTAAATTATCATCTAATTTGAATTTAATGTAGTGCGAATTCCTTTTCAACCCATTGTACGTCACGTTCGTCTTCATTCAATAAAAGGAGGCAGAGTGCCTGATATTAACAGTTTTATTTTAACAGGGCCGAACATTTGCAATGGAGTCTAGCCCCATAAAGCTAACGAGAAAGAGAAGACGTCTCTCAATTAACTTCTCAAAAAGCGTCATGAATTGTTGAACAATTTAAAACTGTCAAAAACATGTACTGGACAGAATTCATTGGTGGATACAGCTGAAACAAGGAGAGATGGCCTATATCATCGTCTAATAGATGCATTGCCTAGCCTTGAAGATATGCCACAGATACTATACCACAGGAGTTGCTTCAAAATGTACACAAGCAAGTCAAATTTGGATCACATTAGGCTATTGTCCAAACAAGAAACAACAAATGACACTGATTCTCAACAATCAGTATCACTTATACCTAGTGTGGCAACGACGTATACCTAGTGTGGCAACGACGTATACCTAGTGTGGCAACGACGTATACCTAGTGTGGCAACGACGTATACCCAGTGTGGCAACGAGAAAGGCACTGATTCTCAACAATCAGTATCTCGTATACCTAGTGTGGCAACGAGAAAGGCACTGGCACGAGGCACATCATGAGTGAATATGCTAAATTAAAACGAGAAAGGAGTGGTTTGTCCACAAGTACTGAAGACAAGGATCACAAAGAAGTACTGGCATCCATACTGAAGAGGGATGAAGAGCATGTGAGACCTCTCACCAAGCATGCTGTTAACAACATGACCAATCCGTTCGAGCCTGAATCTCACCCAGATGTACACATCAACTTATCTACGGGGCTGCATGCAACATTGGATGTGCAACATTCGCTCCTCAACATCGTAGGTGCCGGGGAGGAGAAGCTGGAGAGATGTGTGCATGAATCAGGTGAAACATGCAGCGTCTACAGCCCTATCAGCAGGTCAGGCCTGAAAACATTTGTTGACATGCGAAAAAGGCCAAGTTGAAGTGTGGTAAGGGAAGTGTTGTAACAGCAGCTGTTAGTCCAGTGATTGTGTTCCGCAGAGCCCTGTCGTCGGTGAGGTGCAAAGATTATGTTTCTATGGCCACCGTTCTCGGCCACCCGATAGGGCCAGTGCCGATGGCCATTTTGCAGATTGTACAATGCAGAAAAGTAACAAAGCGGGCCATCAACTAGAAGCTCAAGGCGAGAGAGTATCTGAACTACTTCGGGCGCGCGATAGTGTAGTGGTTAGCACATCCGCCTGACATGCCGGCGTCCCGAGTTCAATACCCGGACCCGGCAGGTATGGAATATTTGGTGTAAAAACCTGGCTCTCAACATTGGGGACTGTGTATCCCTCGTGACTCGGAGATCACGTTAATGTCGGTCCCGTCTCAATTTGGGACGTAAAAGAACCACTGAGGACGACAAGCACCCTGGCAGTGACCACCCTCAGTGCCAGCATATAGAAAGGTCGGCTTGGCGATAATGTTCTGAAAAAGGCTGACTAGTTGAATGAGACCTCATAACATATAACCACAATATATACAGACTAGTCAGTTAATAGAACGTTGCCGAGTGCTGGAAACAACTAGAACTAGAACTAGAACCAAATTCAAACCAATTCACCACCGGAAGTTACATGCACACCGAAAGTGTCTTCTTCTACGCCTCGACTACTGATGGATTTCACTACCTCACCATTGGTGATGCCTCCAACAACCAGGAGTTATGTGTGCTTCCAGCCACTGGGATGCACGACTGACCACATATTCACAAAGAAAGAGTACACTAGTGATTGCTTGTTGGATGGAACATTGAAGAACCTTTTCCATGGACGTACTGGACGCCCACCAATCACCTGGTACTACTTGTAAGCAGATGTTGATCCTGCGCGGCGGTCCCATTCAGCAGTTTTTATACAGTTATCGTCATCATATCTATCAAACATTTCCACAACTGTGTCATTGGATGTTCTACACGTCGACAACGAACATTTTATCACCTTGAAATGCAGTGCGTTAGTGTTAGATGATGAATCTACTGATGAGAGAAGGGACTTTGAAGAACAAGTAATTGCAGATATTGAAAGCAACTACCTTGATGAAGTTAGAGACAGAGCCATACCTATGATCCATGAACTCATCAAGAAAGCTGAAAGTGTTCTACGCCGAGACTTACCACCGATACCACTTTTACCAGCGCCGCTCGCCCCAGCTCCGGCAGCCCAAATGCAAAAGCTCAAGTTTCCAACATTTTCTGGAGACATCCGTGACTACAAGCGGTTCAAAGAACTCTTCATTAATTTCACTAAACACCTAGACCAAACCGAATGTCTGTATCAGCTAGTCGAATCCATGCAACGTCCCGTCGAGAGGAAGAAAATCAAGCCGTGTACCAACATCAACAGAGCTTGGGAAATTCTTGATGAAACCTATGGGGATGACGACCGCCTCGTCGATACTCTTCTACATGATCTTGAGGACTTGAACTCGTACGCTACAAAAGGAAAAGTCAATCTCGCTGAAATGGAAAAGTTCACTGAAGCCATCCAGAACTTTATCACTCAAGTAGAGGGCATTCATATGACGCAAGACTTAAACGGTCGACTATTGGTCACACAAATCCGCCGAAAGTTATCGGAAGAACACTGCCTGTTATTTCTACAAAGAGTTGCTGATGGAAAGTCGGAAGACTCAGTCTATGGTTTAGCCAAATGGTTGAACTCCCACCTCATTCTTCTCAAGAAGACAAAGTCGCAAATCGAATGTGTTAACCAATCTCCGGTTCTACCGAAATCGAAAAGTGCAGGACAGTCTACGGTGTCCTCTGGAGCTAGAGGAAGAAAAGGTTATGGCGTGAAATCTGACTTTGTGAATACTCGGAAGGAATATAACACCATGTCTACACCGAAGTGCCCGATTCATCCTCAAATCTCGAATCACTTCTTGAAAGGCTGCTACAAGTTTCGCAATCTCCCACAAGCCGAGAAAATTGTTCTGATGAACACTCATGGAATATGTCACCGATGTGGACATAACAACTGTGTCGCTGGAAAACATCCATTCAACTATGATGACTGTCAATTAATTGCGAACTGTCAGATTCCGACTTGTGGTATGAACACACACTTTTCATCGATTTGCCCACGTGTGTATGGTCTAGACGGTTACAACCACTTCGATAGGAAATCTATCAGTGCCAATGCCTTGAATGCTGATGCTGAAAACTTCCATCCTTCGAAATCTCAGCCGATCTACAGAAACTCAAATCCTATGGTTGAATCCAGCAGTTCAGGCAAGGAACGTGTCACATGTGCTCTGCCAACCGTCATGGGATATATACGTTTTGGTGCAAAGAAGACCAAGGTCCGGATACTCCTCGACACCGGAAGTCAGATATCGTTGATACGTGAAGGAATCATCCCTCAGTCAGACACTTGTCACATGCAAGATTTCAACCTTACAACGGTTGGAGGTGATACTGTGAACCACAAACTTCGTGTCGCTGAATGTACCCTCGAAAGTCTAGAAGGAACATTTAACAGAGAAGTCCGACTTACCGAGATGAAGAGACCTTGTGGTGATGCTCAGATTGTCACCAATTCACAACTCCGCCGCTATCCTCATCTTGAAGACATCGATATCGTTGAAGCTCACGATGAGAAAATTGATGTCTTGCTTGGTGTGGAGAATGGTGACATACTCACATCAGAAGAACGTGTCATGGGTACAGACTTCGAAGATCCAGTTGCTGTTAGGTGCCCATTAGGATGGTACATTCAAGGAGGTCGTGGTACAGAGGACATTCTTGCTAACGCAATAGTCAACTTCACACAAGTGTCCGCTATCAGTGATGTAGAAGATTTATTAGGCATCGAACGTGTGGGCATGGAACCGAGACACTGCAAATGTGTAACTGAAGAACAAGATCACCTAGCGACGCAAACTATGAAGGAAAGCGTAGTCCAACTAACCGATGGTACCTACCAGATTCGCCTCCCATGGAGGAAGTCACCGCAAGGTTTGCCGAACAACTACGATTACGCTGTCAAACGCTTCATGAACCTGGAGAAGCAGTTCCGGAACAAACCTCGCGAATGGGAAGTTTACTCGAAAGTGATGGACGATCAACTCAACCGTGGAGTTGCTCGTCTTGTGCCGACTTTAGAATTCGAAGCAGACATCAGCCAGGGCAAAAAAATTTGGTTCTTGCCTCATTTCGCAGTGATGAAAGACTCCGTTACTACTCCGGTACGTGTTGTCTACGACGGCAAGGCTAGGTACCAAGGACACTGTCTGAATGACTACTTTGCCAAAGGTGACAATCTCAATGTAAACTTCTTTGATGTTGCGCTTCGCTTCAGAGAGTACGAAGTGAGTGTGATCGCTGACATTAGTAAGATGTTCCAAGCTGTCAAAGTCACTACAGAAGATGCCCGCTTCCATCGTTACGTGTTTCGCAAACATCCAAATGACCCGATTCAGGTTTATGAACTGCTCACTGTTACCTTTGGTGACAAACCTTCTCCTACAGCAGCAACTGTCGTTCTCCGTCATGTTGCTGCAAATAATGCTACCGACGACTCCGAGATCCAGCGTATTGTCGCCAACCAGTTCTACGTGGATGATCTGAACGACTCCCAGAGATCGATCGAGGACACTCTCCGCCTGAAACATAATCTTACCGTCGCTCTTGATAGAGGGAACTTCAAGATCCGAAAATGGTTGTCGAACAAGTCAGATGTTTGTGACACCGAGTACTATCCTAAGGATGACATCGCTATGGCACTCGGTACACGTTGGAACCTAGTAGAGGACACACTTAGTGTCAAAGAAGTAACCCTCAACGAATGTACTCCGACGAAACGCAACATTCTCAAGACGACTGCATCCTACTACGATGTCTACGGAATGCTGTCAGGAATCCTCGTCCGACCAAAGATGTTGCTTCAGAAGCTCTGGACTTTTGGTCTTGATTGGGACATTCCAGTTAGTCCAGACAGTGACTTGTTTCAGATGTGGGAAAGTGTGAAGCAGGACCTGAAAGATGTTGGCACCATCAAGATTGAACGCTGTCTGATCCCAGAAAAGTTCCGCGGAATGTCGCCATTGCCAGAAGTATCCCTCCATGGAGCCAGCGATGCTTCCGAAGATGCCATGGGGATTGGAGTCTGGCTGAGATGGTCTGCGAAAGAAGATGATGATGCTGAGCTATCGTTCGTTTGCGCCCGAGCAAGATTGACTCCGTTGAAGCAGACAAGTATGCCGCGTAAAGAGCTTCAGGCAATTCTTCTCCTGAGTCGCATGATGCTCACTGTGGAAAATTCTCTTCGGATTGAGATCGCCTACAATAGGATATGGACAGACAGCATGACAGCCATTAGCTGGCTTCGGGGACAATCGAAATCCTTCCGTTCGTACGTGGCCAGTCGAGTCGGGGAAATAACGTATGACTTTGATCCCGTCACTGACATTGCTTACGTACCGAGTGGTCAGAATGTCATTGATCTCGTCTTCCGTGGTGTCAGTCAATTGCAGAAAGTCATTGATGGACCTGGCTTCCGGAAATTACCTCCCGTCTACTGGCCTACAACTCCAAAGAACGTCCCAGTTGACAAGGACGATGCTGAGCAAAAGAAGTTTCACATCCGCAATGCCAAAGTGCTGACGTTGAATGTGACTCGGCTTGATCCTATCGTCGATCCGACAAAGTTCTCCAGTTGTTCTCTCGTTTGTGATGTCTCTGAAAGACTTACCCAGGACCCAGTGGTTGAAGCAATTCGTATCAAAGATCTGTCAACTTCCGTCACGTCGAAGAATTAAAGAAGCTGAACTGTACTGGATTCGATATGCTCAGAAGGACCTTGACCTGGAAGATAAGCACATATCCAAGCTGAATCCATTCGCCGATGACAAACAAGTCGTCAGAGTAGGAGGTCATATTCGCAACGCTCCGCTGTCCTTCGACATCCGTCATCCATGTCTCCTGCCGCGAAAAACTCACATCAGTTTGCTCATCGCCCCTGACAGACACAGGCATGCTCTTCACAGAGGACATCTCAGTACTGCCGCTGAAATCAGGAAGATGTACTGGATTGTTGGCGATACGAACCTTTGCAAACGAGTGGTTCGTGATTGCAAGGTTTGCAACCGTCATCGAGGAAAACCTTTACAGCAAAAGATGGCCGATTTGCCCAACTTCCGCATCAAGCCTTTTTCACCTCCCTTCCAGACGACGATATTGGATTACCTGGGACCGATCCAAGTGAAACTTACCAGAAACACCGTTGCCAAGGGATGGTGTGCAGTCTTCGTCTGTGCTGTTGTCCAAGCAGTACCTCTGACGTGTGTTCAAGACTTGTCGACATCCGCGTTCCTGCAAGCCCTTGAACGTTTCATCAGTATCCGAGGAGCTCCGGCTCTTATCATCAGTGACAATGCAACGTGCTTCCGTGGTGCTGACAACGAGATCCGTGATCTTCATCTTCGCTTGAATCACGACGAACTGTACAACCATGGTCTGAAGTTCGAGATCGATTGGAAGTTTGGACCTCCTGGTGGTCCGCATCATCAAGGTCTAGTGGAGCGCATGGTACAAGAAGTGAAGAAGTCCATGAAGCACTTAGTACAAACCGACAAACTAACCTTCATTGAGTGGGAGACTGTTTTTTCGCAAATCGCCGGTCACCTAAACAGTCGTCCTATCACTGCCTCGTCGTCGTCGCCTCTCGATGAACCGCCTATCACGCCCAACCACTTTCTCATTGGTAGGGGCGATCTTCCAAGTCCTCAAGTGCCATGTGAGGAATATGTCGGCAACACACGAAAACGACGCGAACTTTGCACCTCAATGGTTGAAGGATTCTGGCGCCGTTGGATGATGAACATTCACAGGCTCTCCCCTCGGAAGAAATGGTCCAATACTTCCGACAGCCTTACTGAGAGAGACGTCGTTCTTGTCGTGGATGAGAACTCCAAGCGTGGACTGTGGAAGATGGCCGAAGTCGTCAAGACGTACGTCGGGAATGATGACCTCGTGAGGGTCGTCGAGGTCAAGTTTGCAGATGGCCATCTATTGAAGCGTCCGGTGACCAAGCTGGTTCTCCTGATGAAGAGGAATGAGAGACTTGACATTCAGTGACATTTATGACATTAATGATATTCAGTGACTTTTGTTTGTTCGACATCCCTGTCGAGTTGGTGTCCCCTGGGATGTTACAGTATTGCCGTCGGCCGTCGCAAATGTTAATTTTCAAATGTGTTTATAAATTCCGAATTCGTATTTTCGTTTGACACTGGTAACTTCCGGTAAAGATGGCGACCGCTGTATTCACACAAATTGAATAAACACTTATAATTTATTCATTGTGTTTAATTAACGTAGATTCCGTAACAGTTAGCGCCTTTCGCCCGCGTCCCTGTTTACGTCGGTTCATACCAAGGTCAAGGAACCTATATTTAGACAGATGGCGTCACTGAGCGAAATCATGCCAGTCGACAATTGGAGTTTTCACGAGGTTGCACCGGCGCCATCACACTCGTAACGATTTGCCATGCGCGTTTTTAAAATCGTCGTAAATGCACAAAAATTTACGAATACCGTTGCATAGTAATCATATTTGTTTCAAAATATCGCCAATAAATTCAGTATCGTTTACGGTGTTGGTGATTCTACTCTTTTAGCGTTTACTGAGTTTCCGTTCAAAAACACAAATCCCGTTTCGAAATGTCGATTACGCATAATTCCATTAGTTTTCTAAGAACGCGTCGTTATCGGCAAGTGCTTATTGTATCTCCCTGCCCTGATGTTGACTTCACATAGGATTATTTAGTGTACACAGACACAGGCAAGTGTTGGGTGCCTTTCAAAGTGCCACCGCTAGCGAGTAGGTAACAATTACCCTAGCATGTCGCCGCTAGCGGGTAGGTGACAATTATCTTAGCATGTCGAGGCCTGGCGTGTGTCGAGGAGCTGGCCAGGCGATCCGGGTGGGCGATTTTCAAAACCAGTCTCCATAGATTTTGTAACTGGCTTCGCGGCAGTTTCAATGACGTCGTAAAAATGGCATGGATAGGCTGGCCCACGCAAAAAAAAAACGACTTGGACGGACCCGTCCACAATCAATTTGACCCCGTCCACGGGTGGACGGGTCTCTGGGTGAGACTCTGGATCTGGTTAATGCAATTTGCAGATCTGATTAGGTATGGAGACACTAGCTTAGGCTTACCATTAATGTCTTCGTGCTCTTCATTTTTGCGATGCTCGTAAACTGAATGTACAGCTACAACAGAAACTGTAACATATATTGTTTTTATGCTGCTGTTGATCTTAAAACCAATCGCAGAAATCATTACTATTGTAAACAACACAAATATATGTAGTGTATTTAGCAAGCGCACCCCCCTAAACCCACCCCCCACACATGCACCCTCCACCCCACTCACACATCCACCGTTTGACGATGTCGGTACAGATTTAATTAATGCTGCATGTTATGCTGTTTCGAAACTATGAATATGAACCAACATTGACTGTTGTGTAAATGCAAATGTATTAGCATACCTGCGTTCACTTTGACTTACAGTCGGACGCCAGCTATGTATAAACTTTTGTCAGTGAAAGTCGAGTGCTCTACTACTGGAGCTTACTTGTTGAAACGTGTCTCTTCAACTTTTTCCTACTCAAACTCACCTGACCCGATAAGTGGTAACCATGACAACGTATTGGATCCGGTCGAACTTATTTATGACTGTTGCACTTCAAATGGACTACGCGGTTTCAATAAACCAAACATTTCATATTGTGAATTTAAACCCCCAACCTTTAGTTACAACGTTATTTTGGTGCAGTTTCCTGGCTTATTATATATTCTGCAACATACTCTATCTGATACGTGTTATGACATTATAAGATTTAACAAGATTTAACAAGATTGCCATCCAGAGAATTAACTCTAGATGGCAGGTGGACAAGGAAGACCTTTGGCTTAACGAGAGTCCAACCCTTTTATCTACATATATCCAGCCCTTCTGAGGTATGTGTCGATTTTATTTTTAAACATATTCACACTACTAGCACCCACACAATCATCAGATAATCTGTTCCATTCATTCACAGTCCGTTGTGAAAATGAGAACTTTCTTACATCTAATCCACACTGCTCCTTTACTAATGTAACTTCATGTCCTCTAGTCTTTCTATCTTTCTTAACTGAAAAAAACATATTTCTATCAATATTTTCATAACCATTTAATATTTTAAACACTTCTATCTGATCTCCTCTCAATCTCCTGGTCTCTAGTGTTCTTAAACCACATTCTTTTAGGCGTTTTTCATAACTAATATCCCTCAATTTTGGTATCATTTTAGTCGCTCTCCTCTGTACTCTTTCTAGCATATCTATGTCCTTCTTGAGGTATGGCCTCCACGCATGTATACAATATTCTAAATGAGGCCTCACTATTGTTTTGTACCGCGGTATTATTAGTTCTTTTTCTTTATATGCTATATTTCCCTAATCAATCCAAGGATTTGATTTCCTTTTGAAGCTGCAATTCCACACTGCTCTGAAACCTTCATGTCCGCACTAATTGTCAGCCCTCAGTATTTTTCTTTTACAGTAGTACTTAGTACAGTTCCTCCCATTGTATATTCTACATATTCGTTCCCATGTCCTGTGTGAAGGCATTTACATTTCCCAAAATTGAACAACATTTGCCACTTTTCAGACCATTTGATCAACCTGTCAAGATCATCTTGTAAATGCTGTCTATCTCCATCACTTTTAATCCTTCTAAACATTTTTGTATCATCTGCAAATTTCAAAACCTTGCTAGCTATATCATCGTCCAAATCGTTTATATATATATTAAGAATAATATAGGTCCCAGTACTGATCCCTGTGAAACCCCACTCAAAACAGATTTCCAGTTTGAAGCCTCCCCATCAACAACTACCCGTTGTCTTCTGTCAATCAGCCATTTTTCTATCCAGTTAATTATACCATTTCCTATGCCATGGGCCTTTAGTTTAAGCAGTAATCTTTGACGCGGCACTTTGTCGAAAGCTTTTTGAAAATCTAAGTAGATGATATCTACTGGTGATCCCTCGTCTACCCACTTAGTGATGTCTTCCAAAAACATAACATATTTGTTAAGCATGACCTCGCTTTTAGAAACCCATGTTGAGATGGGTTTATCAAGTTATGTTTAGCAAGAAAATCCACCATGTGATCTTTAGTTAGTCTTTCTAATAATTTACAAATCACCGATGTTAAACTCACTGGTCTATAATTATTTGACTTGTTTCTCGAACCTTTTTTAAATAACGGTATAACGTTTGCTTCTTTCCATTCTAAAGGAACCACTCCCTCTTCTAATGACAAGTTGAAAACTGTTGCAAGCGGTATGCTAATTTGTTCTACAATTTCCAATAGTAGTTTGAGTGGAATACCATCCACTCCAGGTGATTTATTATCCTTCGTAGCCCTAATTTTCTTAGCTACCATTTCTGGGGTTACAATTAACTGTCTTAAATAGTCTTATTCTGCCCCCTTGAACTTAGCCTCTGGTACTGGCAGTGAACTAATGTCTTCTCTGGTAAACACTGAACTAAAATACTCATTCAGGTCCTCTGCCATTAAGAATCCCTCTGATATTATATTTCCAGCACTATCTTCTAGAGGACCGACCTTATCCGGAACTTTCTGTTTGCTTCGAACATACGCATTCAAACTCTTGCTGTCATGTTTTATATTACACGCTAATTTATGTTCATAGCTTCTCTTTGAATTTATAATTTCAGCTGTAGCTTGGTTTACTGCTTCTTTATAAATGTTGTAGTCTTCGTCATTTCCAGTACGTCTATATGACTTCCACATCATTTGTTTATACTTAATTTTTCTAATGGCTTCTTTCGATAAGTGTTTCTTTTTGGACTGTTTCCGTGTGGTTTTTAAGGGAACAAATTTGACGATGATGCATTCAATTTCACTCTTTAAGATATTCCAGCATTCTGTTGCTGTCTTATTCTCCAGTGTGTTATTCCAGTCTAGTTTGGCTAAATATTTCCTTATGTCCTTATATTTTCCTTTGTGGAAATTTCTCCTGTACTGCTTTTTACTATTCCTTTCTGATTTTACTTTGATGGTAAAATGTATTTGGTTGTGATCACTATTCCCCAGTGGCTCACATATCTTGACATTGTCAACTAATTCATTCTATGAGGACAAAACTATGTCTAACACATTCTCTCCCCTGGTTGGTTCTAGCACATGTTGAGAAAGGAAACTGTCTTGTACTAAAACTAAAAACTTGTGGTCCTCACTACCCATACTCTGTAGAGATTTCCATTTATATGCCCATGGTTAAAATCCCCCACAATAACACAGTCCCGTTTGCTCACTTCCCTTATAGCGTTTTGTATTTTTTCATTCTCTTCTATGCTTATGTTTGGACTTCGATAAACTAATCCAACCGTTAACGTTGAGTTTCCTGTAACTATGTTACACCAAACAGCTTCTTCGCAATCTGCTTCTCTGTCTAATTTTATTTCATAAGCCTGGATAGATTCTTAAATATATATAATAACTCCACCTCCCCTTCTTCCTATTATATCTTTCCTGAACATTACATATCCTGTCAGACCTGATATATCGGTGGTTGCCCATGATTCGGTTATACCTATTATGTGAGGGTCAATATCTTCTACCATAATGTTTAGTTCATTTCTTTTGTTTACTATATTCCTTGCATTTAAACAAACACATTTATATCTAGCTTCGGAACAGTTTTCCAGACTGTTCTTTGCTGAATTATTTGTGCTGTCTTTATCTATGCCTCCAGTTTCAGGCTTCTCTGCGAGTCCTCCCTGCGAATCTAGTTTAAATAGATGCAACCTGTCCCACTGTCAACAGATCGCAGCAGATTCTCTGAGAATACTGCTGCCCCCTTTCCACTTAGATGGAGGCCATCTCTCATGTACATATCTTCTCTCTCAACAACGTACCCCGATAAATCTATGAATCACACGCCCTCTTCTTCACACATCTGCTCAACTAGTGCGTTGATCGCCACCCTCTCACAGTTTCTGTATGTTGCCCCCCTTCCTCCCATTACTGCCAACATTCCTGAGAGAACAACCTGTTTCACTCTTGTCTTCTTTAGCTTCCTCACTAAATATCTGTACTTCTTTACTATCCCAGTTGTTCCCTCCTTGCTGCATTATTTGTCCCTACGTGTACTAGTATAGACCCTCCCTTGCCATGCCACAATACCTTCTCTACCCTTTCGGTAACATGCTCTCTCACAGCCCCCGGTAGACATACAACAACGTCCTTCCCCTCGCATATAGTCTTGTCTGTTTTTCTCAGAATTGAATCGCCCATAAACACTCTCTCTTTTCTCCTTGCCCCCTCAATCACTGCCTCGGAGTAGCTCCTCCGGTTTGCATATGTATGGTTGTTGTCTTTTCCTCTTGCCGTCTTCTCTCCTGTCACATTCTCTTCCATTCCCTTCTTTCCTCTCGCGTTTTTTCTTGTCCCCTTTCCTCCTGTCATCTTCTCTTCTAGCACATTTACTCTCTCTTCCTTTCGTCCATTCATCTTTCCTCCCATCACATTTTCTTCTCTCCTCTCCCGTCCCTTTTCCCCGGCTACCTCCTTCACTACGGTCACTTTCTCCCCTCTCCCCTTCACGCCTGTCATGTTTTCTGTTTTTTGCTGAACATTCTGTCTTCTTCCATCAGTCTTCTGTTTCACAGTCTTACCAACTGCCTCTGTGGTATCTACCTCTTCACCACCTGTATCGCTGTCGCGCCTCTCCTCGTTCTCTACAGTCTGACTACGTGTTGATCTATCCCCACTGACCCGTTTTCTTTTCCTCTGCCGAACACTTTTCCTCCGTCTCTCTCTCTTCTCAATTTCTTGCTCCTTCACACCGGTCACCTTCCCTCCTCTCAGTCTCCTTTCTTCAATCTCCGTGTCACAACTCTGCTCCTTCTGTGTTGTAGAATTCTCAACTCTCTCCGCGTCATCCCTCTCTGCTCCATCTATTTCTATGTTGAGTCTCACCTCCATCTCCTTCACTATATACGTCAACTTACATATCTCATTCATCAGACATTCCACCCTCAAACACCCTACATACCGAAAGGTGAATCCGTCATCTTTGGTCTCTGCCCATGATTTTGGACAGCCAGACAACGCAAAATCCACCCAGCTCTGGCAGTCGTTGCAAACTAAGTGTCGTTTTGCCCTTGACTTGCAAGGTGCCATATCAGAATTTACTTATGTTCAAAATAGTTTTTATAGTCTTTGAAAAGACTTTTCTGTGTACAATTTACACCAGATTGTTTAGGTTATAGTTAGTTATATTTGTTAACACACAGTGACACACCGTGCCTTACCTAGTTACGATGTCGATGACAATGTATTCAAGTTAGGTTTAGATACAAGGTAGTCTTTACAAAGACTGTTTCCTGTGTACTAATATACACTTTAAAAGGTTGTTATTTCAGGTTTTAATTACTCATCTGACTACATCGATTATCTGAAACAACGCTATTCTATTGTCGTTCACGTTACGTTAACTTCGTCAGTGACCCACTTTGTAAACAACGTTCCGATTACATTAACGTCCCCAATTATCGCTCGCAAATCGCCTACTTTTAATTTACTCTAGATTACTCCCTCTAGCTAAGTTTTAACAAAAAACATTGCTTACTATATATCTATAATTACGTTATGTATGCTATACACTCAATAATATCACTTATTTTGATCAAATATCCTTATATTTTCGCAAGTTTGCTACACCAAACGAAGACTACAACATTTATAAAGAAGCAGTAAACCAAGCTACAGCTGAAATTATACATTCAAAGAGAAGCTATGAACATAAATTAGCGTGTAATATAAAACATGACAGCAAGAGTTTGAATGCGTATGTTCGAAGCAAACAGAAAGTTCCGGATAAGGTCGGTCCTCTAGAAGATAGTGCTGGAAATATAATATCAGAGGGATTCTTAATGGCAGAGGACCTGAATGAGTATTTTAGTTCAGTGTTTACCAGAGAAGACATTAGTTCACTGCCAGTACCAGAGGCTAAGTTCAAGGGGGCAGAATAAGACTATTTAAGACAGTTAATTGTAACCCCAGAAATGGTAGCTAAGAAAATTAGGGCTATGAAGGATAATAAATCACCTGGAGTGGATGGTATTCCACTCAAACTACTATTGGAAATTGTAGAACAAATTAGCATACCGCTTGCAACAGTTTTCAACTTGTCATTAGAAGAGGGAGTGGTTCCTTTAGAATGGAAAGAAGCAAACGTTATACCGTTATTTAAAAAAGGTTCGAGAAACAAGTCAAATAATTATAGACCAGTGAGTTTAACATCGGTGATTTGTAAATTATTAGAAAGACTAACTAAAGATCACATGGTGGATTTTCTTGCTAAACATAACTTGATAAACCCATCTCAACATGGGTTTCTAAAAGCGAGGTCATGCTTAACAAATATGTTATGTTTTTGGAAGACATCACTAAGTGGGTAGACGAGGGATCACCAGTAGATATCATCTACTTAGATTTTCAAAAAGCTTTCGACAAAGTGCCGCGTCAAAGATTACTGCTTAAACTAAAGGCCCATGGCATAGGAAATGGTATAATTAACTGGATAGAAAAATGGCTGATTGACAGAAGACAACGGGTAGTTGTTGATGGGGAGGCTTCAAACTGGAAATCTGTTTTGAGTGGGGTTTCACAGGGATCAGTACTGGGACCTATATTATTCTTAATATATATATAAACGATTTGGACGATGATATAGCTAGCAAGGTTTTGAAATTTGCAGATGATACAAAAATGTTTAGAAGGATTAAAAGTGATGGAGATAGACAGCATTTACAAGATGATCTTGACAGGTTGATCAAATGGTCTGAAAAGTGGCAAATGTTGTTCAATTTTGGGAAATGTAAATGCCTTCACACAGGACATGGGAACGAATATGTAGAATATACAATGGGAGGAACTGTACTAAGTACTACTGTAAAAGAAAAATACTGAGGGCTGACAATTAGTGCGGACATGAAGGTTTCAGAGCAGTGTGGAATTGCAGCTTCAAAAGGAAATCAAATCCTTGGATTGATTAGGGAAATATAGCATATAAAGAAAAAGAACTAATAATACCGCGGTACAAAACAATAGTGAGGCCTCATTTAGAATATTGTATACATGCGTGGAGGCCATACCTCAAGAAGGACATAGATATGCTAGAAAGAGTACAGAGGAGAGCGACTAAAATGATACCAAAATTGAGGGATATTAGTTATGAAAAACGCCTAAAAGAATGTGGTTTAAGAACACTAGAGACCAGGAGATTGAGAGGAGATCAGATAGAAGTGTTTAAAATATTGAATGGTTATGAAAATATTGATAGAAATATGTTTTTTTCAGTTAAGAAAGATAGAAAGACTAGAGGACATGAAGTTACATTAGTAAAGGAGCAGTGTGGATTAGATGTAAGAAAGTTCTCATTTTCACAACGGACTGTGAATGAATGGAACAGATTATCTGATGATTGTGTGGGTGCTAGTAGTGTGAATATGTTTAAAAATAAAATCGACACATACCTCAGAAGGGCTGGATATATGTAGATAAAAGGGTTGGACTCTCGTTAAGCCAAAGGTCTTCCTTGTCCACCTGCCATCTAGAGTTAATTCTCTGGATGGCAATCTTGTTAAATCTTGTTAAATCTTATAATGTCATAACACGTATCAGATAGAGTATGTTGCAGAATATATAATAAGCCAGGAAACTGCACCAAAATAACGTTGTAACTAAAGGTTGGGGGTTTAAATTCACAATATGAAATGTTTGGTTTATTGAAACCGCGTAGTCCATTTGAAGTGCAACAGTCATAAATAAGTTCGACCGGATCCAATACGTTGTCATGGTTACCACTTATCGGGTCAGGTGAGTTTGAGTAGGAAAAAGTTGAAGAGACACGTTTCAACAAGTAAGCTCCAGTAGTAGAGCACTCGACTTTCACTGACAAAAGTTTATACATAGCTGGCGTCCGACTGTAAGTCAAAGTGAACGCAGGTATGCTAATACATTTGCATTTACACAACAGTCAATGTTGGTTCATATTCATAGTTTCGAAACAGCATAACATGCAGCATTAATTAAATCTGTACCGACATCGTCAAACGGTGGATGTGTGAGTGGGGTGGAGGGTGCATGTGTGGGGGGTGGGTTTAGGGGGGTGCGCTTGCTAAATACACTACATATATTTGTGTTGTTTACAATAGTAATGATTTCTGCGATTGGTTTTAAGATCAACAGCAGCATAAAAACAATATATGTTACAGTTTCTGTTGTAGCTGTACATTCAGTTTACGAGCATCGCAAAAATGAAGAGCACGAAGACATTAATGGTAAGCCTAAGCTAGTGTCTCCATACCTAATCAGATCTGCAAATTGCATTAACCAGATCCAGAGTCTCACCCAGAGACCCGTCCACCTGTGGACGGGGTCAAATTGATTGTGGACGGGTCCGTCCAAGTCGTTTTTTTTTTGCGTGGGCCAGCCTATCCATGCCATTTTTACGACGTCATTGAAACTGCCGCGAAGCCAGTTACAAAATCTACGGAGACTGGTTTTGAAAATCGCCCACCCGGATCGCCTGGCCAGCTCCTCGACACACGCCAGGCCTCGACATGCTAAAATAATTGTCACCTACCCGCTAGCGGCGACATGCTAGGGTAATTGTTACCTACTCGCTAGCGGTGGCACTTTGAAAGGCACCCAACACTTGCCTGTGTCTGTGTACACTAAATAATCCTATGTGAAGTCAACATCAGGGCAGGGAGATACAATAAGCACTTGCCGATTACGACGCGTTCTTAGAAAACTAATGGAATTCTGCGTAATCGACATTTCGAAACGGGATTTGTGTTTTTGAACGGAAACTCAGTAAACGCTAAAAGAGTAGAATCACCAACACCGTAAACGATACTGAATTTATTGGCGATATTTTGAAACAAATATGATTACTATGCAACGGTATTCGTTAATTGTTGTGCATTTACGACGATTTTTAAAACGCGCATGGCAAATCGTTACGAGTGTGATGGCGCCGGTGCAACCTCGTGAAAACTCCAATTGTCGACTGGCATGATTTCGCTCAGTGACGCCATCTGTCTAAATATAGGTTCCTTGACCTTGGTATGAACCGACGTAAACAGGGACGCGGGCGAAAGGCGCAACTGTTACGGAATCTACGTTAATTAAACACAATGAATAAATTATAAGTGTTTATTCAATTTGTGTGAATACAGCGGTCGCCATCTTTACCGGAAGTTACCAGTGTCAAACGAAAATACGAATTCGGAATTTATAAACACATTTGAAAATTAACATTTGCGACGGCCGACGGCAATACTGTAACATCCCAGGGGACACCAACTCGACAGGGTTGTCGAACAAACAAAAGTCACTGAATATCATTAATGTCATAAATGTCACTGAATGTCAAGTCTCTCATTCCTCTTCATCAGGAGAACCAGCTTGGTCACCGGACGCTTCAATAGATGGCCATCTGCAAACTTGACCTCGACGACCCTCACGAGGTCATCATTCCCGACGTACGTCTTGACGACTTCGGCCATCTTCCACAGTCCACGCTTGGAGTTCTCATCCACGACAAGAACGACGTCTCTCTCAGTAAGGCTGTCGCAAGTATTGGACCATTTCTTCCGAGGGGAGAGCCTGTGAATGTTCATCATCCAACGGCGCCAGAATCCTTCAACCATTGAGGTGCAAAGTTCGCGTCGTTTTCGTGTGTTGCCGACATATTCCTCACATGGCACTTGAGGACTTGGAAGATCGCCCCTACCAATGAGAAAGTGGTTGGGCGTGATAGGCGGTTCATCGAGAGGCGACGACGACGAGGCAGTGATAGGACGACTGTTTAGGTGACCGGCGATTTGCGAAAAAACAGTCTCCCACTCAATGAAGGTTAGTTTGTCGGTTTGTACTAAGTGCTTCATGGACTTCTTCACTTCTTGTACCATGCGCTCCACTAGACCTTGATGATGCGGACCACCAGGAGGTCCAAACTTCCAATCGATCTCGAACTTCAGACCATGGTTGTACAGTTCGTCGTGATTCAAGCGAAGATGAAGATCACGGATCTCGTTGTCAGCACCACGGAAGCACGTTGCATTGTCACTGATGATAAGAGCCGGAGCTCCTCGGATACTGATGAAACGTTCAAGGGCTTGCAGGAACGCGGATGTCGACAAGTCTTGAACACACGTCAGATGTACTGCTTGTACAACAGCACAGACGAAGACTGCACACCATCCCTTGGCAACGGTGTTTCTGGTAAGTTTCACTTGGATCGGTCCCAGGTAATCCAATATAGTCGTCTGGAAGGGAGGTGAAAAAGGCTTGATGCGGAAGTTGGGCAAATCGGCCATCTTTTGCTGTAAAGGTTTTCCTCGATGACGGTTGCAAACCTTGCAATCACGAACCACTCGTTTGCAAAGGTTCGTATCGCCAACAATCCAGTACATCTTCCTGATTTCAGCGGCAGTACTGAGATGTCCTCTGTGAAGAGCATGCCTGTGTCTGTCAGGGGCGATGAGCAAACTGATGTGAGTTTTTCGCGGCAGGAGACATGGATGACGGATGTCGAAGGACAGCGGAGCGTTGCGAATATGACCTCCTACTCTGACGACTTGTTTGTCATCGGCGAATGGATTCAGCATGGATATGTGCTTATCTTCCAGGTCAAGGTCCTTCTGAGCATATCGAATCCAGTACAGTTCAGCTTCTTTAATTCTTCGACGTGACGGAAGTTGACAGATCTTTGATACGAATTGCTTCAACCACTGGGTCCTGGGTAAGTCTTTCAGAGACATCACAAACGAGGCCAACTGGAGAACTTTGTCGGATCGACGATAGGATCAAGCCGAGTCACATTCAACGTCAGCACTTTGGCATTGCTGATGTGAAACTTCTTTTGCTCAGCATCGTCCTTGTCAACTGGGACGTTCTTTGGAGTTGTAGGCCAGTAGACGGGAGGTAATTTCCGGAAGCCAGGTCCATCAATGACTTTCTGCAATTGACTGACACCACGGGAGACGAGATCAATGACATTCTGACCACTCGGTACGTAAGCAATGTCAGTGACGGGATCAAAGTCATACGTTATTTCCCCGACTCGACTGGCCACGTACGAACGGAAGGATTTCGATTGTCCCCGAAGCCAGCTAATGGCTGTCATGCTGTCTGTCCATATCCTTTTGTAGGCGATCTCAATCCGAAGAGAATTTTCCACAGTGAGCATCATGCGACTCAGGAGAAGAATTGCCTGAAGCTCTTTACGCGGCATACTTGTCTGCTTCAACGGAGTCAATCTTGCTCGGGCGCAAACGAACGATAGCTCAGCATCATCATCTTCTTTCGCAGAACATCTCAGCCAGACTCCAATCCCCATGGCATCTTCGGAAGCATCGCTGGCTCCATGGAGGGATACTTCTGGCAATGGCGACATTCCGCGGAACTTTTCTGGGATCAGACAGCGTTCAATCTTGATGGTGCCAACATCTTTCAGGTCCTGCTTCACACTTTCCCACATCTGAAACAAGTCACTGTCTGGACTAACTGGAGTGTCCCAATCAAGACCAAAAGTCCAGAGCTTCTGAAGCAACATCTTTGGTCGGACGAGGATTCCTGACAGCATTCCGTAGACATCGTAGTAGGATGCAGTCGTCTTGAGAATGTTGCGTTTCGTCGGAGTACATTCGTTGAGGGTTACTTCTTTGACACTAAGTGTGTCCTCTACTAGGTTCCAACGTGTACCGAGTGCCATAGCGATGTCATCCTTAGGATAGTACTCGGTGTCACAAACATCTGACTTGTTCGACAACCATTTTCGGATCTTGAAGTTCCCTCTATCAAGAGCGACGGTAAGATTATGTTTCAGGCGGAGAGTGCCCTCGATCGATCTCTGGGAGTCGTTCAGATCATCCACGTAGAACTGGTTGGCGACAATACGCTGGATCTCGGAGTCGTCGGTAGCATTATTTGCAGCAACATGACGGAGAACGACAGTTGCTGCTGTAGGAGAAGGTTTGTCACCAAAGGTAACAGTGAGCAGTTCATAAACCTGAATCGGGTCATTTGGATGTTTGCGAAACACGTAACGATGGAAGCGGGCATCTTCTGTAGTGACTTTGACAGCTTGGAACATCTTACTAATGTCAGCGATCACACTCACTTCGTACTCTCTGAAGCGAAGCGCAACATCAAAGAGGTTTACATTGAGATTGTCACCTTTGGCAAAGTAGTCATTCAGACAGTGTCCTTGGTACCTAGCCTTGCCGTCGTAGACAACACGTACTGGAGTAGTAACGGAGTCTTTCATCACTGCGAAATGAGGCAAGAACCAAATTTTTTTGCCCTGGCTGATGTCTGCTTCGAATTCTAAAGTCGGCACAAGACGAGCAACTCCACGGTTGAGTTGATCGTCCATCACTTTCGAGTAAACTTCCCATTCGCGAGGTTTGTTCCGGAACTGCTTCTCCAGGTTCATGAAGCGTTTGACAGCGTAATCGTAGTTGTTCGGCAAACCTTGCGGTGACTTCCTCCATGGGAGGCGAATCTGGTAGGTACCATCGGTTAGTTGGACTACGCTTTCCTTCATAGTTTGCGTCGCTAGGTGATCTTGTTCTTCAGTTACACATTTGCAGTGTCTCGGTTCCATGCCCACACGTTCGATGCCTAAGAAATCTTCTACATCACTGATAGCGGACACTTGTGTGAAGTTGACTATTGCGTTAGCAAGAATGTCCTCTGTACCACGACCTCCTTGAATGTACCATCCTAATGGGCACCTAATAGCAACTGGATCTTCGAAGTCTGTACCCATGACACGTTCTTCTGATGTGAGTATGTCACCATTCTCCACACCAAGCAAGACATCAATTTTCTCATCGTGAGCTTCAACGATATCGATGTCTTCAAGATGAGGATAGCGGCGGAGTTGTGAATTGGTGACAATCTGAGCATCACCACAAGGTCTCTTCATCTCGGTAAGTCGGACTTCTCTGTTAAATGTTCCTTCTAGACTTTCGAGGGTACATTCAACGACACGAAGTTTGTGGTTCACAGTATCACCTCCAACCGTTGTAAGGTTGAAATCTTGCATGTGACAAGTGTCTGACTGAGGGATGAATCCTTCACGTATCAACGATATCTGACTTCCGGTGTCGAGGAGTATCCGGACCTTGGTCTTCTTTGCACCAAAACGTATATATCCCATGACGGTTGGCAAAGCACATGTGACACGTTCCTTGCCTGAACTGCTGGATTCAACCATAGGATTTGAGTTTCTGTAGATCGGCTGAGATTTCGAAGGATGGAAGTTTTCAGCATCAGCATTCAAGGCATTGGCACTGATAGATTTCTTATCGAAGTGGTTGTAACCGTCTAGACCATACACACGTGGGCAAATCGATGAAAAGTGTGTGTTCATACCACAAGTCGGAATCTGACAGTTCGCAATTAATTGACAGTCATCATAGTTGAATGGATGTTTTCCAGCGACACAGTTGTTATGTCCACATCGGTGACATATTCCATGAGTGTTCATCAGGACAATTTTCTCGGCTTGTGGGAGATTGCGAAACTTGTAGCAGCCTTTCAAGAAGTGATTCGAGATTTGAGGATGAATCGGGCACTTCGGTGTAGACATGGTGTTATATTCCTTCCGAGTATTCACAAAGTCAGATTTCACGCCATAACCTTTTCTTCCTCTAGCTCCAGAGGACACCGTAGACTGTCCTGCACTTTTCGATTTCGGTAGAACCGGAGATTGGTTAACACATTCGATTTGCGACTTTGTCTTCTTGAGAAGAATGAGGTGGGAGTTCAACCATTTGGCTAAACCATAGACTGAGTCTTCCGACTTTCCATCAGCAACTCTTTGTAGAAATAACAGGCAGTGTTCTTCCGATAACTTTCGGCGGATTTGTGTGACCAATAGTCGACCGTTTAAGTCTTGCGTCATATGAATGCCCTCTACTTGAGTGATAAAGTTCTGGATGGCTTCAGTGAACTTTTCCATTTCAGCGAGATTGACTTTTCCTTTTGTAGCGTACGAGTTCAAGTCCTCAAGATCATGTAGAAGAGTATCGACGAGGCGGTCGTCATCCCCATAGGTTTCATCAAGAATTTCCCAAGCTCTGTTGATGTTGGTACACGGCTTGATTTTCTTCCTCTCGACGGGACGTTGCATGGATTCGACTAGCTGATACAGACATTCGGTTTGGTCTAGGTGTTTAGTGAAATTAATGAAGAGTTCTTTGAACCGCTTGTAGTCGCGGATGTCTCCAGAAAATGTTGGAAACTTGAGCTTTTGCATTTGGGCTGCCGGAGCTGGGGCGAGCGGCGCTGGTAAAAGTGGTATCGGTGGTAAGTCTCGGCGTAGAACACTTTCAGCTTTCTTGATGAGTTCATGGATCATAGGTATGGCTCTGTCTCTAACTTCATCAAGGTAGTTGCTTTCAATATCTGCAATTACTTGTTCTTCAAAGTCCCTTCTCTCATCAGTAGATTCATCATCTAACACTAACGCACTGCATTTCAAGGTGATAAAATGTTCGTTGTCGACGTGTAGAACATCCAACTCTTTTCGAATACGTTCAGCGAGATATCGAAATTCAGTACTTGGAAGTCCCTCATTAGCTTTCAATAACGAATCACCTTCCTTGATGAAATTCGTAATTTTGCGTTTGGTACTGGCACGGTCGCTCTTAGCTTTATTCAAAGTCTTAGGAACAGTCTATATTTCACCGTGATTCGACATGATTGCGGTGAATTTCGGTGTCGGTAATTATGGCGATGACGGCGCACCATACATCGGAAATCGCTGAACGCTTGGCGTCGATAAGCTTGAGAGTGGAAAACGAAGGCTAGCGGTGAATTTCCACCCACAATGACTGGCCAGCGTAACAGACCTTCAAGCGGCGAATGTACAAAGTACAAATTGAATAAGATGTTACGGAATCTACGTTAATTAAACACAATGAATAAATTATAAGTGTTTATTTAATTTGTGTGAATACAGCGGTCGCCATCTTTACCGGAAGTTACCAGTGTCAAACGAAAATACGAATTCGGAATTTATAAACACATTTGAAAATTAACATTAGCGACGGCCGACGGCAATACTGTAACACTAACATAAACCGTTCTGCGATCGTTGCTGTCCGCTAAGCGCATTGAAGACATGTTGCTAATTAAATGTAATTGTCACATCGGTATAATATGCATAAGTGTACATATTTCGGTTTCGAACACAAAACTCAGAGGAATAACAACAGCCTAGGTTACGCTGGCTCAAAGTGATATACTCCGCGTTTTGTAGTTCTAACAAATTCCGTTGGATGGCGTCATATATAGCGCAAGCTAAATTGAAACAGCATCAGTGATTTGAACATTCATAATTCTTAATATGATTGCTTGTGTAAATTACATTTGTCAATGTATATATTAAGCACTGCAGCATCAGGAACAACCAGACATTTATGTTATTGTGTGACAGGAATTATTGTATTATCTAAATTTATTATGTACGGTTGTTATTGTGTAGCAAATATTTCACAAATAAATGTTTAGAAAGCTAACTTTGAAATAAAATATCACTTTTCTGAACAGAAATGGGCTTCTTTTTTCACTTTTAAACAGAAAATGCACCATTTTACACACAAATGCTACTTACATTTCTGATCATACGTGAGATATGCATTCAACCATGTTCTCTGCCTTGCCTTCATAGTTGGTAATATGTACACTGTACTTTTAGTTTATTTTTATGATTGGACACACTAAGTATGATTACCAAAATTTGCTGGTATATATATATATATAAATATTTATATATATACTCATAGTTGCATGTCCTATCCCGCTTCCGATCGCGCTTCGTAGCATATCTGAAAAAATTTGGACTGGCAAAAATTTGATCCTGAGTGAGGCCCTGACCAGATCGAAGCTTGCTGTTTTATTTAATGTACCAATGTCGGATTTCTATGACAGATTATATACTCTTGAGTTTTCACCTTATTTAAATATATCTTCATTGTTACACATATTATGTTTACACGTTGGGCATGCCTGTATTGTTCCGATGTTGCCTTCCGGTTGTCACTTGGGCGATGGGGGTCGTGATGTTGGGTAGAGGTCAAGTACCAGAGGTAATGGAACAACCGTCTCGCGAGCTAAAGGAGTGCATGTTGGTAGATTTTGAATGTGGGGGTTGTGCTCACGTTAGAAGTTTAAAGAAGGAAGTAGACGATTTAAAGGATATGGTTATGTTGTTGATGAGAAACACAAACGAGGAAGGGAAAGCAGGTGATGTGACAGTGGAAATGAAGGAGATAGGTGGTGTGGTGAGAGATGCTAGGGAGACAGTTGGTGAGACTGTGAAACGGAAGGAACAACATAATGAGAAGAAGACAGAGGGACGCAGGACAAGTGCTCGGCAGAGAAAAGGAAAGATAAACGGGCCAGTGGGGACATATCATCATGTGGTCAGACTATAGAGAATGGTGAGAGAAACTAAATCGATACAGGTGATCAAGAGTTAGATACTACAGAGACAGTTGATACGATTGTGAATCAAAAGGCTGAGAAGAAAGCAGATGGAAGAAGACAGTGTGTTTAGCAAAAGGAACTGCAACAGGATGAAGGCAAGAGTTATGCAATAGTTAATGGGAAAGAGAGGAAACTGCGTAGATTCTATTATCAGGAAGTTGGACAAGTATACTGCCGAAAATGGGTTGCAGGGGATAGTACTACAAGAATTGTAGAAGAATGGCCATTAACACTGTTACATAAGTTGTGTGTAGAGGAAGGAGTCGGATTTGTAGACATGTGGGCAAGCTCTGTAAGGAAGGAAAATCTGTTTGTGAGTGATGGGCTTCATCTAACAGGAAAATGAGCAGCAGTTCTAGGGAGTGAGTTGATCAGGTGCATAGATTAAGGTATTGATACAGTTGAGTATTTAAACTAGATGCTTTGGGGGATACATAGAGCCACCTCAAAGATATGGTACAAGCAAATATACAAGGAAAGGTTCACCAAATATCCATAAAAATGAACTTAGATGTGTATGGCTAAATGCTAGAAGCTTAGTAAATAAGAAGCGATTTAGAAATCGCGGTAGAAGATATTGACCCAGATGTAATAGGCATCACAGAATGATGGGCACACGAAGACATGGCAGATGCTGCACTAGCTCTATCAGGTTGTGTCATGTTTAGAAAGGACAGACAAGAGAGAACGGGAGGCGGTGTCGTTTTGTATATTAAAGAACCTATACAGGCATATGAAGAACGCCTGGAAAGTGAAGCAAATTACGACGACGATATTTCAATCAATCAATCAATCAATATGTTTATTTTCCAACACATATAATACAGATTATCGTAACAGAGACAGTTTAGTGTTAGAAAAAGGGGTATAGTGAAGAATAATCTTATATATTCGTATACCCCTATTACATTGCTTCGTAGATGAATCATTGTGATAACGTATATACAACTGTTAGTGTTTATGTCAGTCAACTGTAACAAGTCATTTTAGCTATGCTACTAAGCAATACAGTAATAGTAAGTGTAATACTAATAATGGAGAGTTTCGCATACATAATTGTATTAGAATGATACTGTGTATGTAAACTGTTACACCAGAAAATCATACAGTAATATCACATTTGCTAATCATATTAGTTTTTAACTGATTAACAAATGAGCGGAAATTTGGCACTTTTGCAATGTTGATAGGTAATGAATTCCAAATTTATACACCGTAAATTGATAGACACCGTGATTTGACATTAGTTCTCACACATTGACGTACATATTGACATTCTAATCGAGAAGAATGTAATGTGGTGTTTTTGGTAAACAGGCTTTGCACATTGGTAGGTATTGGCATATTTTTAAAGCTCTTGAACATAATTGACTGGATCTTCAAATCTACCAAGTCTTTAAATTTAACTATTCGATATCGGTGAAATAACATACTAGTGTGACACAATCTGTTGACACCTATGTTGCACATATTTACCAGAAAGTCAACATTAACAATATGACTACTTTTTGGTAGTCCTAGCATACGACAAGAGGATGATGTAAAACTGCTCAAAGCTGTAAAGGAGATGAGTAAAGGGGAATATGTCATAACGGGTGATTTTAATCACGGACATATTCAGTGGAAATCACTAGAGAGTGCTGGAGGTGATGAACAACAGTTTCTGCTTATAATAGTGGACTGTTGTCTTACTCAACATGTATTGGAACCAACCAGAGGTGGGAAAGTGTTTGATTTAGTGTTCTCTTCTCAGAACGATTAAGTTGATAACGTGAAAGTATATGAAATTCAGTGGATGTTGTGATTATAACCATATCCGTTTTAATATAAAAGTACAATCAGGGAATAATGGTAGAAAACCACGGAGAAGAAAATTCAACAAAGGCAAATATAAATAGATGGGAAAATATTTAGCTCACATAGACTGGACAAACTTAATTACAGAATTACGTTCATTACAGAAGCCTGTTGGTGCCACAAAATATAACTTTCTATCTCGTAATTACGAGATACATATCTCGTAATTACGAGATAGTAGAGAACCGGAAATGGAACGCTTTTTCAACCAATTAAATGCGGAGCAAGTAATAATTATACGGCCTCCACTTAATTATATCATCCGTACACGTGCGGTAAAGTAGTATGCAGCAAGCACTAAGACATCTGTTTGGTGACTTAATTAGTATGGTTCCTAGAACACCACGTGCTCCGAAGTCTGAATCAGCAAAACCAGCATGCATTCTTGTGTACTGGAAAGATTTAACAAGAATGCCATCCAGAGAATTAACTCTAGATGACAGGTGGACAAGGAAGCCCTTTGGCTTATCGAGAGTCCAACCCTTTCATTTACATATATCCAGCCCTTCTGAGGAATGTGTCGATTTTATTTTTAAACATATTCACACTACTAGCACCCACACAATCATCAGATAATCGGTTCCATTCATTCACAGTCCTTTGTGAAAATGAGAACTTTCTTACGTCTTATCTACACTGCTCCTTTACTAATGTAACTTCATGTCCTCTAGTCTTTGTATCTTTCTTAACTGAAAAAAACATATTTCTATCAATATTTTCATAACCATTCAATATTTTAAACACTTCTATCTGATCTCCTCTCATTCTCCTGGTCTCTAGTGTTGTTAAACCACATTCTTTTAGGCGTTTTTCATAACTAAGACCCCTCAGTTTTGGTATCATTTTAGTCGCTCTCCTCTGTACTCTTTCTAGCATATCTATGTCCTTCTTGCGGTATGATCTCCGCGCATGTATACAATATTCTAAATGAAGCCTGACTATTGTTTTGTACAACGGTATTATTAGTTCTTTTTCTTTATTTGCTATATTTCGCCTAATCAATCCAAGGATTTGATTTCCTTTTGAAGCTGCAATTCCACACTGTTCTGAAACCTTTATGTCACCACTAATTGTCAGCCCTAAGTCTTTTTCTTTTACAGTAGTACTTAGTACAGTTCCCCCCATTGTATATTCTACATATTAGTTCCCATGTCCTGTGTGAAGGCATTTACATTTCCCAAAATTGAACAACATTTGCCACTTTTCAGACCATTTAATCAACCTGTCAAGATCATCTTGTAAATGCTGTCTATCTCCATCACTTTTAATCCTTCTAAACACTTTTGTATCATCTGCAAATTTCAACACCTTGCTAGCTATATCATCGTCCAAATCGTTTATATATATTAAGAATAATATAGGTCCCATCTGCTGATCCCTATGGAACCCCACTCAAAACTGATTTCCAGTTTGAAGCCTCCCCATCAACAACTACCCCTTGTCTTCTGTCAATCAGCCATTTTTCTATCTAGTTAATTATACCATTTCCTATGCCATGGGCCTTTAGTTTAAGCAGTAATCTTTGATGTGGCACTTTGTCGAAAGCTTTTTCAAAATCTAAGTAGATGATATCTACTGGTGATCCATCATCAACCCACTTAGTGATATCTTCCAAAAAACATAACATTTGTTAAGTATGACCTCGCTTTTAGAAACCCATGTTGAGATGGGTTTATCAAGTTATGTTTAACAAGAAAATCCACCATGTGATCTTTAATTAGTCTTTCTAATAATTTACAAATCACCGATGTTAAACTAACTGGTCTATAATGATTTGACTTGTTTCTCGAACCTTTTTTAAATAACGGTATATTGTTTGCTTCTTCCACTCTAAAGGAACCACTCCCTCTTCTAATGACAAGCTGAAAACTGTTGCAAGCGGTATTCTAATTTGTTCAACAATTTCTAATAGTAGTTTGGGTGGAATATCATCCACTCCAGGTAATTTATTATCCTTCATAGACCTAATTTTCTTAGCTACCATTTCTGGGGTTGCAATTAACTGTCTTAAATAGTCTGATTCTGCCCCCTTGAACTTAGCCTTTGGTACTGACAGTGAACTAATATCTTCTCTGGTAAACACTGAACTAAAATATTCATTCAGGTCTTCTGCCATTAAGAATCCTTCTGATATTATATTTCCAGCACTATCTTCTAGAGGACCGACCTTATCCTGAACTTTCTGTTTGCTTCGAACATACACATAAAAACTCTTGCTGACATGTTTTACATTTTCAAGCTAATTTATGTTTATAGCGTCTCTTTCAATTTCTAACTTCAGCTGTAGCTTGGTTTAGTGCTTCTTTATAAATGTTGTAGTCTTCGTCATTTCCAGTACGTCTATATGACGTCCACATCATTTGTTTATACTTAATTTTTCTAATGGCTTCTTTCGATCAGTGTTTCATTTTGGACCGTTTCCCGTGTTTTTTAAGGGAACAAATTTGACGATGATGCATTCAATTTCACTTGTTAAGATATTCCAGTATTCTGTTACTGTCTTATTCTTCAGTGTGTTATTCCAGTCTATCTTTGCTAAATATTTCCTTATGTCCTTATATTTTTCTTTGTGAAAATCACTCCTGTACTGCTTTTTACTATTCCTTTCTGATTTTACTGTGATGGTAAACTGTATCTGGTTGTGATCACTATTCACCAATGGCTCACATATCCTGACATTGTGAACTAATTCATTATGTGAGGACAAAACTATGTCTAACACATTCTCTCCCCTGGTTGGTTCTAGCACATGTTGAGAAAGGAAACTATCTTGTGCTAAAACTAAAAACTTGTGGTCCTCACTACCCATACTCTGAATAGATTTCCATTTTATATGACCATGGCTAAAATCCCCCATAATAACACAGTCCCGTTTGCTCACTTCCCTTATAGCGTTTTGTATTTTTTCATTCTCTTCTATGCTTATGTTTGGACTTCAATAAACTAATCCAACCGTTAACGTTGAGTTTCCTGTAACTATGTTACACCAAACAGCTTCTTCGCAATCTGCTTCTCTGTATAATGTTATTTCATAAGCCTGGATAGATTCTTTAATATATAAAATAACTCCACCTCCCCTTCTTCCTATTATATATTTCCTGAACATTACATATCCTTTCAGACCTGACATATCGGTGGTTGTCCATGATTCGGTTATACCTATTATGTGAGGGTCAATATCTTCTACCATAATGTTTAGTTCATTTCTTTTCTTTACTATACTCCTTGCATTTAAACAAACACATTTATATCCAGCTACAGAACAGTTTTCCAGACTGTTCATTGCTGAATTATTTTTGCTGTCTTTATCTATGCCTCCAATTTCAGGCTTCTCTGCGAGTCCCCCTGCGAATTTAGTTTAAATAGATGCAACCTGTCCCACTGTCAACAGATCGCAGCAGATTCTCTGAGAATACTGCTGCCCCCTTTCCACTTAGATGGAAGCCATCTCTCAAGTACATATCTTCTCTCCCAATAAAGTACCCCCATAAATATTTGAATCCCCGCCCTCTTCTTCACACATCTGCTCAACTAGTGCGCTGATCGCCATCCTCTTACAATTTCTGTATGTTGCCTCCCTTCCTCCCATTACTGGCAAAATTCCTGAGAGAAAACCTGTTCCACTCTTGTCGTCTTTAGCTTCCTCACTAAATGGTTGTACTTCTGAACTATCCCAGTTGTTCCCTCCTTTTCTGTATTGTTTGTCCCTACGTGTACTAGTATAGACCCTCCCTTGCCATGCCCCAATACCTTCTCTACCCTTTCGGTAACATGCTCTGTACTAGCCCCCGGTAGACATACAACAACGTCCTTCCCCTCGCATATTGTCTTGTCTGTTTTTCTCAGAATTGAATCGCCCATAAACACTCTCTTTTCTCCTTGCTCCCTCAATCACTGCCTCGGAGTAGCTCCTCCGGATTGCATATGTCTGGTTGTTGTCTTTTCCTCTTGCCGTCTTCTCTCCTGTCACATTCTCTTCCATTCCCTTCTTTCCTGTCGCGTTTTCTCTTGTCCCCTTTCCTCCTGTCATCTTCTCTTCTAGCATATTTACTCTCACTTCCTTTCGTCCCTTCATCTTTCCTCCCATCACATTTTCTTCTCTCTTCTCCCGTCCCTTTTCCTCGGCTACCTCCTTCACTACGGTCACTTTCTCCCCTGTCACCTTCACGCCTGTCGTGTTTTCTGTTTTTTGCTGAACACTGTCTTCTTCCATCAGTCTTCTGTCTCACAGTCTTACCAACTGCCTCTGTGGTATCTACATCTTCACCACCTGTATCGCTGTCGCGTCTCTCCTCGTTCTCTACAGTCTGACTACCTGTTGATCTATCCCCACTGACCCGTTTTCTTTTCCTCTGCCGAAAATTTTTCCTCCGTCACTCTGTCTTCTCAATTTCTTGTTCCTTCACACCGGTCACCTTCCCTCCTCTCAATCTCCTTTCTTCAGTCTCCGTGTCACAACTCTGCTCCTTCTGTGTTGTAGAATTATCAACTCTCTCCGCGTCATCCCTCTCTGCTCCATCTATTTCTATGTTGAGTCTCACCTCCATCTCCTTCACTATATCCGTCAACTTACACACCTCCGTCGTCTATGGTCTCTGCCCATAGATGTCGGATTCACCTTTCGGTGTATGAGGTGTTTGAGGGTGTAATCGGATGTTATGATATTATAATTGGATGTGAGCGATTACGAAGGGACTAAAGTTGACGTCAGGACACTGTCATTATGTGTAAGCAACACATTTCTTGCGCGAAAGGAGTTTATTATTTAGTTTCGAAATCCAATCAAATTCTGAATAAACATGTGTTTAATTAATCATACATTTATTATCAATCTTGTTTGCTTAACTTTCATGCTGACACATTGACGTAGCCGTTTCTTATGCTTATTTATAGAGATCGCTGTATTGTGTCGGCTTCAAACATGCTGCGGTCACCCATGGAAACCAGATACACTAGTCTGCTGTGTCTTTTGCTTGCCCGTCGTCGTTCACCTCCTCCTTTTGCACATACTTTTCGATACAGTCAAGGGCACACTTGTTCGTGTCAGCCACACAGAAGGGATTTTCTTGGATGAAGAACAAAAGATTGCCGATGACGTTGCCAGCCCAACACGGCTTGAAGCGTTGCTCGCACTGATGAACGCAGTGCTGGACGTCATAGTGTGTCACAACTTCCTTCTCTTTTTTGTTCGGGTTTTCCTTTCTTGCCATCGTTGTCACAGCGACGCACACGATAACCTGCGATTGCAGCAGCCAACAGGGATAGACGTAAAGACAAGATATGTCATGTCACAATCAACGTTTCGTTTATGTAATATATTCTATTAGAAAAGCATCTGTATCTCATTTGGCTGAATACACTTTCACTCACATGACACTGACACACGAAACTCACACGATCGCAAGCACAGATTCACCGTCATACAAGGAAACCAGGAGTCTTCAGTGATCTAGGATTTCATGACAAACAATAGACATAAAAGAAAATACAGTTTGAACAAAAACACTAATTGAGATGTACGTGATTTTGACTTAACTAATATAACATTAATATGACAAGCACAACCAGTGAACTATCATGCAAGGGCACAGAGTTTTCACAGTTTATATTCTTAGCAATGTACAGTATTCCTTATATACGCATTCCACATGATCTTGATGGCAACATATATTGCGTTTAATATGGAACAGCGACTTACCAACAACGCTTTCATGGCTCGGCTCAAACTGAATGATAACACTTTGAGTGTGCACATATGAATGACAACTGCAACAAAACGTTATGAGAAAATTACTTTCCAATTTTCCGTAAATGTTATCGCATCACTATGTAAATGAACTGTAATGTAAATCCATAGCCAACAATTTCAATAACTTGTTGTTACTTCAATTAATTCAATTAAGTTAGTTTAATTAATTAACTATCTAGAAAATAACATATTAATTTAATTTTTTAAATGTGTTTTACTGGATTAGCTTAATTTAATATAATGTAATTGACACAATCACAATTAACTTTCGATTAACTTTTAATTGGGTATGAAATTTCCATTTTTTTATGCAATCCTGTGTAAATGGCTATTGGCTTGTTGTGTGGAGTTAGGGTTAGCTTTGTTGATCAAGTGCAGGTTAGACACAAATGTGACATTCATTTAGCCACTGACCCAAGTTCACCCTGGTTGGGTATCAATGGAAGCTTCCACCCAGGGCCAATGGGTTGTTTGAGCAGTGTCAATGACCAGTCAGTGTCAATCAGAGAATAAACTTAATTGTAGCAGTTGTTGGTGCTACATCTGTATTATGTAAGTTCATTGACTTGGATTACGTGACTTTTTATCACCTATCCAAGGAGATGCAATACAAATAGTATCTGGAGCCGAGTTCTTTTAGATATAAATTCCACATAACAAAATTCCAAGAAACAAATGGGAAAAATTAACAAAATCATGCAAAACAATATTTAACGTCTCAATAAATTGATTAACAGTTAATTATCAATAGTCAAATATTAATTAATATATATATCAACGATTTGGACGATGATATAACAAGCAAGGTGTGGAAATTTGCGGATGATACAAAAGTGTTTAGAAGGATTAAAAGTGATGGAGATAGACAGCATTTACAAGACGATCTTGACAGGTTGATCAAATGGTCTGAAAAGTGGCAAATGCTGTTCAATTTTGGGACCTCCACACATGACATGGGAACGAAGAGGTAGAATATACAATGGGGGGTACTGTACTAAGTACTACTGTAAAAGAAAATAACTTAGGGTTAACCATTAGTGCTGATATGAAGGTTTCAGAGCAGTGCGGAATTGCAGCTTCAAAAGGAAATCAAATCCTTGTATTAATTAGGCGAAATATAGCGTATTAGGAAAAAGAACTAATAATACCGCTGTACAAAACAATAGTGAGGCCTCATTTAGAATATTGTATACAAGCGTGGAGGCCATATCGCAAGAAGGACATGGATATGCTAGAAAGAGTACAGAGGAGAGCGACTAAACTAATACAAAAACTGGGGGATCTTAGTTATGAAATTCGCCTAAAAGAATGTGGTTTAACAAAACTACAGACCAGGAGATTGAGAGGAGATCAGTGGAGATAGAAGTGTTTAAAATAATAAATGGTTATGAAAATATTGATAGAAATATTTTTTTCAGTTAAGAAAGGTAGAAGGACTAGAGGACATGAAGTTACATTAGCAAAGGAGCAGTGTAGATTAGATATAAGAAAGTTCTCATTTTCTCAAAGAATGAATGGAACAGATTATCTGCTGATTGTGTGGGTGCTAGTAGCGTGAATATGTTTAAAAATAAAATCGACACATACCTCAGAAGGGCGGGATATACATAGATAAAAGGGTTGGACTCTCGATAAGCCAAAGGCTTCCTTGTCCACCTGCCACCTAGAGTTAAATCTTATTAAATGAATGAAAGTTAATTGTTAATTTAAAATTTATCTGAAAAATGTGGAATGTTAATTTAATTGTATTGACCTGATAAATGTGTGAGGTAATGGAAACGATGCTTTGCTACTAATATACTTTTTCGCTTTTCCGCCCCGGTACTCTCTAACCTGAACTGCTGGATTGTACAGATTAAACTTTTTTTTACATTCGGGTGTGCTTTAAATTTAGATAAACATCAACAATGAGTGTTACCAGTATAATGTGAAAAACATCAAGATATATCGTAATTACAGGCATATATGGTTAAAACTGGGAGTTCGTTGTAATCAATATGTTCGTAAGGCATACCTCTTCATATTTCTTGTGTATATTATTCATCAAAGGCTTCCAGGTCACGTACGTGATTATAAGCTCTAAATTTAACGTATACCGCCACATGATTATGCTAATTTCAAAACATTCCAAACACATATTTTGTCCATCATTATTATATGGGACACACTTGACATATTTCTAGTGCACTACAGACAAGTTGCAAGTTAATTTATAAGTAAACATTCCTGCTGGCTTTCTTTTTAAGTGGGCACACATGCAGGTTAACTGGATGCAGAAAATGTCCCTTTAATGCCTCACTGAGCCGTCTTCGAACGATAGCTCATCGCCGTGATAACGCACCGTAATTACGCACATTTCTACTATTTCCAGTTTTGAAGCATTACAAGTGTATCTCCTCCCGGGTGCTAAAGTCCACTCGCCTATTTCTGTGTTCATTACAAGTGTATCTCTTCCCGGGTGCTAAGATGCACTCGCCTATTTCTATGTTCATTACAAGTGTATTTCCTCCCGGGTCCCACGGTTCACTCGCCTATTTCTACGTTCATTCCTTCAACAATCGACATCATCTTACCGCCGACGAATTTACGCAAAAACCACGACTACAGACCCTGTGTATTTAGAGTTATTTACTTACAATGAGTGCGATAACATTCGATCTTTCTTATTTTCTGCTTATGAAGAAATATGGAAATAGTACAATGATGCTGATGCAATAGCTGCCCTACAGACGCGCAGCTATTGGTTTAGTTCGGCAAACATCTCGGATTTGTTGTGGAACTCCCGCCCTCACATAAATGAAGACAAATAGACAGGAGTGTAGATTCGTATTGGGAAGGTGCAGTTGGAGGTTTTAGTGAGCCTCAACAGGGATACAGTTTGAGGCCCGAAGGAGGGTAGAGTCGGAGGTTTTTGGAGAGCCTTAGAGGTGGTACTGTTTGAGGTCCCAAGGGGGAAGTTTTTGTGGTGAGCCTGACATTCTCCTAAATTTCGAAACGCTATTGGCAGGTTCACCAGGAGCCTGAATATATTTAAAATCAAAGTAGACATATACCTCAGAAGAGCGGGATACACACTGATAAAAAAAAGTTTGGACTGTCGATAAGGCTTCCTTGTGTCTCTGGATGACAATCTTGTTAAATATTGTTAAAGTGTTGATGACTCAGTCCTCTTGCACTGTTGCCTTCCACCTGTTCCTCCGACACCTGTCACCTTGTCGCAAGTCTACACATTTTACCACATGAACGTGTTCCCTTCCCATCTTCATCCTAACCTAATTCATCGAATTCCGTCACCAGATATTTAACGTTTAGTGTACATTTAAAACTAATGGGAATTACCGCTCTTCACCTGTATTTCTAATCAGGATCAATCCCAGCCGGGTTTAGCTAAATTATTTCAGCTTGTGCATGCCAAATAACAATCTGCCTATGGTTTACTGTATGTTATAACATCCATGGTACTAATTGAATGTTAGTTTCACTTAGATTACATTATCTTTAATTTGTATTGGTTTTGCTCTCATAACAAAATACACTCCTTTCCATAGATTTGACTATATATATATTTAGGTTGAGAAATTATGTTCAGAAAATATATGTCAAGTGAATTAGATTATAGTATTAATTTTTGCCAAGCTATACTTGCCATTCATCTCTTAGCTAGCATGTCCGTGCTATATCAACTCCTCGGGCTCGGTGAGGTTAAACGACCTTATCATCGTTCGACAGACTCTGCCCAAATCTAAATGATGCTAAAACACCGTTTCTCTTATTTTATCGAAATCTGTTTTTTAAACCTATCTATTTGTACGATTGCCAGCAATCCGTGCAGTTATCTTACCTGCGGCGACGTGTCGTTCCTACGGTGTGCGCAGTCAGTGTGGCGAAGGGACACCTGTTGAGACTGTCAAGCCGCACCTATTTTAACTACTTGATGCGTCGATGTTGACACTCGCCTAACATCACGTTCTGCTATACAAAGAAACAGCCCATATTACTTTTCCCAACACCTGTACTGAGCCAGAATATCACATTCGAATTAATATAAATTTTAGAAGGCATATTGCAAGAGTCTCGAAATCGCAGAAACAAAATCTTAAGCAGTAAACGAACACGAAGAAGACGGCAACAGTCTACAAATTGTTTTGATAGTGGCTGGAAACTGTGGGCTTTCTAGCTTAAGTTTATATATATATATATATATAATTATATATATATATATATATATATATATAATTATATATATATATATATAATATGTATAATAGTAAACACGTTTATATTAAACAGTAAGCAAGATACTGTTGAACAAGGAACAAGGAGACTCCGGGGACACCTCAACTCTGAGCATTGAGTTGGTTCTGAGCACCGAGTACGCTCTATCACCTCGGCCCGTGTATTCGCTGACCTCACTGATGTCGACTACCGGTAAACAAGCGCACACGGCAATTATTAAGCATGAACCCGCCGACATCTTGATAGGCCAATAGGCCGAACTGACCTATACAGGTATATATATATATATATATATATATACATATATACATATATATATATATATATAAGCATGGCGCGCGATTGGGAAGACGTTAACAGAGTAGGTTCTATGTGTTTATTCCTCACTTCGCTGACTTATTGTTCTGTCTATAATAGTGTTGACTGTATCTTATTAAACTACAAAAAGCAAATTGTTACATTGGCAGTAAACTACTATTCTCGACGTAGTTCACAGACACAGTCAGTCGGACAACTGCAGTGATAGCAAGTCTCAGTATTCCCAATGACATTTCTGACTTACTAGACTAGACTAGATAGACAGTTACGAGCTGCAGGTCAACGTACCGCATTTTCGTAGGGTAGCCTTCGTATGTACGTAACGACTAAAGTAATATAATATATTATGGCGTTATGGGAATACAGCAATGTAAGCCTGCCCACTCACTGTAAAGGCGAAATATATTAGTCTACTTTCATGCATATGGACCCTTCTGCACTCTAAACAAATTAAACTCACTCCCTTCCCTCACACTCCTCCGAAGCCCAGTCCCTCCCAGTCTTCAGGTCCTCCGTGAAGAACTGGCTGACTGCTCAACAATAGCCACTACCGTTATAATGCGCAATCTTAACCTTCTAAAAACTGTATATATATATATATATATATATATATATATATATATATATATACATGTATATATATATATATATACGGTACATACATTTTAATTCTTTATTATTATTCTTCCGAACCGGGATTTTTTTTATGTTAAACCCATGCGCACCCTTACACCAACTGTGGATTTATTTCTCGACTGCCGGGGTTTCCACAATAATCCTGAAAAAGATGAAGACGAAGAAGAAGACTCACTCACTAACTTACACACTGACACACTCACTAACTGACCCACTCACTATCCAACTCACTAACTGGCCTAATCACTCACTAACTGACCCACTCACTCACTCACTCAATGTTTCACTCACTCACTCACAAGCCTACTCACTCGCTGACTGACCAACTTATTCACTGGCCCTCATTCGCTCGCTCACTCACACACTCAATAATAATTGTTATTTTATTTGTTTTAGGGTCTAGCTAGTGACTACATCTATAGATTGAGCAAAGCGACGCCATCAAAGATCGAATTCACCATAAACACAACTACTTCACAAGGTTTGACAGAATGGCTGTCAAAATATAGCGATCAAACCAAACGACGTGGCGATCGTGGTACCAGTCGACTTGTTAATAACAAGTAATTATATCCAAATAAACGGCAAGTGTTATGGTATATGCAATTAGTACAGTTACTGAAACAGCTATTTTGAACTACAATCAACAGTAGAGCGCCAGCGGTTTACTAGAAATACGCACGCATGGTTGTAGGCATGCGGAAATATGCACGCATAGTTGTAGGCATGAGGAAATACGCACGCATAGTTGTAGGCATGAGGAAATACGCACGCATGGTTGTAGGCATGAGGAAATACGCACGCATAGTTGTAGGCATGAGGAAATACGCACGCATAGTTGTAGGCATGAGGAAATACGCACGCATGGTTGTAGGCATGAGGAAATACGCACGCATGGTTGTAGGCATGAGGAAATATGCACGCATAGTTGTAGGCATGAGGAAATATGCACGCATGGTTGTAGGCATGAGGAAATACGCACGTATAGTTGTAGGCATGAGGAAATACGCACGCATAGTTGTAGGCATGAGGAAATACGCACGCATGGTTGTAGGCATGAGGAAATACGCACGCATAGTTGTAGGCATGAGGAAATACGCACGCATAGTTGTAGGCATGAGGAAATACGCACGCATGGTTGTAGGCATGAGGAAATACGCACGCATGGTTGTAGGCATGAGGAAATATGCACGCATAGTTGTAGGCATGAGGAAATATGCACGCATGGTTGTAGGCATGAGGAAATACGCACGTATAGTTGTAGGCATGAGGAAATACGCACGCATAGTTGTAGGCATGAGGAAATACGCACGCATGGTTGTAGGCATGAGGAAATACGCACGCATAGTTGTAGGCATGAGGAAATACGCACGCATAGTTGTAGGCATGAGGAAATATGCACGCATGGTTGTAGGCATGAGGAAATACGCACGCATAGTTGTAGGCATGAGGATATACGCACGCATGGTTGTAGGCATGAGGAAATATGCACGCATGGTTGTAGGCATGAGGAAATATGCACGCATGGTTGTAGGCATGAGGAAATACGCACGCATAGTTGTAGGCATGAGGAAATACGCACGCATGGTTGTAGGCATGAGGAAATACGCACGCATAGTTGTAGGCATGAGGAAATTGTTTTTTATCAGATATTTATCTGGTTGGGAATAGTAATGAAAGCTAACATTGCATATAAAACAAAAACGTTTACCTCCCCTAATAAAATACTTGTTTCATAATATGACACTCAATGGGGATGTCGTTTGGGCAATGACATTTATTTTATCTAGTGTACCTGACGACCCAACAACCACAACCAATGAGGTGAACATTGTACTATTCAATTTTATAAAATGTTGTAAATTCTAATTGTGTTGCTATTTTACTAATAATTATTACTGGTGGTTTGATGTTTTGTAGAAAAAAGAGGTGTCATCACAACACACACCCACGGTCGATGGCAGCAGACGCAAGGAAGTCATCAAAAAACAAACTGTCCAGCATGGATGACACTGACCGTTCAAGCAGCCTACACGCGTAAACAAGAGTAGGCTTACTTTTTATTTCGTTGTTGGCATGTGTATGTCTACAGTATACAGTTGTACAAGTTACAGTGTACTGAGGTTACTACAATAAAGTAAGAGGAAATGGTAACGGAGTGAATACGTTTTAAAATATAATATAACACTACATCAGTCATTGATAATAAATAATTATTAATTTACATACATCATTATACTTTTTCTAAGTAGGGATGTTGCATTGAGATGATAAACAGCAGTTACACACGTAAATTGTACATAATACTTAACATTTGACAATGGCATAAACCTGCAAATTAATCCAGCTTAAAAGTGTAATCTGTTACATACACTATTAATTATTCATTGTTTTATATGATGCTAGGATAGCATTATTAATCAGTCAGTATTGATTTGTATGACACATTTAAAATTATGTTCTATCTGTTGTAGGGAGGGTCACTCTGTGGTACAGCTGCGTAATGGGAACAACCACCCAACGCTCTCGTGTGAGGCCCTCTCCAAAGGAGATGTGTCGGGTGAGACCACTAACCAATCGTTGAAGCTGTCTTTGTAGTTCACAATATCCTTTGTTGGTTTTTATGTTGATCCTAGTAGAACTGCAAATCCTCCGCAGCAATTTAGATGAGGACTGTTAGGACTCACTCAGAGCGAATTGGGTATTCACCACCAGCTTTTTGTTAGAAAGTTACCAGGTTTAAATCTTGAAAATCTTCTTTCAGCATGCTATCTCTCTCAAGCCAAGAAACTCGACTTTCATATTTGATGATTCCATCGTCCACTGAAAACTATGGGGGTATGACTATCTACGCATTCCGTTTGGTAAAACTGGATTTGCGAAGGGGGCTCGCAACGTTGTCTTGAGCTGTGAGACTGTTATAAACCATATTCCATTCTTGTCAGACGTTCTGCTGATTTATCTCACCAAAATGTGTGCAATATAGGCCAGCTTTATAATAAATGTGTTACGTGACATCATCACCTGACCTTTTGGTATGTAGCGGTTCTTCCTCCTCCAAGAACATGATGATTTGTTTCTGAATTCGAACACACAACGATATGTTGTCCCCGTGATAAGTAGCGATCCTCCATATGGAAGAAGAGAATACTGAAATCGGCTTCAACCTCTTTACATTCCCTTCAGAGAACAGCCAGTCCTCCTTTACAGAGTCGCCTTTCAGGTAGATGAGTTGTGCAAAATATGTAATAGGTGGAGCGCCGTGGTGCAGTGGCTAGAGCTTCGGACTCTCGACTGAGAGAATCCGGGTTCAAATCCTGTGCTGCGGTGTCGAACCTTGGGAAAGTCTTCAGTCTACGTTGCTCCAGTTCACTCAGCTGTGTAAGTACCTGGTTATAGACAGTGGTGAATATTTGTGTAGCAATAGTCTTCGCGCATTAATTTTAGCGTGGCTCGATGCTTCCCAGAGAAGTCGAGATGGTATTCGATTGAACAGGTCTGCCAGGGAGTAAAGTGTAAAGCGCTTTGAGCAGTCCTGATGACTGGATGCTGCGCTATATAAGCACTTACCTTTACTCTTTTACGTTGATTCATTCATTTAAAGCGCGAAGCTTTTAGGGTTTTGTTACCACCTTCGCAGTTAAAATGGCCTGATAAAAAAAAATCTCGCTAGTGTCAGATATTCGGTTTTCACGGTTGTGTCCTGAAGTGATATAATGTACACTGATGAACCGTAATAAGGTCCATCTTTATCCCTTGATGAGATCATCTCCGATTATAGTGGATTTCTTAATTACGGTATGAGGCATTCTTAACTTCCTGTACGTCAATCCATGACTTATATTCAATGTAGCGAGCTACAAGCGCGTATTTGGTTGGGTTATTTACTGAAATATCTATGCCTTAAAAAGCTTGTTTTACCCTCCCAAAAAGCCCAAATTATCTATCCCCAGGTTAATACCGCTGGTTTACGCTGACTTTTAATGCCGGCGTCGCATTTAAATCACGTCCTGCAAGCGCTCGCAAGGCTGGTGTCCAAACTGGCGGACGAGCCGCTCCAGCGCGTACAACGTCTACTGTCTGCATTCCGTTCAACGGTCTTACACGTGACTATGCGGTATTTTTTTAGTGGCTTTGATCTGGCTGTAAAATATAAAAACAATATAAAATAATTGCCAAAACGAGGCAAATCGACGAAGACGGTGTAGTCAAGTGAGAATCTTCAAGCAAGTATTCATTTTATAGGATATATCAAGTGCCTTGGATGGTCTAGCGCCGGACTACATAAGTGAGTTAATTGGCTACCGTACCATCAACAGAACTCTACGATCTACCTCGCAGCCTCGCCTTTTGTTCAGACCGGCCTCACAAACTGTTACTCATGGTGATCACCGTTTCGCGGTTTGCTCGGCGGTTCTGTGGAACAATTTGCCTCCTACGCTCAGGACAGCAACATCATTACAAGTGTTTAAAACACTTTTGAAGACTCACCTTTTTAAACAAGCGTTTTTATAATTCACCGACGAAAACATTTTATGTGCTTTCTATTGATACATATATTTTTTGTTTTATTAGTTTCTTAACATATTTATGTTTATTCTTATTGTATAAATGAATGTATTTATAGTAGTTTTCAAGAATGTCTTAATTTATTTAAACGTTTTTTTAATGATCTCTCTTTTTTCAGTAACTATATTTAGGGTAATGTTATATTTTTACATATTTATTTCTTAGTTAGCATTTTTTTTTATGTTATATACTATTATATACGTGTGCATGTATGTAAAGCGCCCGAAGGCAATTTTAATTGATTGGGCGCTATATAAGTACTTTTATTTATTTATTTATTTATTTATTTATTTATTACGCGATGTTTTGCAGAAAATAGTTTCACGCAACTATACTCGGTGTGTAAGTCAGCAAGGTAAGATGTCAGCCTTCAGTGTTTTGACATTTGAAATCTACAGCAATCTCTTCATAATTACAGTAACGCATTAAAACTGGAGGATGAACAGTTGAATTATGGATTCATCTAATAAATGACGTCTAAACAGTGTGCTTGTTTTTTGTTATAAAGGAAGGGACCTTTTGGAAAATATGCCAACTCCTCGCTATTGGCACAGTCTCTTTCTGCAGCGCAAGATACGCACTCTGTTACCCCACTGTCGTACAGAAGTAAATAGGTCCGGTGTGTTTGTTGTCTAGACCTGTTGTGTAAAGTAATATCTTGAACGGATTATAATGATGTGCCATGCAGCGCCAGCATTGCCAAACTGAGTAAGCAATAAAAATGTTTTTTGAATTTCCTATCACAAGTCCAAGTTGACTCCAAGATTGCCCAATTCCATGACGAACTATTCGGACTCATAACCTTGGTATTCGTTTTCTTTCTTCCGCCTGACTTCTTCTATTTTTTAACTAGTAGCTACTATTGTTAATAAATGTGATTGGTATGATATAATTTAGTGTATTGTTTAGACTTAGTTCCTCCTGTTCCTTTCGGGACGTCGGGCGACGAGATTCGTCCATCTGGTACGGTCATTTGCGACTTCTTTGGCCTCATTTCAGGTAATTCCCATTTCTTCCAAGTCTTCCATAAATGTTTTGCGCCAGGTTTTAGTCCGTCTTCCTCTTTTCGTGTTACCATCTTCTGGTTTCCAATCTATCGCAACATGCGCACATCTCTCCCTTGGTAGAAATATTACATGCCCAGTTAGTCTCCTTCGCCTGTAACGTAGTCTCTCCAGACCTGCTCTCCTCGTCACTTCTTCATTGGTGATGTGCTCTCTCTCTCTCTCTCTCTCTCTCTCTCTCTCTCTCTCTCTCTCTCTCTCTCTCTCTCTCTCTCTCTCTCTCTCTCTCTCTCTCTCTCTCTCTCTCTCTCTCTCTCTCTCTCTCTCTCTCTCTCTCTCTCTCTCTCTCTCTCTCTGTAATGTTATAGCCTTACTGATGGTGGTACTGGACCATATATACCACAACACAAATTCATACATATTCATACGTTGTGGTATACACGAATTCTGAACGCATCGTTGTTATATTACATAAATACTGAAGTAATCATGTTTGAATACATCAAATGTAACACAATTGACATTAGCCAATGCCGGATAAGGGGAGTTTAGGGGAGACCCGCTGTAGATCATCGATCGATTCCACGGGGAGATAAGAAACAGGAAAAATCGCATGATGGATGGTTGCTCTCCACCTTGTTCCCGGCTGTTCAGGGGTGAGGGTCAAGTACAGTAGAGCTGAACCACTCTCTATGTCTCCTCGTTGTCCCCTGCTGTACATGGGTGAGGGTCAGGTACAGTAAAGCTGAACCACTCTCTGTGTCTCCTCCTTGTTCCCTGCTGTACAGGGGTGAGGGTCAGGTACAGTAAAGCTGAACCACTCTCTGTGTCTCCTCCTTGTTCCCTGCTGTACATGGGTGAGGGTCAGGTACAGTAAAGCTGAACCACTCTCTGTGTCTCCTCCTTGTTCCCTGCTGTACATGGATGAGGGTCAGGTACAGTAAAGCTGAACCACTCTCTATGTATCCTCGTTGTCCCCTGCTGTACATGGGTGAGGGTCAGGTACAGTAAAGCTGAACCACTCTCTGTGTCTCCTCCTTGTTCCCTGCTGTACAGGGGTGAGGGTCAGGTACAGTAAAGCTGAACCACTCTCTGTGTCTCCTCCTTGTTCCCTGCTGTACATGGGTGAGAGCCAGGTACAGTAAAGCTGAACCACTCTCTGTGTCTCCTCCTTGTTCCCTGCTGTACATGGGTGAGGGTCAGGTACAGTAAAGCTGAACCACTCTCTGTGTCTCCTCCTTGTTCCATGCTGTACAGGGGTGAGGGTCAGGTAGAGTATAGCTGAACCACTCTCTGTGTCTCCTCCTTGTTCCCTGCTGTACAGGGATGAAGGTCAGGTAGAGTAAAGCTGAACCACTCTCTGTGTCTCCTCCTTGTTCCCTGCTGTACAGGGGTGAGGGTCAGGTACAGTAGAGCTGAACCACTCTCTGTGTCTCCTCCTTGTTCCCTGCTGTACAGGGGTGAGGGTCAGGTACAGTAAAGCTGAACCACTCTCTGTGTCTCCTCCTTGTTCCCTGCTGTACATGGGTGAGGGTCAGGTACAGTATAGCTGAACCACTCTTTGTGTTTCCTCCTTGTTCCCTGCTGTACAGGGGTGAGGGTCAGGTACAGTAAAGCTGAACCACTCTCTGTGTCTCCTCCTTGTTCCCTGCTGTACAGGGGTGAGGGTCAGGTACAGTAAAGCTGAACCACTCTCTGAGTCTCCTCCTTGTTCCCTGCTGTACATGGGTGAGGGTCAGGTACATTATAGCTGAACCACTCTCTGTGTCTCCTCCTTGTTCCCTGCTGTACACGGGTGAGGGTCAGGTACAGTAGAGCTGAACCACTCTCTGTGTCCCCTCCTTGTTACCAGCTGTACAGGGGTGAGGGTCAGGTACAGTAGAGCTGAACCACTCTCTGTGTCTCCTCCTTGTTCCCTGCTGTACACGGGTGAGGGTCAGGTACAGTATAGCTGAACCACTCTCTGTGTCTCCTCCTTGTTCCCTGCTGTACAGGGGTGAGGGTCAGGTACAGTAAAGCTGAACCACTCGCTGTGTCTTTTCCTTGCACAGTTTTCAATTTTTCTGTTGGGGGTTGTGTTTTTCCGACCCTGGTTTCTTGGTTTTTTTTCCGGCATCTATCCTTGCCTAGTGGCCTGCTCATATCATCAGACTTCTAAATAATCCTCCTGTTTCGTTGCATGGATGAGAACGACAAATTCGGGTTTCTTACTGGAGTGCCTGATGGACTCAATCAATGGTGAAGACTCTGCCATCGATCGACTCACTCATACCTATGTCGACATAGCCGCTGAAGGGATGAAGGGGGAGATATGCCGTGTGCGACGTCACCTCCATAGTTACGAACAGCAAACAGGAGAGACGACTAGAAACTGGAATGCATTCGATCTCTTAAAATTGGCTTTACGCTAGGCGATGCCGTCGCCGCGACGAGACGATACCGTCGTTAGCAACCTTGTTGCAGTCTGGTCGCCTCATGCAAATGCTACAAGCCGCAATTGTATCGCTTGCAATGTCATTGTATCGTCGCCCAGACACCGTCGCTTGCGATAGAACTGGCTGTATTTCATGGCGACCGTCGCCTCGTCGCCTGTAATCTGTCCATTCACAGTCAACAAACCTGACGCATCTAGAAATAGAACAGCTGTCCCTATTAGTGTGTCTGGAAGCATACCGATCTCGATTCCCTTCCCTATCCTTAACGCGCTGTGCGTACTACATCATCGCTTGTTGTGTTTATGCGATCGGTTAAGTGTCGATCGGATAGGTAAATACGTAACCGGCAGGGGTGATCGGTAAGCGCAATCCCTATCCATTTTACGTTCAAATTATGGATGAATCAAAATAAACAATATGACAGCATTGTACATACAACTGTTTTTGACTAATTAGCTGCCTCGTTGTAATTGCAGTTGTGTTTAATGCATCAGAAAAAAAATTTTTTTAGACCTGTCTCAGCATGGAATACATAACGGTAGGGGCACAAATTTTGCGTGCAATCGTTTTTGTTGTTTCACACAAAATTATCAAATTCTTCCGTAAGATATCTATGTGCTAAATCTCTAACACATGTCCGTCAAATTTTTGCAAATAAACTTAGAAAAGTTGTCTTGGGTGAAGTACTTACAAATATAAACAGGCAAATCAAAATCTTGTAAAAGGCGCTAAAAACCACGCATCCTATCTTCGCTGTGATGTGCTTTTGTACATAATTCCAAAAGGATTTAGATGCATTATGGTCTGTCCATTTGAGCTTGTGATTAGGACCACATATCCAAGCTGAAAAAGGCATAATTGTACGATACGTTGGCGAGTGAAACGGCGTGATGCAGACACTCCTGACGGTTACCTATCTTCAACAATCGACACCGAATGGGGAGCGCGTTAGGGATAGGGAAGGGAATCGAGATCGGTATGCTTGCAGACACTCTCTGTTGGCTGTGTTGATGCGTAACGGCATGCGACTCCTCGTGGTCACGTGACACTCAAGCAACTACATTGCGTCATAATTCCTGTTTTAAATGCTATGGGGTTTTCTAGTTCAGTAATTTGAGGTGTGATCATATTCCAGAGTCGAACAGCTCGGGGGTAGAAAGAGAACACTGTTGCATTGATGCGGAACCTAGGGGCTACGTAGTGGCCACGGTTTTTTGACCGTGTTAGTAGACCTGGTGGGGGTGTGATGTTGATTATGTTATTTAATATTTTGTAAAATGTCATAGCTTGTTTGATAATGCGCCGTCGTTCAAGAGTTGGCCATCCAAGGGTGGCTATCAGGTGTGCTGAGTTTGTTTGGCGTCTATGAACATTTTTGACAAATCTGGCAGCACAGTGTTGTACTTTTTCAAGGTGTATAATTTGGGTGGCAGTGTGTGGATTCTATATGGGAGAGGCATACTCGAGTTTTGGTCGGATTCGCATGTTATAGGCTGTTTCTTTTAAATCGGGTTTGCATGGTCCGATGATTCCCTTGATCATGCCTAGGACTTTGAAGATTTAACAAGATTTAACAAGATTGTCACCTAGAGAATTTACTCTAGATGGCAGGTGGACAAGGAAGCCATGTGGCTTATCGAGTGCTGCATGTGCAACTACGCGGTGTGACGGCGCACTGTAGGAATATACCACGTTTTGATAAAAAAATCATTTAACAGAACATTTTGCGTAACAAATCTGCAACAAATATTTCAGACTGTCCCTTAGTTCTTTATCATTTTGGATTCTTATTATACACCAATTTCATTTATTACTTTTTACTTAAACTTTGACGACGAAACACAAATGTGACTTTTTCTCAAAATCAAGAAAATAGATTAATCGTCCTTTACCCTAAAACCCTTCATGCACAATTTTATGTCCACAAAACATTGCATTTGTTCACAACATTTCACTGCCACGCTAATGCGATGCCTACATAAAACAACATTGCACTGCCACGCTAATGCGATGCCTACATAACACAACATTGCACTGCCACGCTAATGCGATGCCTACATAGCACAACATTGCAGCGCCACGCTAATGCGATGCCTACATAGCACAACATTGCAGTGCCACGCTAATGCGATGCCTACATAACACAACATTGCAGTGCCACGCTAATGCGATGCCTACATAGCACAACATTGCAGTGCCACGCTAATGCGATGCCTACATAGCACAACATTGCAGTGCCACGCTAATGCGATGCCTACATAACACAACATTGCAGTGCCACGCTAATGCGGTGCCTACATAACACAACATTGCACTGCCACGCTAATGCGATGCCTACATAGCACAACATTGCACTGCCACGCTAATGCGTTGCCCACATAACACAACATTGCACTGCCACGCTAATGCGATGCCTACATAGCACAACATTGCAGTGCCACGCTAATGCGATGCCCACATAACACAACATTGCAGTGCCACGCTAATGCGGTGCCCACATAACACAACATTGCAGTGCCACGCTAATGCGGTGCCTACATAACACAACATTGCAGTGCCACGCTAATGCGATGCCTACATAACACAACATTGCACTGCCACGCTAATGCGGTGCCTACATAACACAACATTGCAGTGCCACGCTAATGCGGTGCCTACATAACACAACATTGCACTGCCACGCTAATGCGATGCCTACATAACACAACATTGCACTGCCACGCTAATGCGATGCCTACATAACACAACATTGCAGTGCCACGCTAATGCGATGCCTACATAGCACAACATTGCAGTGCCACGCTAATGCGGTGCCTACATAACACAACATTGCAGTGCCACGCTAATGCGGTGCCTACATAACACAACATTGCACTGCCACGCTAATGCGATGCCTACATAACACAACATTGCACTGCCACGCTAATGCGATGCCTACATAACACAACATTGCAGTGCCACGCTAATGCGATGCCTACATAGCACAACATTGCAGTGCCACGCTAATGCGGTGCCTACATAACACAACATTGCAGTGCCACGCTAATGCGGTGCCTACATAACACAACATTGCACTGCCACGCTAATGCGGTGCCTACATAACACAACATTGAAGTGCCACGCTAATGCGGTGCCTACATAACACAACATTGCACTGCCACGCTAATGCGATGCCTACATAGCACAACATTGCACTGCCACGCTAATGCGATGCCCACATAACACAACATTGCACTGCCACGCTAATGCGATGCCTACATAACACAACATTGCACTGCCACGCTAATGCGATGCCCACATAACACAACATTGCAGTGCCACGCTAATGCGATGCCCACATAACACAACATTGCAGTGCCACGCTAATGCGATGCCCACATAACACAACATTGCAGTGCCACGCTAATGCGATGCCTACATAACACAAAATTGCACTGCCACGCTAATGCCATGCCTACATAGCCCAACATTGCACTGCCACGCTAATGCGATGCCCACATAACACAACATTGCACTGCCACGCTAATGCGATGCCCACATAACACAACATTGCAGTGCCACGCTAATGCGATGCCTACATAGCCCAACATTGCACTGCCACGCTAATGCGATGCCTACATAACACAACATTGCACTGCCACGCTAATGCGATGCCCACATAACCCAACATTGCACTGCCACGCTAATGCGATGCCTACATAACACAACAGTGCACTGCCACGCTAATGCGATGCCTACATAGCACAACATTGCACTGCCACGCTAATGCGATGCCTACATAGCACACTATTTATGGCGTTTCGGTCGTCGGCTGTTTCTCCTTCTTTTGTGTATCGGCGCGACGGTTGCATTCGGCAACGCATTTCGTCCTCGGGAAATCACAGTTTACCCGGCCATATGTGTAATAAATAACCGGACCCATGGACGCAGCCCAGGAGTCACAGTAAACATGTTTCACTGAGCACTGGTAGATGCATTCCTTGAGCTCGGGAGACGGCAGTTCCACTAACTCTGGTACTTGACCTCTAGCCAACATCACGACCCCCATCGCCCAAATGACGACCTGAGATAAACGACGGGACAATACAGACATGTCCAACGGGAACTGGTAGAAACATCATATGCAATGAAGAATGTATAAATATAAATTAATTAATAAATATATATATAAACACATATATATATATATATGATTATATATATATATGGTTATATATGTTTAAAAAACGAGATTTTAATTATATCAGTGATTTGTGGGCACTCGTAAACTTAGCACTCTTAGACCGAATGAAAGATATGTTTAAATAAAGAGGTATATTTAAATATGGAGAGAACTTGAGACAATAATTATAGAATCTGCCACGGAAATCTGACATAGGTACATTAAAAACAAGCTTGGGTCTGGTTGGCAGATCTGATTAGGTATGGAGACACTAGCTTAGGCTTACCATTAATGTCTTCGTGCTCTTCATTTTTGCGATGCTCGTAAACTGAATGTTCAGCTACAACAGAAACTGTAACACACATTGTTTTTATGCTGCTGTTGATCTTAAAACCAATCGCAGAAATCATTACTATTGCAAACAACACAAATATATGTAGTAAGCATACGAAATACCACGCACGCACGCAATCATAATGTGCATACGCAAGCACGCAAACACTCTCGCATACACTGACACATACCTTGTAACACCCAACATGCACCCCCACGCAAGGAAGCGTGCCCACCTAAACCCACCCTACCACACATGCACCCCTCCCCATACCATCCCATCCCATGCCATCCTATCCCATCCCACCGCACCCCACGCCACATTTCCCGTGCATTGCGTCGTATTACCTCGTCTTACTTTGTGAACATTTCCCCTGCATTGCGTCGTTTTACCTCGCCTTACTTTGTGAACATTTCCCCTGCATTGCATCGTATTACCTCGTCTTACTTTGTGAACATTTCCCCTTCATTGCATCGTATTACCTCGTCTTACTTTGTGAACATTTCCCCTTCATTGCGTCGTGTTACCTCTTCTTAATTTGTGAACATTTCCCCTGCATTGCGTCGTATTACCTCGTCTTACTTTGTGAACATTTCCCCTGCATTGCGTCGTGTTACCTCGTCTTAATTTGTGAACATTTCCCATGCATTGCGTCGTGTTACCTCGTCTTACTTGTGAACATTTCCTATGCATTGCGTCGTGTTACCTCGTCTTACTTTGTGAACATTTCCCCTTCATTGCATCGTATTACCTCGTCTTACTTTGTGAACATTTCCCCTTCATTGCGTCGTGTTACCTCTTCTTAATTTGTGAACATTTCCCCTGCATTGCGTCGTATTACCTCGTCTTACTTTGTGAACATTTCCCCTGCATTGCGTCGTGTTACCTCGTCTTAATTTGTGAACATTTCCCATGCATTGCGTCGTGTTACCTCGTCTTACTTGTGAACATTTCCCATGCATTGCGTCGTGTTACCTCGTCTTACTTTGTGAACATTTCCCCTGCATTGCGTCGTGTTGGAAACAATATTGTTATTTGCTTTGTTACAAATACACCGTTTCGTTGTTCAGCCCTGGAATTATGTAATGTGAATTGCTGTATGTACCCGTCGTTACAACCGCAAATATAATCCACTGTTTAATCAATTCAAGATAACAAGAGTGTAGAGATTAAAAAAACATTCGGGCGTGCTTTGAATCTAGATAAACACAACTTATAACTGTTATCAGTATACGGTGAAAACAAATCTCTATATAATTATTTGTAACGTATAATAAACACAGTCAAGAGGAAATAACCACATAACGATATATCGCAGCCTGAGCAGATATAGTTAACACCGGGAGTTCATTGTAATTAGTACGTTCGTAAGACATACCTCTTCATATTTCTTGTTTATATCTCTCATCAACGGCTTCCAGGTCATGAATGTGATTAAAAGCTCAAAATGTAATGTATACCGCCAGATGATTATGCTAATTTCAAAAACATTCCAAACACATAGTTTGTCCATCGTTATCATATGGGACACCCTTGACATATTTCTAGTGCACTACACACAAGTTGCAAGTTAAGTTATAAGTAAACAGTCCAGCACGCTTTCTTTCTAAGTGGGCACACATGCAGGTTCTTTCTAAGTAGGCACTCATGAGCCGTCTTCGAACGGTAGCTCATCGCCGTGATAACGCACCGTAATTACGGACATTTGTACTATTTCGAGTTCTGAAGCATTACAAGTGTATCTCCTCCCGGGTGCTAAGGTCCACTCGCCTATTTCTATGTTCATTACAAGTGTATCTCCTCCCGGGTGCTAAGGTCCACTCGCCTATTTCTATGTTCATTACAAGTGTATCTCCTCCCGGGTGCTAAGGTCCACTCGCCTATTTCTGTGTTCATTACAAGTGTATTTCCTCCCGGGTGCTAAGGTCCACTTGCCTATTTCTGTGTTCATTACAAGTGTATTTCCTCCCGGGTGCTAAGGTCCACTCGCCTATTTCTATGTTCATTACAAGTGTATCTCCTCCCGGGTGCTAAGGTCCACTCGCCTATTTCTATGTTCATTACAAGTGTATCTCCTCCCGGGTGCTAAGGTCCACTCGCCTATTTCTATGTTCATTACAAGTGTATCTCCTCCCCGGTGCTAAGGTCCACTCGCCTATTTCTGTGTTCATTACAAGTGTATCTCCTCCCGGGTGCTAAGGTCCACTCGCCTATTTCTATGTTCATTACAAGTGTATCTCCTCCCGGGTGCTAAGGTCCACTCGCCTATTTCTACGTTCATTGCAAGTGTATCTCCTCCCGGGTGCTAAGGTCCACTCGCCTATTTCTACGTTCATTACAAGTGTATCTCCTCCCGGGTGCTAAGGTCCACTCGCCTATTTCTACGTTCATTACAAGTGTATCTCCTCCCGGGTGCTAAGGTCCACTCGCATATTTCTACGTTCATTACAAGTGTATCTCCTCCCGGGTGCTAAGGTCCACTCGCCTATTTCTACGTTCATTACAAGTGTATCTCCTCCCAGGTGCTAAGGTCCTCTCGCCTATTTCTACGTTCATTACAAGTGTATCTCCTCCCGAGTGTTAAGGTCCACTCGCCTATTTCTACGTTCATTACAAGTGTATCTCCTCCCGGGTGCTAAGGTCCCCCCCGCCTATTTATACGTCCATTACAAGCACTAAACGATCAAATGTCTACATATCGGAAGATCTCACCCAGAAGAGAGCAAGACTACTGTTCTTGTGCCGGACATTAAAGAAACAGCACAAGATTCTCGACTGTTGGTCGTATGATGGAAGGATTGTCATAAAGGACCTAAAGGGGACAATCAAAACCGTCAGTCGAGATGATGAACTAAATGCACTGTAATTGCGTTGGACATTGGCCCAAGTCACGGTGGATATTTTGTATCTCTAGTCGGCCTATCATGGTGCTTGTTCACATAGGGACTGTACCATTCATGGACTCATTCATGGACACCTTCGTATTCTACATATGGTTCGTGTCTTATTTAATTACTCATATATACTTTATTACTATATGTTATCGATACATATCATGTATTCTAACTAACCTACTACAACTTAACAGATGTCACATAACGTTGTTTTTTATAAAACGGTCTGTAAATGTTATATGCAGCTATAGAAGCATTATTGTGTACCGTGTGAATATGTATGTATATACTGCATTTCATTGCTATGAGCCAATTACGTAATACTACCTTAGGTGATGTACAAGATTATGAAACTGGCAATGCTGCAATGCGGAATATAGATCCCGATTGTAATTTACTCACAACAGATAGCTTTGTAAATACTAAATATTATCTTGAGGATGATATAAATGAAGTTATAACAAGAAATAATATCTCTGATGAAGAGTTTTCACTTATGCATTTAAATATCCGTAGCTTGCCAAAGAACATTAGCAAATTGGGTGATTTCTTGTCACTGATCGATAACAGGTTCTCGGTCATCGGTCTAAGCGAAACTTGGTTACATAATGACAATCTTGATCTGTATGAATTGCCAGAGTACAAAAGTATACATTTGACTAGGCCCTCCAAGAAGGGAGGTGGTGTATCCTTATATGTTCGTAAGTCCCTTGAGTGTACTGAATTACCAGAAATGAGTGTCATAACTGAATATCTGGAATGCGTTTTTATTGAAATCAAGACTCGGTCTAAGACATGCAATAACAAAACAACTGTAGGTGTTGTCTATCGACCACCTAATACAAACATTACTGCTTTCACAGAACATGTTATCAATATTATACAAACTCTCAAGGTTGATAATAAACAGTGTTACATAATAGGTGACTTTAACATTAATCTACTTAATTATGGTAGTCACACGGAAACTCAAGATTACATAGATGCAATGTTCCAACAGGCATTTATACCCCTTATCAGCAAGCCTACTAGAATAACAGCAACAACTGCCACTGTCATCGATAATATATACAGCAATGATTTAATTGGTGCAAATTATCAATTGCATGGAATAATATATACAGATATTTCTGACCACCTACCAATATTTTTGCTCACTAAACATACTGATAGCACAAAGGTAGAAATGACAATAGCGACTAGAATATATAATGCGCAGACTACTGCTACATTCAAAGAGAGTATAGATAAAATATGCTGGGATGACGTTTATGCATGCAGAGATCCACAAGAATGTTATTCTGTATTCATTAATGAGATATTAGTTGCATACAATAATTCATTTCCGTTAGCTAACACAACTATTAGGAAAAGAAAACATAAACCGTGGATTACTATGGGACTCCGACACTCCATTAGAACTAAAAACAAATTGTATATGTATTACTTGAAAAAACCGACTGTCTTCAATGAAACTAATTATAAAAGATATAGAAATAAAATAAATTGTCTTATTACTGTAGCAGAAAGAGAATACTATCGACATGAGCTTCAACAGCACAAGGGTAATTTAAAAAAAACCTGGATAGTCTTAAAGAGTATTATAGGAAGGAAGGAAGCATTTTTATCTAATGACAAATTACTAATTGACGGTAAATTAACAAAAAAAAAAATGCATAGCTGATACATTTAATGAATATTTTACAAGTATAGGTCCAGAACTGGCTGATAAAATACCAGTCATATCAGAGAGACCTGATGAATACCTCCAAGGAGTCTATAAAAATTCAATGTATTTGTCGCCAACCACACCAGATGAGATAAAGGGAATTATTAAGAATTTTAAAAACTCTAGTCCTGGATGGGATGGCATAAAACCTATTATTGTCAAACAGGCCTTCTCCAACCTACTTGATCCTTTAAGTTACATTGTAAATTTATCATTTGATCAAGGATATGTTCCTGATCAACTAAAAATAGCTGATATAGTTCCTGTTTTTAAAAATGGCGATACATCATTAATTAATAATTACAGGCCTATTTCTGTCTTGCCTGTATTTTCAAAGGTTTTTGAAAGATTAATGTACAATAGATTAATGAATTACATAATGAAACATAACATCTTGTCTAATTCCCAATTTGGATTTAGGAAAGGATATTCTACTGATATGGCTATTTCACTGCTAATTGACAAAATTAGTAAGGCAATTGATACCAAAGAGCACGTAATTGGGTTATTTCTGGATTTAGCCAAAGCCTTTGATACCGTTAATCATAATATATTATTGAGAAAATTAACACATTATGGAATCAGAGGAAATATACTCCAATGGATTCGTAACTTTTTAAGTAACAGACAACAACGAGTAAAATTCTATGGAACAAAATCTTCCCTTAAAAACATAACATGTGGTGTTCCGCAGGGTTCAATTCTGGGACCTTTACTCTTTCTTATCTATATAAATGATTTATCTACTTTATCTGACACAACGTTTACCATTATGTTTGCTGATGACACGAGCATCTTTATACAAGGCAACAATATAGATGAAATGGAAAATGTTTTGAACTCTGAAATAAAAAAACTATCTTTATGGCTTAACATTAATAAACTTTCTTTGAATATACAGAAAACTCACACAGTGACCTTTAGTAATACGATCAGTATAAGAGAGAGGTGTAATAACATTTGCATAGACGGCATACAAATTAACACTGTACATGAGATAAAGTTTTTGGGTTTGCTTATAAATAATACATTGAATTGGAGCACACACATTAAATATATATCAAATAAAATTTCTAAGAATATTGGTATTATAAAAAAGGTGACAAACAAATTAGATAACAAATCATTGTTAAACCTGTATTACATGTTTATATACCCATATATTACTTATTGTAATGTCGTCTGGGGAAGGGCCCCGAATATATACCTTGCTAAAATTCATTTACTCCAAAAACGAGTTTTGCGTGTAATAAGTCATGTAGGATTTATTGAACATACGCAGCCTTTATTTACATCTTATCAAATAATGAATATTTATGACGTAAATAAATATTTATGCTGTATTCTAATGTACAAGCATAATAGGGGTATGTTGCCAGATATATATCATGATGTATTTGTCCTGCAAATATCCACACATAAATATAATACAAGACAGGAAGTAACATATAAAATACCATTCTGCAAGACTAATTGTAGACAACTGTCTTTGGCTTATGTTGGTCCTAAAATCTGGAATACATTTATTACAAATAACTATTTACAATATTGTACATCTATTCATATGTTCAAACAAAGGACCAAGCGTCTAATTCTAGCAAACATATGCTAAATGCTGCTTTAATGTAATTTTGTCATGTTAAGATGTACCCTGTGTTCAGTGTTAGGTACTCGTATAATGTTGTCGTGTTAAGATGTACCTGGTGTTCAGTGTTACGGTACTCGTGTAATGTTGTCATGTTAAGATGTACCTGATGTTCAGTGTTACGGTACTCGCATAATGATGTCATGTTAAGATGTACCTGATGTTCAGACTTACGGTACTCGTATAATGCATTATTAAATAAATTGTTAGTTTATTATGAAGATTTTTTTTTTTTTTTTTTTTTTTTTTTTTACACGAATCAGATTTCATTGCATATATGACATGAATAAGGAACACAAGCAATGTGTTGCTTCGTTCCATTTGATACGTAATGTATACATGTTTCATGTTACTGTCACATATGTGATATACTTAACATTATGTATCAATAAAGATTATTATTATTATTATTATTAAAGTGTATCTCCTTCCAGGTGCTAAGGTCCACTCGCCTAATTCTGTGTTCATTACAAGTGTATCTCCTCCCGGGTGCTAAGGTCCACTCGCCTATTTCTACGTTCATTACAAATGTATCTCCTCCCAGGTGCTAAGGTCCACTCGCCTATTTCTATGTTCATTACAAGTGTATCTCCTCCCGGGTGCTAAGGTCCACTCGCCTATTTCTATGTTAATTACAAGTGTATCTCCTCCCGGGTGCTAAGGTCCACTCGCCTATTTCTATGTTCATTACAAGTGTATCTCCTCCCGGGTGCTAAGGTCCACTCGCCTATTTTTACGTTCATTACAAGTGTATCTCCTCCCGGGTGCTAAGGTCCATTCGCCTATTTCTACGTTCATTACAAGTGTATTTCCTCCCGGGTGCTAAGGTCCACTCGCCTATTTCTATGTTCATTACAAGTGTATCTCCTCCCGGGTGCTAAGGTCCACTCGCCTATTTCTATGTTCATTACAAGTGTATCTCCTCCCGGGTGCTAAGGTCCACTCGCCTATTTCTATGTTCATTACAAGTGTATCTCCTCCCCGGTGCTAAGGTCCACTCGCCTATTTCTGTGTTCATTACAAGTGTATCTCCTCCCGGGTGCTAAGGTCCACTCGCCTATTTCTATGTTCATTACAAGTGTATCTCCTCCCGGGTGCTAAGGTCCACTCGCCTATTTCTACGTTCATTACAAGTGTATCTCCTCCCGGGTGCTAAGGTCCACTCGCCTATTTCTACGTTCATTACAAGTGTATCTCCTCCCGGGTGCTAAGGTCCACTCGCCTATTTCTACGTTCATTACAAGTGTATCTCCTCCCGGGTGTTAAGGGCCTATTTCTACGTTCATTACAAGTGTATCTCCTCCCGGGTGTTAAGGTCCACTCGCCTATTTCTACGTTCATTACAAGTGTATCTCCTCCCGGGTGCTAAGGTCCCCCCCGCCTATTTATACGTTCATTACAAGTGTATCTCCTTCCAGGTGCTAAGGTCCACTCGCCTATTTCTATGTTCATTACAAGTGTATCTCCTCCCGGGTGCTAAGGTCCACTCGCCTATTTCTACGTTCATTACAAATGTATCTCCTCCCAGGTGCTAAGGTCCACTCGCCTATTTCTATGTTCATTACAAGTGTATCTCCTCCCGGGTGCTAAGGTCCACTCGCCTATTTCTATGTTAATTACAGTGTATTCCTCCCGGGTGCTAAGGTCCACTCGCCTATTTCTATGTTCATTACAAGTGTATCTCCTCCCGGGTGCTAAGGTCCACCCTGTATCTCCTCCCGGATGCTAAGGTCCATCTCGCCTATTTCTACGTTCATTACAAGTGTATCTCCTCCCGGGTGCTAAGGTCCACTCGCCTATTTCTACATTCATTACAAGTGTATCTCCTCTCAGGTGATAAGGTCCACTCGCCTATTTCTATGTTCATTACAAGTGTATCTCCTCCCAGGTGCTAAGGTCCTCTCGCCTATTTCTACGTTCATTACAAGTGTATCTCCTCCCGGGTGCTAAGGTCCACTCGCCTATTTCTACATTCATTACAAGTGTATCTCCTCTCAGGTGATAAGGTCCACTCGCCTATTTCTATGTTCATTACAAGTGTATCTCCTCCCAGGTGCTAAGGTCCTCTCGCCTATTTCTACGTTCATTACAAGTGTATCTCCTCCCGGGTGCTAAGGTCCACTCGCCTATTTCTACATTCATTACAAGTATATCTCCTCTCAGGTGCTAAGGTCCACTCGCCTATTTCTATGTTCATTACAAGTGTATCTCCTCCCAGGTGCTAAGGTCCACTCGCCTGTTTCAACGTTCATTACAAGTGTATCTCCTCCCGGGTGCTAAGGTCCATTCGCCTATTTCTACGTTCATTACAAGTGTATCTCCTCCCAGGTGATAAGGTCCTCTCGCCTATTTCTACGTTCATTACAAGTGTATCTCCTCCCGGGTGCTAAGATCCACTCGCCTATTTCTACGTTCATTACAAGTGTATCTCCTCCCGGGTGCTAAGGTCCACTCGCCTATTTCTACGTTCATTACAAGTGTATCTCCTCCCAGGTGCTACGGTCCACTCGCCTATTTCTACGTTCATTACAAGTGTATCTCCTCCCGGGTGCTAAGGTCCACTCGCCTATTTCTATGTTCATTACAAGTGTATCTCCTCCCGGGTGCTAAGGTCCACTCGCCTATTTCTATGTTATTTACAAGTGTATCTCCTCCCGGGTGCTAAAGTCCACTCGCCTATTTCTATGTTCATTACAAGTGTATCTCCTCCCGGGTGCTAAAGTCCACTAACCTATTTCTATGTTCATTACAAGTGTATCTCCTCCCGGGTGCTAAGGTCCACTCGCCTATTTCTACGTTCATTACAAGTGTATCTTCTCCCGGGTGTTAAGGTCCACTCGCCTATTTCTACGTTCATTACAAGTGTATCTCCTCCCGGGTGCTAAGGTCCACTCGCCTATTTCTACGTTCATTACAAGTGTATCTCCTCCCGGGTGCTAAGGTCCACTCGCCTATTTCTACGTTCATTACAAGTGTATCTCCTCTCAGGTGCTAAGGTCCACTCGCCTATTTCTATGTTCATTACAAGTGTATCTCCTCCCGGGTGCTAAGGTCCACTCGCCTATTTCAACGTTCATTACAAGTGTATCTCCTCCCGGGTGCTAAGGTCCATTCGCCTTTTTCTACGTTCATTACAAGTGTATCTCCTCCCAGGTGATAAGGTCCTCTCGCCTATTTCTACGTTCATTACAAGTGTATCTCCTCCCGGGTGCTAAGGTCCACTCGCCTATTTCTACGTTCATTACAAGTGTACCTCTTCTCAGGTGCTAAGGTCCACTCGCCTATTTCTATGTTCATTACAAGTGTATCTCCTCCCGTGTGCTAAGATCCACTCGCCTATTTCTACGTTCATTACAAGTGTATCTCCTCCCGGGTGCTAAGGTCCACTCGCCTATTTCTACGTTCATTACAAGTGTATCTCCTCCCGGGTGCTAAGGTCCACTCGCCTATTTATACGTTCATTACAAGTGTATCTCCTCCCGGGTGCTAAGGTCCACTCGCCTAATTCTACGTTCATTACAAGTTTATCTCCTTTCAGGTGCTAAGGTCCACTCGCCTATTTCTATGTTCATTACAAGTGTATCTCCTCCCGGGTGCTAAGGTCCACTCGCCTATTTCTACGTTCATTACAAGTGTATCTCCTTCCAGGTGCTAAGGTCCACTCGCCTATTTCTACGTTCATTACAAGTGTATCTCCGCCCGGGTGTTAAGGTCCACTCGCCTATTTCTACGTTCCTTACAAGTGTATCTCCTCCCGGGTGCTAAGGTCCACTCGCCTATTTCTATGTTCATTACAAGTGTATCTCCTCCCGGGTGCTAAGGTACACTCGCCTATTTCTATGTTCATTACAAGTGTATCTCCTCCCGGGTGCTAAGGTCCACTCGCCTATTTCTATGTTCATTACAAGTATATATCCTCCCGGGTGCTAAAGTCCACTCGCCTATGTCTATGTTCATTACAAGTGTATCTCCTTCCGGGTGCTAAAGTCCACTCGCCTATTTCTATGTTCCTTACAAGTGTATCTCCTCCCGGGTGCTAAAGTCCACTCGCTTATTTCTAAGTTCATTCTTTCATCAATCGACATCGTCTTACCGCCGACGAATTTAAGCAAAAACAACGACTACAGACCCTTGTATTTAGAGTTATTTACTTACGATCTGAGCGATAACATTCGATCTTTCTTATTTTCTGCTTATGGAGAAATTTGGAAATTGTACAATGATGTGTCAGCTGCCCTACAGACGCGCAGGTATTGGTTTAGATCGGCAAACATCTCGGATTTGTTGTGGACCTCCTGCCCATACATAAATGAAGACAAATAAACATGAGGGTAGATTCGTATTGGGAAGGTGCAGTTGGAGGTTTTAGTGAGCCTCAACAGGGATACAGTTTGAGGCTCGAAGGAGGGTAGAGTCGGAGGTTTTTGGTGAGCCTTAGAGTGGGACCTCAAACTTAGAGTTTGAGGTCCCACGAGGAAGTTTTTGTGGTGAGCCTGATATTCTCCTAGATTTCGAAACGCTTTTGGGAGATACACATGTGTTCAGAGTATATGACATTTGAATGGGTTATTTACAAATCCACTGATCTCATTTGCAGTGCTAAAAAGGCAGGAATATGAAAAGGGTATTTAATATTATTGCTTTGTCGCTTTGTGCGCTTTTTTGCCCCATTCACTGGTGTAAGTTGTATTTAATTATACTCTTCACCATAATAACTATCAATCTACAACTCAATGCAATATCTAACATAATACTTTACTTGAGTATCTAGTACGTTTTCTATGATAAAAAATTTTGAGCTAGTTGAAAACATTCAAGCAATATTTTGAATACCTTTCGCCGACACCTGTTGCATTATCTGATAAATTTCCCAAACTCCCATGCATCCATCGTTTACAATGATGAAGGCTGTCAATGCCGTCAATAATTGCATTTTCGAATTTATATCCAATTAATGTTCTTCACCGCCAGTAAAAAATTAATTCCTTCCCATACAAACAAAAAATATCTCCCAGCAAAGCCAATAAATCCAACTATGTCATGACGACATTATTATAAATATTTTTCTGTCGATTGCATTCAATCTGCAATTTCGATAATCCCGTTTCTTTTCTCCTGTGTTCGGTAAAACTCCGACAAAATTATGTGTTCCTCTTTGCGCCTCTGTCAGCAGTCTTACCTGGTGGTGGCAGAGACATTCTTAACTCCAACCTCAGTCAGTGACATCTTCTCTATGCCAGCTGACTTGTCTAACCCTCTAGTTATTGATCATTCATAAACGCTCTCGCTTTCCTCTCAGCAAACCATTGTGCTGCATTGGAATGTGGCATTGCGTTAGAATTACGTTTCGTGCCATGCGGTTAATTTATTTTATTGGTATTCTTATTCTAGGTTATTTTCACCTTATCTACCTTCCAAGATTATCTGCTGATTGTGAGAGTGCTAACAGTGTGAATATATTTAAAAACAAAGTAAACTTATACCTCAGAAGCGAGGGATACACATTTATAAAACAGTTTGGACTCTCGGCAAAGGCTTCCTTGTTCACTTGCCCTCTACAGTTAATTATCTGGATGACAGTCTTGTTAAATCTTGTTAAAGTATTGATGTCTCACTCCTCTTGCATTGCTGCCTTCCACCTGTTTCTCTGACACCTGTCACCTTTCGACAGGCCTGTTCTTCTTACCACATCATCATCCTAACATAATTCATTTGCTTTCGTTACCAGACATTTAACGTGTAGCACGCATTTAATTAAACCTAATGGAAATTACCGCTCTTCACCTCTATTTTTACCCATGAACAATCCCAGCCGGATTTAACTAAATTATTTCAGCTTCTGCAGTTACCGCATATCAAGTAACTATCAACCTATGGCTCACTGTATAGTTTAAGCTCCATGCTACTAATTGAATGTTAGCTTCACTTATATTACTTTATCTATAATTTTTTTAGGTTTTGCTCTCATAACAAAATACACACCTTTCCATAGATTTGACTACATACATTTAGCTGGAGAAATAGTGTTCATGAAGTGTATGTCAGGTGAGTTAGATCATAATGTTTATGTTTGCCCTGCTATACTTGCCATCTATTTCCTAGCTAGCAGGTTCATTCTATACATATGACCCTTCGGATTCTGTCAGGTCAAACGACCCTATTACCGTTCGACAGCCTCTGACCAAGTCTAAACGATGCTAAAACAACGTCTCTCTATTTCTAATATTTGATCGAAAAAAACAGTTTATTTTATACATAACTACTTCTACGATTTCCCCGCAACCAGTGCAGTTATCTTACCTGTGGCGACGATTCGTGTCCACGATGTGCCCAGTCAGAGTGGCGAAGGGACACCTCTTGAGAGTTTCAAGCTGCACCTATCTTAACTACTTGATGCATCGATGTCAACACTACAGGGTGTAATACTATTCAAGCGCACACCTAACACCAAGTGCTGCTATACAAAGAAACAGCGCCCATTACTTTTCCCAACACCTTTACTCAGTCAGAATATGACACGAGAATAAACAAATTAGGAGGCATATTGCAAGAGTCTCAAACTCGCAAAAATGAAGTCTGTGTAATATTAAACAGTAAATTAAGAAGAAGACGGCAATTGACTATAAATTTATTTTGATGGTGGCTGGAAAGTGTGGGCTATCTTATGTGTGTGTGTATATATATATATATATATATATATATATATATATATGTATACATATATATACACTGTATATATATATATATATATATGGTAGATTTTCAGGAAACCTGGGCACATTTGTTTTATTTCATTAAGTAGCCCGCCATTCAAACACATTTAAAAGGATACGCACAACTAATACGCCATATGATATAATAAACGTGGGCAAAGAATATGTAAAAATGGTTGAGCTAGCGTGAATGATTATTTTTTTGGAACTATTTTCTTCTAAATACTAATTAACCCATACCACGCAAAGCGCAAGTTTCCGTGTGCATTAAACGGAGAAAGAAACAAGTTTTATTTCAATATTAAATATGATATGCAAGCAATAACATAGACTACATACGTATGCATGAATAATGTTGTGTAATCCCGGTCAAATTTTGCCGAGATCATCTTTCTCCCAAGAAACATTAAAATGGTCAGAAAATGCTATACCATACGAAAGACTTTTAATGGAAAATAATTCAGTCACATGTAATTAGTAATATATATTTGACGTACGTAGTATATTTTGGTTAGTTTACACGTGATCAAAAAGAAATGCTCCCCATTACAAATCCGGATGAGATACATCGATTTAACTTGCTAATCGATACCAGCGAATATACGATACCACGCGAAAGGCAGTTTGTCTTGATATGAAATAACACATTGCATACATGTCAACCTGTGAGGATCCAAATGACTGAGACTTTTTTCCATTCGACGACGAACGCGCGCGTCCTATCGCCCTCGCACACTCCAAACAGAATACTCAAGTAACCCATTCTGTCACACAGCATGACAAAGAGAATACTCAAGTAACCCATTCTGTCACACAGCATGACTAACAGAACACTAAAGTAACCCATTCTGTCACACATCATAACAAACAGAACACTCAAGTAACCCATTCTGTCACACAGCATAACAAACAGAACACTCAAATAACCCATTCTGTCACACAGCATGACAAACATAACACTTAAGTAACCCATTCTGTCACACAGCATGACAAACAGAACACTCAAGTAACCCATTCTGTCACACAGCATGACAAACAGAACACTCAAGTAACCCATTCTGTCACACAGCATAACAAACAGAACACTCAAGTAACCCATTCTGTCACACAGCATAACAAACAGAACACTCAAGTAACCCATTCTGTCACACAGCATGACAAACATAACACTCAAGTAACCAATTATGTCACACAGCATGACAAACATAACACTCAAGTAACCCATTCTGTCACACAGCATAACAAACAGAACACTCAAGTAACCCATTCTGTCACACAGCATGACAAACAGAACACTCAAGTAACCCATTCTGTCACACAGCATAACAAACAGAACACTCAAGTAACCCATTCTGTCACACAGCATAACAAACAGAACACTCAAGTAACCCATTCTGTCACACAGCATAACAAACATAACACTCAAGTAACCCATTCTGTCACACAGCATGACAAACATAACACTCAAGTAACCCATTCTGTCACACAGCATAACAAACATAACACTCAAGTAACCCATTATGTCACACAGCATGACAAACAGAACACTCAAGTAACCCATTCTGTCACACAGCATAACAAACATAACACTCAAGTAACCCATTCTGTCACACAGCATGACAAACAGAACACTCAAGTAACCCATTCTGTCACACAGCATAACAAACAAGAGGCATCAAGTGAACTTATGTACATTTATGTACAGAAAATGTGTGTCAACAGTGATTGTGCAATTAAGGTGTGTTCCTATGAAGCAGGTTGTAGTTCATTGTGGCTTTCTTTGATATATGTAGTAGAGGGTTATATAGTTACTGTTATTTACTAATCCATGTATTCTGGTTGCAGTTCTCATTGAGTTACGATCATTCGTTCTGATGTACACAACACATCGTGGAAATTGATCTCTGATCTTATCTATGATCGCAACTCAATCTCCATTGACGACAACCAGACGTACTCGAGCATCACCATGCCTGTGGTGGCCTGTCCCATCCCTAACTGCACGTACGTGACAGACGATGTTGACGCAATCATCGCCGTGGCGCTGCTCAACACCCACGCGATCACTCACGCCCCAACATCCTCCACAAACGCCGCCGCTGCTAAAGTGGAAAGGATGAAACGACCAACGGTCACATCGGCGGGGAGCAGCGAAGAATGGGACTACTTCCTGGTCCGATGGCACGAGTACGTGGAAGTAACCAAAGTATCGGGCAAAGATAGAATAATTCAACTACTCGAATGCTGCGACGAACAATTGCGAAAGGACGTCATACGCTCCATTGGCATGGGTCGTACACTCACTGACCGCCCTGAGGACGATATATTGACGTTGGTGCGTACCTTGGCTGTCAGGGAAGAAAACACGATGGTCGCTCGGGTCACCCTGCATAACATGCGCCAAGACAGAGACGAGACTGTCAGGTCATTCAGTGCCAGGATCCCCGGCCAAGCCGGCGTCAGCAAGTTCTCCCTCCCGTGCCCAAATTGCACACAGACCGTTAACTACACAGAAAAAGTGCTACGAGACGTGGTGATCGGGGGCCTGGAGGATCCGGAAATCCAACTGGACCTGCTCGGCGACAAAAATCTATCATTATTACTATGCTTACTGTGTGTGCGTGTGTGTGTGTATGTGTGTGTGTGTGTGTGAGTGTGTGTGAGTGTGTGTGTGTGTGTGTGTGTGTGTGTGTGTGTGTGTGTGTGTGTGTGTGTGTGTGTGTGTGTGTGTGTGTGTGTGTGTGTGTGTGTGTGTGTGTGTGTGTGTGTGTGTGTGTGTGTGTGTGTGTGTGTGTGTGTGTGTGTGTGTGTGTGTGTGTGTGTGTGTGTGTGTGTGTGTGTGTGCGCGTGCGTGCGTGCGTGCGTGCGTGCGTGCGTGCGTGCGTGCGTGCGTGCGTGCGTGTATGTGTGTGTGTACATGTATGCTCGAAACTTTTTGTATTAATTAGATTATTCATTCTACTGATATTTCTGTGGATTGCATGTGTGGTTAATGTATTACGAAAATATGATATAATAAAAATATGTGATCATATGTGATGGTGGCGCAACATGTTCACTTGTGTTAATGACTATTAATTTGTATGAAAGTTTACAACCTGCAGAATATTTCCCATAGAATATTCTATAGAACATATCATGTAGGATATATCCTATAATATATTTACTACAGAATATGCAATCCCATTCAGCAATAATCAATGGTACTCAGAAGTTTGCCATTTATATAAGGTTGAATTTGTTATTTTGAGTACGCTGTTCAACGGTGTTTTGTATGGTTTTCAACAACATGCTTCAGTGATATACCATTCGGTGTAAACCAATGGTATTTTGAATGGTTTACCAATGGTATACCACAGAACAGTATAATAAATTATACTGGCTAATAACATTGATGACCATTAAAAATACCATTGAATGGTATACCACTGAATGGTATACCATTCACAATACAGTTGAACGTACGGTATACAAATAAAAAATATAATTAAATAGTATACCACTGAAGACCATTCAATACCAATGGATTAAATACCATTCAAATAACCTTGGCCATAATACACCCTAACACCACTGAAGACCATTCAGAATACCATACAAAATATCACTAAATGGTATACCACTGAAGACCATTCAATACCATTGGATTAAATACCATTCAAATAACCTTGGCCCTAATACACCCTAACACCATTGAAGACCATTCAGAATACCATACAAAATATCATTAAATGGTATACCACTGAAGACCATTCAATACCTTTGGATTAAATACCATTCAATTACCCTTGTCTATTATACACCCTAACACCATTGAAGACCATTCAGAATACCATACAAAATATCATTAAATGATATACCACTGAAGACCATTCAATACCATTGGATTAAATACCATTCAAATAACCTTGGCCATAATACACCCTAACACCATTGAAGACCATTCAGAATACCATACAAAATATCATTAAATGGTATACCACTGAAGACCATTCAATACCATTGGATTAAATACCATTCAAATAACCTTGGCCATAATACACCCTAACACCATTGAAGACCATTCAGAATACCATACAAAATATCATTAAATGGTATACCACTGAAGACCATTCAATACCACTAGATTAAATACCATTCAAATAACCTTGGCCATAATACACCCTAACACCATTGAAGACCATTCAGAATACCATACAAAATATAATTAAATGGTATACCACTGAAGACCATTCAATACCATTGGATTAAATACCATTCAAATAACCTTGGCCATAATACACCCTAACACCATTGAAGACCATTCAGAATACCATACAAAATATCATTAAATGGTATACCACTGAAGACCATTCAATACCATTTGATTAAATACCATTCAAATAACCTTGGCCATAATACACCCTAACACCATTGAAGACCATTCAGAATACCATACAAAATATCATTAAATGGTATACCACTGAAGACCATTCAATACCTTTGGATTAAATACCATTCAAATAACCTTGGCCATAATACACCCTAACACCATTGAAGACCATTCAGAATACCATACAAAATATCATTAAATGGTATACCACTGAAGACCGTTCAATACCACTGGATTAAATACCATTCAAATAACCTTGGCCATAATACATCCTAACATCATTGAAGACCATTCAGAATACCATACAAAATCTCATTAAATGGTATACCACTGAAGACCATTCAATACCATTGGATTAAATACCATTCAAATAACCTTGGCCATAATACACCCAAATACCACTGAAGACCATTCAGAATACCATTGAGCAGTACAGAAAGGGTTAATTACAAGGACCATTCAAAATATAATTGAAGACCATTCAAATACCCTTGGCCATAATACACCCTAATACCATTCAATGGTATTTTAGTGGTATTTTTTGTAAGGGACTTAATCCAGTCCAGTGCATGTTGGACCACTTCGATATCATGTGAGAGTCTACTCAACTTCATTTCGTGGTCGACAATGTCAAATGCAGCGATATATCAAGGAGAACCATGACGACAACATTCTTATTGTCCATTGCGTACAGAATGTCATTCTGCAGACATACAAGGGCCGTATCAACGCTGTGGTTGGGCTAGTACGCAAACTGATAGCCGAGAGTCTCCCGGCAACGACACGTTTTATTGCCTTGGATACGTATGAAGCTTAGGTCTGTAGGTATTCAAGATGGCTTTGTCCAGGCTCGGTTTCTAGAGCTTGATGTGGGCTTCCTTCAAGCGATAAGGTACTACTCCGTTCTCAGAGACAGGTTAACAATTTATGTAAGCACAGGTACTATGTAGTGCGCACAATCTCTAAATAGTCATGTCGGAATGGGACCGACTTCACAAGATTTCACAGGCGATGCCGCTAACAGCATCCCAAACACACACACAAACAAACACACACGCACACACACACTCACACACGCTCACCCATGCACACAAACGCACACACACCCACGCACGCACGCACACGCAGTCAACTGGTCAAAATATAGAATGCATGAAAGGCAGTTGAAGTGAAGCACACACGGTGATGCATAGACAGCATTCAAGCAAAACGCATATATTTAGGCTGAAATCCATATATTTAACTTGAAATTCTACATACACAGCATTCCTATTCTAGTCGAATGTCGCCATATACCAGGTCAAGACACATGCTTATGTGCATTAAACAAAATCCGCCATGTTTTGTATGGAATCCATTTGGCATCATTATTCTGATGTCATAAGTTTATGATTCGACTCGGTACACTGAAATAAGCTCACAGACACGTCTACAACTGTTTTCATTTGAAGTCAGATTTGTGTTAAAACTTGATAAAGCCTACTCTTCAAATAAAAAAACAATCTGTAATTTATGAAGGTGTTTGCGCCGGTCTTACGTGTCTCGACACATGTTTCCGCTATTTAACAAGATTTAACAAGATTGCCACCCAGAGAATTAACTCTAGATGGCAGGTGGACAAGGAAGCCCTTTGGCTTATCGAGAGTCCAACCCTTTTATCTACATATATCCAGCCCTTCTGAGGTATGTGTCGATTTTATTTTAAAACATATTCACACTACTAGCACCCACACAATCATCAGATAATCTGTTCCATTCATTCACAGTCCTTTGTGAAAATGAGAACTTTCTCACGTCTAATCTACACTGTCCTTTACTAATGTAACTTCATGTCCTCTAGTCTTTCTATCTTTCTTAACTGAAAAAAACATATTTCTATCAATATTTTCATAACCATTCAATATTTTAAACACTTCTTCTATCTGATCTCCTCTCAATCTCCTGGTCTCTAGTGTTCTTAAACCACATTCTTTTAGGCGTTTTTCATAACTAAGATCCCTCAGTTTTTGTATCATTTTAGTCGCTCTCCTCTGTACTCTTTCTAGCATATCTATGTCCTTCTTGCGGTATGGCCTCCACGCTTGTATACACTATTCTAAATGAGGCCTAACTATTGTTTTGTACAGCGGTATTATTAGTTCTTTTTCTTTATATGCTATATTTCGCCTAATCAATCCAAGGATTTGATTTCCCTTTGAAGCTGCAATTCCACACTGCTCTGAAACCTTCATGTCAGCACTAATTGTCAGCCCTAAGTCTTTTTCTTTTACAGTAGTACTTAGTACAGTTCCCCCCCATTGTATATTCTACATATTCGTTCCCATGTCCTGCGTGGAGGCATTTACATTTCCCAAAATTGAACAACATTTGCTACTTTTCAGACCATTTGATCAACCTGTCAAGATCATCTTGTAAATGCTGTCTATCCCCATCACTTTTAATCCTTCTAAACACTTTTGTATCATCCGCAAATTTCAACACCTTGCTAGCTATATCATCGTCCAAATCGTTTATATATATTAAGAATAATATAGGTCCCAGTACTGATCACTGTGGAACCCCACTTAAAACTGATTTCCAGTTTGAAGCCTCCCCATCAACAACTACCCGTTGTCTTCTGTCAATCAGCCATTTTTTTATCCAGTTAATTATACCATGTCCTATGCCATGGGCTTTTAGTTTAAGCAGTAATCTCTCATGTGGCACTTTGTCGAAAGCTTTTTGAAAATCGAAGTAGATGATATCTACTGGTGATCCATCATCTACCCACTTAGTGATATCTTCCAAAAAACATAACATATGTGTTAAGCATGACCTCGGTTTTAGAAACCCATGTTGAGATGGGTTTATCAAGTTATGTTTAACAAGAAAATCCACCATGTGATCTTTAATTAGTCTTTCTAATAATTGACAAATCACCGATGTTAAACTAACTGGTCTATAATTATTTGACTTGTTTCTCGAACCTTTTTTAAATAATGGTATAATGTTTGCTTCTTTCCATTCTAAAGGAACCACTCCCTCTTCTAATGACAAGTTGAAAATTGTTGCAAGCGGTATGCTAATTTGTTCTACAATTTCCACTAGTAGTTTGGGTGGAATACCATCCACTCCAGGTGATTTATTTTCCTTCATAGCCCTAATTTTCTTAGCTACCATTTCTTGGGTTACAATTAACTGTCTTAAATAGTCTGATTCTGCCCCCTTGAACTTAGCCTCTGGTACTGGCAGTGAACTAGTGTCTTCTCTGGTAAACACTGATCTAAAATACTCATTTAGGTCTTCTGCCATTAAGAAACCTTCTGATATTATATTTCCAGCACTATCTTCAAGAGGACCGACCTTATCCTGAACTTTCTGTTTGCTTCGAACATACGCATAAAAACTCTTGCTGTCATGTTTTATATTACAAGCTAATTTATGTTCATAGCTTCTCTTTGAATTTTTAATTTCAGCTGTAGCTTGGTTTAGTGCTTCTTTATAAATGTTGTAGTCTTCATCATTGCCAGTACATCTATATGACTTCCACATCATTTGTTTATACTTAATTTTTCTAATGGCTTCTTTCGATAAGTATTTCTTTCTGGTCCGTTTCCCTTGTTTTTTGAAGGGAACAAATTTATCTACGATGCACTCTATTTCATTCTTTAAGATATTCCAGCATTCTGTTGCTGTATTATTCTTCAGTGTATTATTCCAGTCTATCTTTGCTAAATATTTCCTCATTTCCTTATATCTTCCTTTGTGGAAATTTCTCCTGAACTGCTTTTTAGTATTTTTTTCTGATTTTACTTTGATGGTAAAATGTATCTGGTTGTGATCACTACTTCCCAGAGGCTCACATAATTTAACATTGTCAACTAATTCATTCTGTATGGACAAAACTAAGTCTAACACATTCTCTCTCCCTGGTTGGTTCTAGCACATGTTGAGAAAGGAAACTATCTTGTGCCTAAAACTAAAACTTGTGAGGTCCTCCATACCCACCTATACTCTGTAGAGATTTCCATTTATATGCCCATGGTTAAAATCCCCATAATAGCACAGTCCGTTTCTGTATCTTGCCCCAAATGCATTACTTTCTTCCTCCACTGGTGTTCCACCCCATCCATTATTTATCCCCTCACCCCACCCTTCCACATACTCTATCTAGCCCCACATTGAACATGCTCCTTGTCCTTCCCCTCGCATATAGTCTTGTCTGTTTTTCTCAGAATTGAATCGCCCATAAACACTCTCTCTTTTCTCCTTGCCCCCTCAATCACTGCCTCGGAGTAGCTCCTCCGGTTTGCATATGTCTGGTTGTTGTCTTTTCCTCTTGTCGTCTTCTCTCCTGTCACATTCTCTTCCATTCCCTTCTTTCCTGTCGCGTTTTCTCTTGTCCCCTTTCCTCCTGTCATCTTCTCTTCTAGCACATTTACTCTCACTTCCTTTCGTCCCTTCTTCTTTCCTCCCATCACATTTTCTTCTCTGCTCTCCCGTCCCTTTTCCCCGGCTACCTCCTTCACTACGGTCACTTTCTCCCCTGTCACCTTCACGCCTGTCATGTTTTCTGTTTTTTGCTGAACACTGTCTTCTTCCATCAGTCTTCTGTCTCACAGTCTTACCAACTGCCTCTGTGGTATCTACCTCTTCACCACCTGTATCGCTGTCGTGTCTCTCCTCGTTCTCTACAGTCTGACTACCTGCTATGTCACTCTTGTGTTGAGAGCCCGGCTCGTATGCCTACTTCGGTTGATGTTACCCCTAGCTTGTATGCCTACTTCGGTCAGTGTTAGTCACAACTTTCTATAGATACTTAGATTTTAAATATAGTTACATAAATATAAATACACTTATACAATAATCACACCAACTCTTCGGCGTGAGTAGTAACGCCAGCAATGCGGAAGTAGATAGTGGGATAAACCGCTTTAATTCACGCCGTGTTGAAAGAAGATATTTATTTATCAAATTGACTCAAAGTGTAGGTCATAAAACACGGGTTCATTGTCATATCCGCAGGGAGAGAGCTTCCTGTTACCAATCCACGTACCAATGCAGGCAAACCTAACCCTACTGCTGAACCTATCCCGCAGAAAGCTGTCTCCTTCATGATGTAAACACTTTTGAAATTGGGTTGTATATATCAGCCACGTTTAACAAACACTTGTCCTGCTTTACCAGTTCCTACTAACAATGAACACATACTGAACAATATTTTGAACAACGAAATATTTGATCCAACCTATCACACATGTTGTCGTGTTGCTGCAAATCGATCTGAATCTCAAATACTCAAAACGAGCAATGGCAACATAGTGATATACTATATGCGATTGCTCGTGTATGCGTGGGTGCATGCGTGCGTGCTTGCGAGGGTGCGTGTCTGCGTGCATACATACGTAGGTGCTTGCGAAGCGCTTGTTTTTGTCATTTTTATTACAGTAATTTTCATTAAAATAATTATACAAGATGGTGCCATATCAAAGCTATTATTATCTGCTCCATAATCCAGAATCATACTCTCAAGCCATGGGTAGTACCAATTATACCCTCAAGCCAGGGGTAGTATCAATCATACTCTCATGCCAGGGGTAGTATTAATTATACTCTCAAGCCAGAGGGGTAGTATTAATCATACTCTCAAGTCAGGGGTAGTATCAATCATACTCTCAACCCAGGGGTAGTATTAGTCATACTCTCAAGCCAGTGGTCGTAGTAATCATACTCACAAGCCATGGATAGTATTAATCATACTCTCAAGCCAGGGGTAGTATTAATCATACTCTCAAACCATGGGTAGTATTAATCAAATTAGCAAGCCATGCGTAGTATTAATCATACTCTCAAGCCAGGGGTAGTATCAATCATACTCTCAAGCTAGGGGTAGTATCACTCATACTTTCAAGCCAGGGGTAGTGTCAATCATATTCGCAAGCAAGGTATAGTATCAATCATACTCTCAAGCCACGGGTAGCATCAATCATATTATCAAGTCAGGGGTAGTATTAATCATATTTTCAAGCCAGGGGTAATATTAACCATACACTTAAGCCATGGGTAGTATCACTCATACTCTCAAGCTAGGGGTAGTATCACTCATACTTTCAAGCCAGGGGTAGTGTCAATCATATTCGCAAGCAAGGGATAGTATCAATCATACTCTCAAGCCACGGGTAGTATCAATCGTACTCTCAAGCCAGGGGTAGTATTAATCGTACTCTCAAGCCAGGGGTAGTATTAATCGTACTCTCAAGCCAGGGTAGTATTAATCATACTCTCAAGCCAGGGGTAGTATTTATCATACTCTCAAGCCAGGGTTAGTATCAATCGTACTCTCACGCCAGGGTAGTATTAATCATACTCTCAAGCCAGGGGTGGTATTAATCATACTCTCAAGCCAGGGGTAGTATTAATCATACTCTCAAGCCAGGGGTAGTATTAATCGTACTCTCAAGCCAGGGGTAGTATTAATCATACTCTCAAGCCAGGGGTAGTATTAATCGTACTCTCATGCCAGGGGTAGTATTAATCATACTCTCAGGCCAGGGGTAGTATCAATCATACTCTCAAGCCAGGGGTAGTATTAATCATACTCTCAAGCCATGGGTAGTATTAATCAAATTAGCAAACCATGCGTAGTATTAATCGTACTCTCAAGCCAGGGGTACTATCAATCATACTCTCAAGCCAGGGGTAGTATTAATCGTACTCTCAAGCCAGGTGTAGTATTTATCATACTCTCAAGCCAGGGGTAGTATCAATCGTACTCTCACGCCAGGGTAGTGTTAATCATACTCTCAAGCCAGGGGTGGTATTAATCATATTCTCAAGCCAGGGGTAGTATTAATCATACTCTCAAGCTAGGGGTAGTATTAATCATACTCTCAAGCCAGGGGTAGTATTAATCGTACTCTCAAGCCAGGGGTAGTATTAATCGTACTTTCAAGCAAGGGGTAGTATTAATCATACTCTCAAGCCAGGGGTAGTATTAATTGTACTCTCATGCCAGGGGTAGTATTAATCATACTCTCAAGGCAGGGGTAGTATCAATCATACTCTCAAGCCAGGGGTAGTATTAATCGTACTCTCATGCCAGGGGTAGTATTAATCATACTCTAAATTCAGGGGTAGTATCAACAGGACGTTCGCAGAATCAGTAGAACTTCGTCCCACTGGTTGTGGTGATTACGGGAACCAGGCACGCGCCCAACACCAGACAGCCATACGAGGAACGTGCGGTTAACGCCCTCTTTCTCCAACATTGCAGGTTTTTATTATTTAAATATGTTGTGTAGTTTACAATTTGAATGTTTCATGAGGCTCAACATTCAAATATATTTCAATTATGTTAACATGTGTACTTATAATACTTTAAATATTGAACATGATTATTTCCATTACATGATATCAGTTACGATTGCTAGGGTAATGAAGTAGCAAGTTCAGTAAACCTAACATTAATGTATTAATATACATGCCCGGAGTAAATTTACATACAAAGCAATGACTTCCTATTTGTATTTTAGTTAAACTTGTTTGTCTTGTGAATATTGTTGCCAGTGTTTTGAATAAACGTTCATTCATTCATTCATTAAAAATGCTTCAGCTTTACTATACGCAAAGTGGCGCGCATGCGTACCTTCAACATATCTAATCTTGACTTACGAACGTTATTTTAATATACAGTGTATATTTATTATAAAAAAAAGACAAGGAAGTGTCAATGTCTTACCTTGTATATAACAACTTGGATACTAAACTTCTTACGGTGACGTTGCAATGTTGATGTTAACGTGATGTCGACGTGTCTATGCAAACGTTTGCGTTGTTCTCAACACTAATTGAATTTTATTAGTTGCTGGATTAAATGTCTTTATTTAAAGTCAGCAATATAGGAGCACAATACATTGTTGATGGGAATTTGACAACATTCACGTACACAATATTAGCATAGAAAGTCAAGCACACTACCAACCTAGTCAAGTAAATAAAACACTTGTCTTCACAATCTGTGAACAATGTAAATTAAGATTACTTATTTGTATTTACGCTGGTGTGTAAGCTAAGTTAAATAAGATCCCGTTGAAACATACTCGACCTCAACTCGTTCACATATGAGAATGACCAATGCTACCAATATGTAACAGACATAGAGATACACCCTGGACAGTCAACTCGAGTCTTCCGGCGGTTTATGTCGTAATGCGCATGCGATATTCCGAAAGGGGTAAAATAGTTCCGTCTAAACAGTAAACACGCATTCGGCAGCGTACTAATTAATTGTTGAGCCGTGTCAAGTAAGGAATAGAAACAAACAAAATAACCATTACAATACTCAAAACAACTGATCACCATAGTAGATCGATAGGTCAAAGATATAATCGTGGCAGAGAAATTAATTTGAAATCATCTTTGTTTAAACAAATAGACATATAATATAACAAATATAATATTTAAGTAGTGTCAGGCCAGCAAACACACACTCACACACAAATGCACACACCGACACACACACGCACACACATACACGCACACACACGCACACACACGCACACACACACACACGCACACACACGCAAACACGCACACACACGCACACACACGCACACACACGCACGCACACACACACACGCACACGCACACAAATCACATACACACGCACACACACGCACACACGCACACACACGCACACACACACGCACACACGCACACACACACACACACGCACACTCAGTTCACGGTTCGCTGGTCACCCACCATATGCTTATAATGTTAATTCCGCTCTGTCCGAACGCGCGCGGACAATCTTTCTCGTCAGGTCACTGTCACAATGACGTCCTCTTTATTTCTCCTTCTTTCTCAAGAACAAGCCACCTGGATACAGTTCCTTGCACTTCGCGTAACAGTCGTGCGCATTACCAAAACAGGTGAAGTATTTGTTCAAGTGATCGACGTTCGCGTCCTTGCACTGATCCAGGTCAACAATACACAGTTGCTTGCATGTGGCAAACCGCACCTTTTCTGTCGTCCCTGGCCCATCGTTTCCAGCCACGGCGTCGACACAGACGCCGACACAGACCCCGACACAGACGGCGAACTGAAGCAAAACAGACACCACAACATGGCCGTTATATCCATTCAGTGTGCCAAGAAGTATGGTGGTTCGAGGCTTGGGATACAGTTGTGTGCGCTATGGTAGTATTAGAAAGCTGTTGTGTTCAAATGGTCATACCCTGTGTGTGTGTGTGTGTGTGTGTGTGTGTGTGTGTGTGTGTGTGTGTGTGTGTGTGTGTGTGTGTGTGTGTGTGTGTGTGTGTGCGTGTGCGTGTGCGTGTGCGTCTGCGCGTGCGTGTGTGTGCACGTGTGCGTTTGCGTGTATGTGTGTGCGTGTGGGTGGGTGCGTGTGTGTGCGTGCGTGTTCGTATGCCCGTGCGTGCGTATGTGTCCTTATTACAACTGAAAGTGTCCTTTTATGGATTGCCCCTCCCCGTTGAAATGCAACGGAAACAACGTCCATGGAGAACAGCCATGTGGAAGTAGAGGCTATATCACTCTAATTCACGTTTTGTATCAAATGCCGTTATATTAACTTTTTAAATTGAATTAAAATAAAATTCCTGTAACATCGGTAGAAGTCTCAGTTGTCTATGCATGAAAACTGGATCCTCTATAGGGTAGTCCCTTTGAATGTTGCGTCTGTGGTTCGAGCATGATTAAACAACTGTCCTAAATATAAAATATATAAGAATGTAGATCCAATGATACTACAGGAAACAAATCAGATGGTCAAGGTAGTTTCACAACACAACTGTGTTTGATCGCTAGACGGCGATACTATAAATAGTAAGGGTACAATTTTTCATTTCGTTCGTTATCTTCACTATTTCGTTCAATTTAGACAATGAATATGTTACGTTTTCAGACACACTTCACTTATAATGTATGGCTGAGAACAGCCTACTAAGATAAAGTACACCTATGCACAGAAAGATTGACAAGTATTTTATAACATAAAAAGATACTAGCCACAACCTACCAGTAATGCTCTCATGATGCAGCGCGTCGATTTGAAACTGAAAAGGTTAAAACGAGCAACGTCAGCACCGATGGATTCCTAAAGTTGTGTGCGTGCGTGTGTGCGTGTGCGCGTGTGCGCGTGTGCGCGTGTGCGCGTGTGCGCGTGTGCGCGTGTGTGAGCGCGCAGCTCGTCAATGCGTGGTTGTCATATCACCAAATACACTCAAAATACGTATTTAAGGTGCCATGTTAACGCTACCTTGTCTGTTTCATTGCCAAAAAGCATCCCTTCAAGCAAGAGGTAATCATAGTATTAGCCGGAAGTTCGCTCATTCAGTTGTACTTCTTCCCTCTTGCTCTTTACCATTTCAATGAGGTAATCATAGTATTAACCGGAAGTTCGCTCATTCAGTTGTACTTCTTCCCATTTGCTCTGTACCATTTCAATGAGGTAATGAAAGTATTAGCCGGATGCTCGCTTATTCAATTGTAATTTTTCCGTCTTGCTCTTTACTGTTTCAATGTTTCATGGCGTTTACAATTTAAATGTATAGTTGGCGCAACAGTCACGTTGTAAAATAAAATGCCACGAGCGTATTAAACGCAATGTGGCAGACAATATATCTCCATATTATTTATTCTCCAATTACGAATATCATACTTAAAAATACTAATAAATGTGGAAGAGACAGTGTCGTTTTAACGACTTACCTTGTATGTAACAACTTGCATACTAACCCTCTGATGACGACACTGCTACGCTGGTGTTCTCGAGATGTCCGTGTGTCTAGGCAAGTGTTTGCATTGTTCTCAACACTACTTGAATCTTATAAGTTTGCTGGATTATGTTAAAATACAGAGACCTGGTGACAGGAAGTTTGATAAAAATAGCCTACACAATATTTACTCTACATGTCAAGTACTCTAACAGCCTCGCTATGTTAGTAAAACACTTGTCCTCACAAACTGCGAAGATTACTGACAGCTGTATTTGCATTTAAGTTAGTGTATATACACTAAATTATGTAAAATCCAGTAGTAATATGCATGATCTCGTCCCGTTTATATGTGACTTAGCGGGTATAAAATCTCAAAATTGTGAAAGGGAATTTTGTAAATCACCTCGCACTGTCGACATCCAGCGTCGGTTGTCTAATGTCAACACTTAAAATGCCACTTGTAGCAAGTCAATCGTTACAGGTCACGTTCTATTTACAATTGTTATCCTCAGAATCACAATATATCCTGACCGGCAATATTTTGCTGGACTACTGCATATTCGAAGCGGTAAAGCTGCTTTCTCTCCTCCTTTGCCAATCGCGAATCCGGTTTGTTATGTCCACACATGTAAGATATCAATAGTTTATGTAATGTGTGTAGTTTTTGTATAATTAATGATTAATCAAAAAGAGTTCGTTTTAACGTATAACTACTATTTGTCATTACATCTGGTAGTTTGTGAAAGTCAGTTGCCTGGTCGACACTTGATGGCAATCCGTTGAACACGGCACGAGAAGAAAACGGAACACGGAACACGGAACACGGAAAACGGAACACGTGCACCAATGTCCATTTCACCGTAGCCTTTCCCAAATATATCCTCATGATCAGCAACTGTCTCTGGCTACATTATGCTTTAGCCTATCTTAAATGGCAAACTTGTCGTGTAGCCTAAACAAACCAGCCATCAGTTCGAGCCTAACCGAAGTTTGAATTTGACTAAACTGTAGCCACGTGTTTGTCTAGTAAAATGTCATAGTTTGTATGATAATTCGATCCACATAAACAAAATAACAAGTAGGCACAAACAATGACATAGTGAATCTTAGGTAGGTTTTCTCTTTCTGAAACGCGAGGAGCAAAAAACGAACTGTGTGAGCAGTTTTGATTTCCTAACAAGCTTCTACATCACGGTTCAAAGCAGATCAAAATTGTTACGCCTCTACCGGATGGTGTATTACCTATTAAGCTCCGCTCAGTACAATGTCCAATTCACTTGATGGCGCCACCGTCTGTAACAACGAAACTACGTCACAATAACATTTTCTATTTATACGTTTATCAATAATTGATCGCTGACATACATGTATTAAAACATTTATTAGCGACCTCGGACTCCACCCGTCAACATCTTGTTTCCATCAAGAGAGTACTGACGGCGTGCCAATGACTGGTTAGAATTATTGCGCTGCTGGTAATTGTTCCGAGGTCCGCTGAGTTGCAATTGAAATCAATCGCTCTTGGGGACGTTTCCGTTTGTTTCAAATTGTTTGGATCGCCCCAGTCGTCAGTGTCGTACCCGACAAAGATGTGCTGTCGCTTAATCGACGTCCAGGGCATTATCAAGGCATACGTTCCGCTGGACTTGTCATTTGAGTGTCGATGGTCGAAGGTTTAACAATTGTTAGTCTAACCAGCAAACAAGCGAGCAAGTCAAGAGCATAAGACAACGGAAGGTGAGACAGATTAGTGACATGTTTATCGTTGATCTAACTGCTCGTATGACACATGTTGTGGTTACGGTTTAAATTAGTTTTAATGTCCATTGCCATCTTCTGTTGCGCATACAAAATTCAATGGTCCAATATGATGGCAAAATTGTTCATCGTAAAATATTTAACACGTTTTATGTTTCAACAGTTAACATACCATAAGGTACTACCAGTTCGTAGGAAAAAGGCAGTCAGGCTTTGGTCTGAGCAATATTTGTCCAAACGACAACGCAGTGTTGGTGAACCCACACACAGTCAATGGCAGATCTCAGTCAGTCAGAGATCCAACCAACCAGTAAATGGTGCGTGCGTGCATGCGTGCGTGCGTGTGTGCGTGTGTGCATGTGTGCGCGTGTCCGCGTGTCCGCGTGCGCGCGTGCGTGTGAATTCATTCCATGACAAATGCAGGCGTCGGTGTTGTGCTGGATATCGCAATGAGCTCATATGGAGAATACATCATGGGACTGTGTCACTAAGACAATGAGCTCATATGGAGAATACATCATGGAACTGTGTCACTAAGACAATGAGCTCATAGGGAGAATACATCATGGAACTGTGTCACTAAGACAATGAGCTCATATGGAGAATACATCATGGGACTGTTTCACTAAGACAATGAGCTCATAGGGAGAATACATCATGGAACTGTGTCACTAAGACAATGAGCTCACAGGGAGAATACATCATGGGACTGTGTCACTAAGACAATGAGCTCATAGGGAGAATACATCATGGGACTGTTTCACTAAGACAATGAGCTCATAGGGAGAATACATCATGGAACTGTGTCACTAAGACAATGAGCTCATAGGGAGAATACATCATGGAACTGTGTCACTAAGACAATGAGCTCACAGGGAGAATACATCATGGGACTGTTTCACTAAGACAATTAGCTCATAGGGAGAATACATCATGGAACTGTGTCACTAAGACAATGAGCTCATAAGGAGAATACATCATGGAACTGTGTCGCTAAGACAATGAGCTCATAAGGAGAATACATCATGGGACTGTTTCACTAAGACAATGAGCTCATAGGGAGAATACATCATGGAACTGTGTCACTAAGACAATGAGCTCATAAGGAGAATACATCATGGGACTGTTTCACTAAGACAATGAGCTCATAGGGAGAATACATCATGGAACTGTGTCACTAAGACAATGAGCTCATAGGGAGAATACATCATGGAACTGTGTCACTAAGACAATGAGCTCATAGGGAGAATACATCATGGAACTGTGTCACTAAGACAATGAGCTCATAGGGAGAATACATCATGGAACTGTGTCACTAAGACAATGAGCTCATAGGGAGAATACATCATGGGACTGTGTCACTAAGACAGTGAGCTCATAGGGAGAATACATCATGGGACTGTTTCACATAGGGAGAATACATCATGGAACTGTGTCACTAAGACAATGAGCTCATAGGGAGAATACATCATGGAACTGTGTCACTAAGACAATGAGCTCATAGGGAGAATACATCATGGAACTGTGTCACTAAGACAATGAGCTCATAAGGAGAATACATCATGGAACTGTGTCACTAAGACAATGAACTCATAAGGAGAATACATCATGGGACTGTTTCACTAAGACAATGAGCTCATATGGAGAATACATCATGGAACTGTGTCACTAAGACAATGAGCTCATAAGGAGAATACATCATGGGACTGTGTCACTAAGACAATGAGCTCATAGGGAGAATACATCATGGAACTGTGTCACTAAGACAATGAGCTCATAAGGAGAATACATCATGGAACTGTGTCACTAAGACAATGAGCTCATATGGAGAATACATCATGGAACTGTGTCACTAAGACAATGAGCTCATATGGAGAATACATCATGGAACTGTGTCACTAAGACAATGAGCTCATAGGGAGAATACATCATGGAACTGTGTCACTAAGACAATGAGCTCATAGGGAGAATACATCATGGGACTGTTTCACTAAGACAATGAGCTCATAGGGAGAATACATCATGGAACTGTGTCACTAAGACAATGAGCTCATAGGGAGAATACATCATGGAACTGTGTCACTAAGACAATGAGCTCATAGGGAGAATACATCATGGGACTGTGTCACTAAGACAGTGAGCTCATAGGGAGAATACATCATGGGACTGTTTCACTAAGACAATGCGCTCATAGGGAGAATACATCATGGGACTGTGTCACTAAGACAATGAGCTCATAGGGAGAATACATCATGGAACTGTGTCACTAAGACAATGAACTCATAAGGAGAATACATCATGGGACTGTTTCACTAAGACAATGAGCTCATAGGGAGAATACATCATGGAACTGTGTCACTAAGACAATGAGCTCATAAGGAGAATACATCGTGAGACTGTTTCTCTAAGACAATGAACTCATAAGGAGAATCCATCATTAAACATCAACGTTTGTTAAATGGAAGTTTTTTTCACATTTTAAGAATCCTTCATAAAACAGCCCCCTTTGTCAAATGTTAAAAAGCTGCTGCCTTTTTACCGACGACATTATTTTCGTGGCACACATAGTTTTCCTTACGCAAGTTCACTCTTAAGAAGTTATATCGAGCGTGAGCTCGTAAGAATGTTAATGCAGACGAAATAAGACGCCTTGGTGACTGGAGAAGTTCTCCACTGCGGTATTTCATCAAACGGGCTCCTCATGCATGTCATAAACTAGACCAGTAGCTGTTTATGACGCCCAAGTCACAGCGAAGGGTGTCCCCTACAAACTCTACCCGCCGTTGTAAACAAGGCGACAATAACACATTAAATAGCCCCGTTAGAACCAGTGGCTACACATTGTTTACTTCATCGCTCTATATGTGTCATCTGCTGTGTAAATAGCCGAGCGTCGTTGTGCAGTGGAGACGATAGTGGTGTGAGTGTGCGCCTAGGATCATGTTCATGTTTGTCTTCTAAAAACCTGTAAAGGGGAAGGCTTTCTTATCTGAAAGATTTGGTCAGTGTGCCAGCCATTGTTAATTCACAAGCTTAGATCATATGGCTATTCCAGGCAATGCATAGAGTGGTTGCAGTCTTACCTTGTCAACCGAACACAATGAGTGATCCTCGAAGGCAAAGCATCTGACTGGAAGTCGAAGTTGTCTGGTGTACCATAAGGTTCACACATTGGACCACTTCTGTTTATCTTGTATATTAATGATCTCACTAATCATGTTGATTCATGTGAAATGCCGTTGTACGCTGATGGTTCCAAATTGTTTAAAGAAATTACGTCGGTGACCGATTGTCAGTTGGTGCAGAAGGATCTGGACACTGTATGTCTTCGGTGTGAGACATGGCACCTTAAACGTTAACGTTGACAAATGCTGCATAACGTCGTTCACTAAAAAAAAACGTATATCTTATGATTACACGATTTTAAGCCAGTCTCTACTCAAGGTTACCGCTGTCAAAGATCTCGGTGTCACATTGACCGACAGTTTGACTTTTAAAACTCATAAAATGGCTTTTAAAGATCATCATCTGGCAGAATAATGAGCTGTAAGACGAATATCCTTCCTAGGACAATAAAGTGAATTGATTGATTGATATTAATCGTAGTGTCTTTAAAGTTTAAGACGAGTGTTTTTATTAAGCGCGTTTGCACAACATTTACAAATGAACAGGCTTTGCGATCCTTGTATATATCTCTAGTCAGAAGCCAGTTGGAGTATTGCAGTGTTATCTGGAATCTCTGGCAACGTACATTTATTGACAAAATCGAACGAGTTCAAAAAATTCATTAAATATCTATGTTACAAATCCAAAATACGGTACCCCTCTGACAGTTATCCTGCACTTTGTCATCATTTTAGACTACCTTCCCTTCAACATCGTAGGCAAGTTGCAGATCTCATCTTTTTACACAGGTGAGTGCACTCCCAACTAGACTAGTCCCATCTGGTAGGGGCTATCCAATGTCACTGTCCTTCACGATATGTACGTAACTATACTCCTTTTTTGAGTTTCCACTAGCAGAATCAACATTAGAAAACACTCTGTTTTGAATAGATGTAAAAAAAGTTTGCTTTTATGGTAGGTGGAATGGAAATACCTAATACACAAGAAACAAGAAATACAGCTGTCATTCAATGCAAGATCTCTTCACCTAGGATCTTGGATCGGCTCGGATGAATGTGATTACATTCGTCAATGCGTAGGCTCAAGTCCGTCTACTTGAAGTCGTTACGCGCATATCCTCTCATCTAAGTGTGCTTTCCGTATTATCCCCAAAGCAAACAAAGCCGACATACCTTTGTATGCGACGTACGGATACCTTTATTCTATCCCGTTTCATATATCTAATTTTCCAAGTAGTACTCGCCGCAAACATGCTTATTTACTCTATCTCCTGGGTGTATCACTGATCGATCTAGATACAAAATACACAACTGGTCGAGTTACCAATATCATTCTCCCAGGTCAAGCAACACAGTGGATACGCCCCAATATTTCAACAGATGAAATAAACAGCCAAAGTGTTGCCCACCTCCTTTTATGTTATGACGCGACGTACAAACATTCAGAAATATAACAGACAAAAAACTGATTCAATATTATTATAGCTTCAGTGAGCTGTGGAATGTTCATGTTCGAAAGCCACTGCAGGATGTGCTGTCTTTATTCGCCGATCTAGTTTCGTAATCAGGGGCAAAGAGGCGAAAACAAAATTCGAGTATTAATTAGCATTAGTTGCCGACGACAGTATCTAGTTCATGCATGTGAAGATTAAATGTGGAAGAGACATGAGGACCGTTCTGCTTTATGTCAAAATGTATTCGCTTGATAAGCTTAATTAGTGTGTTCCCGTATTGGTGTATGGCTTATCAAATATTTATTATGACATATTAAAGGGACACAATGTAGTTTGCAAAACTGGAACATGTGTCGTGATGACCCTCGATATGCAAATGTACATGTCTTAATATGGCTTTAAGATAGATAAGAAATAAGAGGGAAGAATAATGACAGAGAGAACGTGTTTCCGTGTTGAGCAACGCTCCTTTCATTTTATTTGTCAAAGAAATACATTTTACTATTGTTCAAATGCAATACGTGGAGTTATTTTTATTTTCATCTAAGCACCATGCACATTTCCCTGTGAAATAGTGCTGGTCGTATAAACTAAACTGGGCCTTCGGTACATAGTATTCTTCACTCAACCATGAATCATTAATTAGCGGTTGCAGTGATGTCTCCAGAAATTGAATGAGAACAATGAACCACCATCGATTCACGATTTCTTCCTACCGAACATGCAGCTGACCGCCGCGTTTTGATAATTTGTTCACCTCTAAGTCGAAGGGACTGGGCGGCTGTCTATAGCTCTCACAAGACTGCACGCCATGCATCAATTAGTACGATACAAAGTTGAAGTATCACGTGCGCGTTAACCTCCCGCCGTAATGGTAAACACTAGTCACTGTGCTCATCGATTCGCTTCTCACTGTCGGTCGTTGATCATTGACAACCGTCTCGCCAGGGGGCGTGACCGTCTCTGCTGAATAGTCTCTCAATTTAACAAGATTTAACAATTAATAATAATTAAAATAATAATCAAAATCTTCTTCATTATCATCATCGGTCGGTCGCCCCCCTCCCCATAAATGAGCCGTTTCTATTTGGGTCGATCGATTATCAGGGATGGAGGGTCTTTCTCTTTGACATGAAGGTATTGAGATTTTTTCTTATTTTATCCTGCACATATGGTCTAGCTTGTTACAAGCTTGCCGGGCTAGGGCAGTGCGCTGGCGAACTTACTTGATAATGTTCTTTCGGTACCTGTTCTTTCCATTACTGTTCCACCGATCTTATACAATCATATATAAATTATATAGCAAGATTGATAAAATAGCATCATCATAACAAAATAATTGTTTCTATCCGATTTTCCACATAAATGTTACAACTTTCTTGCTAAATAAAAATATAATAGTGTTGTTGTTATTGTACACGTAAACACGGAGTTGTTGTTCGGAGAAATTTTGTTTTGTAATGTGAAGGTTTCAGTGAAACATGACTCATTTCTATGAAACACATAATCCACCACTCAAGGGAATTATCCAGAAACTATTTATTGTGGATTTGAAGATACGGCTTTTAACGAAGTGTCCACTCCCAACTCTTTAGTTCGTCTTTTAACGAAGTGTCCACTCACAACTCTAGTTTGTCTTTTATTGTGGTTGTGAAGACCCGGCTTTTTAACGAAATGTGCACTCCCAACTCTTTAGTTCGTCTTTTATTGTGGTCGTGAAGACACGGCTTTTTAATTAAATGTCCACTCCCAACTCTTTAGGTCGTCTTTTATAGTGGTCGTGAAGACACGGCTTTTAACGAAATGTGCACTCCCAACTCTTTAGTTCGTCTTTTATTGTGATCGTGAAGACCCGGCTTTTTAATGAAATGTGCACTCCCAACTCTTTAGTTCGTCTTTTATTGTGGTCGTTGCGACCCGGCTTTTTAACGAAATGTGCACTCCCAACTCTTTAGTTCGTCTTTTATTGTGGTCGTGAAGACACGGCTTTTTAACGAAATGTGCACTCCCAACTCTTTAGTTCGTCTTTTATTGTGGTCGTGAAGACCCGGCTTTTTAACGAAATGTGCACTCCCAACTCTTTATTTCGTCTTTGACTTAAGCTAGCACTAATATTATTCTTACGAAGCACAGACCACATTCACGATAACACAAATATTATTACACGCGATCACTTTCTTGTTGCGTGTTCAGTGTATCGTCAGACGAATGGCACGCATCCGTGAGCAATAACAACACGTGTACAGGACTCGCGCTGAAATCACTGAACCGGAACAGAAAACAAATTTGTGTTTTATTTGAAGCCTATGCAGAGCTCAGTCGATAAAGTTAAGCAAGTTCGTGTTGGTTTCACGTTTAAGACGTATGTCGTGCTGTCGTCACTGTCTACGTTTGTTTACTTGGTCAAGTGCGTCGGCGCCGTCACCGAAGGGTTTCTTATGTTGCTGTGTTTGTGCCGGGCGGTCAGTTGTGTCCCCTTTGTCCACTGGTCCGTGTCTCCGGTGTCCTGTGTTTGTTGTCAGACCTGCTCCACGTCTTGACGGCTGAGACGTTAATGTCGCCAAGTTCGTCGTGTCTATGACATTGTTCTTGAGCTGCGTCCAAGTAATTGTGGTCGCTGATCGACTCGAAAGTTAAATAATTAATCCGTGGATGTCACGTAAGTATAGAGTACTGGTGGTTGCTAAACAAGAGCAGAATTGTGTCAAGGTGCCTGTGGTTGCTAAATTGCATGACATTATTGTTAAGTAGCCGTAGTAAGGTATATGTTATGCATAACATTTTTGTCAAGGAGGATTTGTATAAATTACGGTGATCTTTTTGTCTTAGGCCACATTCATCATGGACTCCACTAACATAATGCGACCGGTCCGAGGTGCGTTCATCAAGGGCCACGCGAGTCCGTCACGCAGTCTCGACTCGCTGCAGCCGACGCCGTGCGACAACCCACCAGCGGCTTCCCGACAATGCCGTGGTGGGCAGGAACCGACTGACACCGCGGCGAGGTCAGCTGAGATCAACGGTAGTGTGATGGCCGCTGTTGACTATCACAAGAAGCACCTGCTGACGGACCCCGAGTGCGGCCACACCCGCCGCCGAAGTCGCTCCAACACCGTGCCGACAGCGCTCCTCAGGCGACTTCGCAACGGGGCCGAGGCCGAGGTGACTTCCGTACACGCGACGGCCGACTGCCTAGTTGGTCGCCCGGACCACAACCAACGAGCGACGTCCCTCGAGTCGTTCGAGGCCCGCGAACGACGCAAATCGGGGATGACGAGACGAGACGAGATCGTTCTCTCTCACATGAGCCATAGACAGTCGGATCACTGCCCGCTGCACCACAGACGCTCCACGGAGTCTATCCTCAAACCTCCTTCCGTGTCCTCCCCTGCACCGCCGTCGGAAGAACTGTCAGCGGTCACTCTAATTGACCACTGCATGGACGCAGCTGACGACGAGTTCTACACAGTCTACAGGGACCCGCTGCCCAAAGGGTCCAGCGTCTTCGAAGAGGTAACCATCTTGTTCTGATCACGTACTCAAAAACTGAGAAGTTCATGCATTTATTAACAATTAATATCCGTGTACGAAAAGTAAATCAAACGTTGCTGTTTTTGAAACTTTACTGTCGTTAGTGCAGAAGTTCCATAAAAGAAAAGGTATGTCGCCATAAAAAAATAATGTGCTTTTTCTTCAAATGCGCTAGCACCCTTTGTATGTAAGTGGTTGTTTTTGAAAAGCAAACAGTTGTATATTAATTAATCAAGTTAAAACCTTTTAACATTGATATAGTTTATATTTGCATTATGCTTAAGATAAATTAAATGCGTTGTCGATGTGCGTATTTTACATTAGTATTACTAATACAAAGAGACACTCGTTATAAGGAACAGGCAGGGACTTGGTCAAACTCTTCCTCATATATCCCATGTCCTTAGTATCAATGGACTCATAAACCAGTGCAAGACCAGAACGGAGATTTCACAAAGTTGTTTCTCCAATGTGAGTGTTCCTTGCAACAGGAGTTCTTATAAGAGAGGTCTATTGTAACGTTATCAACGGTATAAATACCAAAACCACTGAATAGATCAACCTTAGCTGGAGCGTGGAAAGGTGCATTATCGTATCCCTATGCACTTTGAGTCATGAATACGCTGAGTGCAGATGATAAAATAGCTAGTGGCACAGACGTTGTAAGAGCATAAAGTGAGCAGATGCACGTGAGAATGTTTGCTAGGTTAGCGGCTGTGTGTAAAAAATTTTGACATTCTATATATCGTAGACCACATGGTATGGTGATAATTACGAAGACATATTTTCTCCTAACTTAACGATTCAGAAGTAGCAAAAACTTCGCTTTGCCCGGATTTACCTCTTGCCAGTACTGAAGCAAGATTTGCACAGGATAGATCCTACCAACTAGGGAAATACTGAAAGTTGCCATTTAGTATTTTTCAACATTATACGTTTATTTGTTAATCGCATGTGTAGAAAACTAAACGTGGTGCAGCAAAACATACTAGTGTGTACAGTTCATATATAGACCTACTATTAGTCCTACTAACAACTTTACACGCCAGACCAAATGGCCAAACATCAACATGTATTTATGACAATTCATGCAGACAATAATGCCAATTATAAATTCGCATTCAGTGATAATTATTTGATTCAACATAACTTTAACAATTGCTCTCTGTTGAAAGGTGTTGCATGAATTCGAGCCCGACTGCTGCGCCACCAACGGTCCGGTGCACCTACTGCACGTGATGTGTCATGGCGGCGAGAACAGAAACGAAGCTGACGACAAACCGCCATCGTCACCGACGAGTCCACAGAACAGTCGCCACGTCCACTGGGTGGAATCGCCGCCCTGCAAGAATGTCACGTAAGACGAGGACAAACGAGAGTTGTGTTCCTTTCGCCGAGCAAGTCTAGCCTGAGCAATCATCGGTTCTTAATGCCAGTAGTGTTTGTTACGTTTGTTATGGCGAGAATGCAAGAGAATGCTGCGATTGTTCTGTCAGTGATTGTAGAATTATTGACCGTTTCAATATAATATTACTTAAATGATCGTTGAATGTTGTTCTGGGTCCGCCCGTGTTAACATGAAGCATGTTGACTTTAAGTTTCGGATACGACCGCGTGTAAGAACAATACTTCGTGCACAGAGTGATATTCACACTATAATAGACACATGTATTGTATATTTTGTATTCGACGGGGAACACGTAGTATAATATGTGTCATTGTTTCTGCGGAATATATTGAGTCACGACCCTCTTGAAACCAGGAGAGAGAGAGAGAGAGAGAGAGAGAGAGAGAGAGAGAGAGAGAGAGAGAGAGAGAGAGAGAGAGAGAGAGAGAGAGAGAGAGAGAGAGAAAGTCACAGACTGGTCAGGCTCGACATTTGTGAACTCAATGTGACAATCAGCGTGGGAAAAGCGATGGTCATAAGACAATATTCTGTCGTGAAAATCAATCGATCGGACATACGCTTGGTTAGTATGTCGATGAACATAACAACAAAACAACACCACGGTCATTTCACCCATTCAGTTTGACATCTAGCTGGGAAGGTGGCTATGGACAAAATACACTGATTAACAACAATACCATTGCGACCGACTTCGATTACTACTCGATTGGTAACGTAATGTGTAGCAAGTTCTAACCATATTTTGTAATACATTTAATAAAATGTAACAAAAAGATTATTTCTATGCATCGTACTAAACGGTTTTCAAGTATAGTTATGTTCATATTTTGGTTATGCAAACAACATATATTTTTCTTTCATATTTCAACGTACTGCTTGACGTGAATACAACTGTCACAGTTAGAGTGTTTGTAAAATACTATCTTGTACATATCAGACACACGGTTCGTATACACTTTATGTATATACATGTAATATTATATGTATTCATACGTAATTTTATGCCGATATGATATGATGTAGCAGAGAAGTGAGAATAATAAAAATGTTCTATGAAATACCAGTTTCCTAAACAAATCTTCCTTCTACACTATGTAAGGTTACTATAAAATCATGTTATATGACATCGAACATCGTGATAGTATTGCTCTCCTTCTTGTTCCATGCTGTACAGGGGTGGGGTCAGGTACAATATTGCCAAACGACTCGTTGTGTTTTTTTCTTTCCAAAGTGTTCTGTCCATTGCTTCCTCCCCCTGTCTTTCATATTCCCTCGATCTTCTCATGTCCCTCCACACGCAGTCCTCCCATCTCATATGTGACCTTCCCCTTTCATGTGTCCTATATGTTCCGCCTTTGGTCTCTCTGGTATTGTCCTGCATCCATCCTTACCAAGCGGCCTGCCCATCTCATCCGGCTTCTCAATAATCATCCTGTTATGCAACATTGCATTTCAACCTCTTTTCTCGGTCTTTCATCGTTCTTCTGTCTACTCTTTTTGTTATTGTTATTCTTCGAACCCAATTGTTCTTCGCAAACTTACAGCATCTGTTGTTGTTAATCTATCAGCGCCACTGTCTCCAGATCGTATAGGCATGGCGGTGTAACATACGCTCTCAGGACTTCCCTTTAAGCTTTTTCGAGAGTTCTTGTCCATCATGACTCTCTCTACCTTTCTCCAAGCTTTCGCTCCTGCTGGTATTCGACATCGGACCTCTACCTCTGAACGCCCATCCTCCGTAACCATTCCGCCAGGGTACACAAAGCCGTCCACTTGCTTGATTTCCTTTTCATCCAACCTGATGTCTAATTCATCTCTATGGTGTCTACAACCTACGTCACTTATGTCTTCTCCAGACTTATTTTCAGTTCGTGCTTCCTGGACACCCTGTTCCATTCCTCCAATATGTCTTGTAATTCTTGTTTGTGTTCTGCTACTGTGGCCAGATCGTCCACATACATAGTTTTCCTGAGAACAACCTTCGTGTTGATCTTCCTGCTGATTAGTTCACTCACAATGATAACTACTAGTAGGCTTAGCGTACTTATTTGCTCAAACCGATGTTAACTGGAAACTCTTCCGACATCCCAGATCCAGCCACAACTCTTCCTTTTGTTCTTTCATACGCTGCTTTCACCATCGTAGCTTCTGCTTCTCGCACTCAAACTCTGTTGCCATCACCATCTCTCTTGGGACTGTGTCATAAGCCTTCTTCACATTTGCAAATTCCACTGTCATTCTCCCTTGCATCTCCAACCTCTTGTCCACCAGCTGTCTTATTGCAAACACCCCATCAGTCGTCCTTCTAGCCTTTCAGAATCCCTGTTGTTCTTCACCCAATGCTTGCTCTACTCACTTTTATATCCTCCCATCCAGGATCATATCTAGCAGCTTCATATTCGATGATATTAGCTACATTTTAAAGGTACAACGTCCGTTTCTCATTTAGTAAACATATTGTTCTTAATAATATAATAATGTGTTGATTCAGGTTCAGGCATTTGCTTGACGTGTTTGATTGACGTATAATGAACACCTGTAGAAATTACTTCCCTTCCACAAATAATGTAAACAAGTTAATTCGCTACGAAACCGTCAAGCATTGTTTAGAAAAGTGTTTTTATTGAACCGGGATGCCCCACAGCATTGCACATGGGAATGGAATAATGTTTGTTCCGTCATCACGATATATGAAAGATGTGACATTGTGTTTGAGGTTGTGACATTTCAGGAAACTCGTTCTCTTCGTGAATATATATGTTGAACAATTGTAATGAATTCCGTTTCCGGTAATATGTAGTAAGTTCACCACAAAACAATCAGAAACACTGCGATAACTTAGTGAACTTGGTTCAAAATATTCTAGAATGTTTTCGACCTAAGTTCAAAACACATAGAACCGAAGTTAAAAACTGATCTTTAATCAAGTTTGGGTTAAAACGCGAAGTTCAAATGAGATAATGTCGCTATATGTTATACCTGAGAAGAGTGGTTTGAACTTAAATTTGAACTCTAGTCAGTCACAGCAAATAAAGATGCATTGTGGACATTTAACGCAACACAATTTCACACACGGCACTTTAAGTAGGTGTCGTTGTGTAACGTTTTTTACGAACCTTATTACGAGTGAAAATGCTCTGGTATTGGTTTACAACGTCGCAAATGTGCCGTGTTAAACGGTAAATAACATAAACACAGTGAATCAATTATGTATTTACTAGAAGTGTACAGCTGTATAAGTTTGCAAGCAACAACACCATCTGGCAGTGTGTAAATGCCCTCCAATTCAATTTTGTTTGCGGTGATTGATCACTAGATATGTTAATTACTGATAGGTTAGAGCTGTCGGTGGTATTGGTCGTTGAACGTGGTTTTGGGTCCGTCTGTATTAACATGATGCACCTTGACGTTACGCTTCGGATAGAACCGCGTATAAGTGCAATCCGTTGGCAAAGAACTGTATTCCCACTTTAGCCGGCACATGGCTGTAAGTGAGAACATCTGGAAGTTTACGTGCCATTCTTTACGCGGCACATATTGAGTCACGACAACCGTTAGACCAGGAGAGACATACAGACATACCGCAGTTCAGGCTACATCATTTCCAGTAGTGCTGGTCATGCGGGCCACGTGTGTATTATTAGTAGTACGATCTTTGCGTCAAAACAGTAAGTTCTGGCAAGTTAGCATATGAAAACAAAAGTTTGACTTGTGGCATGTCTGGGAGTAAACTTACTGGTCCTGTAATCTGTGAAAGAAGTGCTATCTGACGTAGCATTAAGTTAATGCAAGTGGACAAGTACGGTAGCTTATCGGGAGATCTACAAGGTAATCAATGTCATCGCTCGTATCATATATCTCTCAATTATGTTTCTAAACAAAATGACTCGACTGATATTTACATTAATAGTAGATTATGTGTTCATTCACGTAGCGTCCCGTAAGAATGTGACTTTCTCACATTAAATATTCAGTGTTCTTTACTGCCGCCACGTCGTATCCTCTAGTTCAGTTATTCTAAGTTTCAAGATTATGTTTCTATCATATTCTTAATGCCCTGGTCTCCAGCGCTTTCATGTCACACTCTGTTAGACCTCCTCTATGGATATATCATAACTAAAATAGATAAATTGTGTTTTCAATTGATATGTTTTCTTTGAATTCTTTCAAGCAGATGTCTGTCTAACACTGTGGCATTCATGTTGTACTCATGCAGTATTCTAAACGAGGCTATTGCTTTGGGTGGGTCATTCTTATTCACATAATTTTCAACTGTCTCCTAATTAATTCGGCAAATTTATTACACTTTTTTAACCTCAAATTCCATATTATATACCTAATATCAAAAATAGGCAAGCGAGCGAAAAAATGAACAACTCAGAACACGTCCAAAACATAAAATTCTACGGTCGCTAGCACCCTCACGGCTCGTCCTGTCCCGACGATCTTGGTATCATTTGAAAGGATGCACTTTTTGTTATTCTAGCGTCGTCTAGATTTCCCGGTAACCGTTCAAAGAACACCGATAAATGGACCTACAATCACGCCGTCTTCGTTGTTGTGTACTGTTCCGAACGATGTTGGCGGCGGGTACTCAGTACAATAATCTTCCGATTGCGGCGCTGTTTTCCTCATTTGCATAGGTTCAGACATGCGCACTTCACCATTTCTTGATTTCATGTTATAAGCTCCACCCACTTTTAAACCGCGGCGAAACTGATGTGCTTTGATTGCAGCGAAACCGATATATATCTACGTCGGCGTGACGTCACAATAACGTACGCCTCCCAACGGGTCAACATTCGTTGCGTTGGTTGGTTGATATATGTGACTGTGCCGTCACGCCTACTTCGCGTATGTCATTTTAGCAGCCGCTTGAAAGTGGGTGGAGCTTAATCATGAAATCAGATAGTGGTGCCTCAATCGGTAGATTGGTGAACTGTGTCGACGACACAACATCGTTCGCAGTGTCTAAGACACCGGAACGGACCCGGTTGTAGGTCCGTTTTTAGTTAATTTTAGGAATGATTATCAGGAAACCATATATATGTTTGAATAGCAGAAAGCTTAAACTTTCAAACGACATCAATATTGTTGAGATCCGCCGAACCGTAATGGTACTAGCGATCGTTAAAAAGGTGTTTTGGGAACGTGTTTGACAGTTGTTCATTTTTCGCTCGCTTATCTATCTTTGCTAATATATAGTTGCCATGTTCTATCCTTTGTTTACGAACTTATAATTTCAACACTCAGTAGAACCTCGCTAATCCCGGTGAAAACTATGCAGAAACATCGGCATCCTTAAATCATATCACGGGAACGGAATTGCCAATCGCGAATATTTCGGTAATCTGGAAATCCGCTTTCCGGAACCGGGATCTTACAATTGGACATCAAACTCAAACGTCAAACGCAATAATGCAATAATCCTGAAATCCCAACCGCCTGTAATCAATTGATCGATTACTTCCAGTTCTGCCCAGTACTCACACAGTGATACTAGATTGTAGTTGTGGATAGTCTTGACATTTTACCAAGACAACTATTGTTAATAGTTTGCACCCACCGTGGAGCAAAGGATCAACAGCAGCAGTCAGTTATCTTTATTAATTACAGTATATATTTTTTATTTTAAACGCGTTCCCTTTGACCATTCAATTTCTGCTGTCGCCAATTACGGCGGGAGTAGAGCAAACTTAACCACACAGTTGTCTCGCATACATCTCACACTGGAAGAGTTGTGAGGACGACACAGGTGGCGCCACCTCATGATGTCTGGATAATCTGAACAATTTAGGTTGAACTGTGTGGAGAAAAGCCCTTTAGAGAAGCATATGACAAAAATATAAGTAAATAACTTTAAATAATTATCTTTGTATGATCACAACTGGCGCTTTAGATTCTTCCTTGTAGAAATGTCCATTAGTTCTTATTTAAGTGTTCACACTAATTAATATAGGCCTAGCTATATATTAATACATGTACATGGAGGCACTGTAAGATGATATCTCATTCCAGGTGCCGAGGTTTGCTCACCTCTTTCTGTGTGTTTTAGAAAAAGGTAATTGTCTAAAGTTCCCTATGGAGTTACGTTCAATTTATCGGGAACAAATTATCTGCTGCAGGCAGTGCCATAAGAGACGACAGCGGAGATGACATGGTCAGCGGGGACGTAACAGACGACAGCAGAGATGACATGGTCAGCGGGAACGTAACATACGACAGCAGAGATGACGTGGTCAGCGAGAACGTAACAGACGACAGCAGAGAAGACATGGTCAGCGAGAACGTAACAGACGACAGCAGAGAGGACATGGTCAGCGGGAACGTAACATACGACAGCAGAGATGACGTGGTCAGCGAGAACGTAACAGACGACAGCAGAGATGACATGGTCAGCGGGAACGTAACAGACGACAGCAGAGATGATATGGTCAGCGGGAACGTAATAGACGACAGCAGAGATGACATGGTCAGCGGGAACGTAACAGACGACAGCAGAGATGACATGGTCAGCGGGAACGTAACAGACGACAGCAGAGATGACATGGTCATCGGGAACGTAACAGACGACAAGTAGAGATGACGTGGTCGGCGGGAACGTAACATACGACAGCAGAGAGGACATGGTCAGCGGGAACGTAACAGACGACAGCAGAGACGACATGGTCAGCGGGAACGTAACAGACGACAGCAGAGAGGACATGGTCAGCGGGAACGGAACAGACGACAGCAGAGAGGACATTGCCAGCGGGAACGTAATAGACGACAGCAGAGATGACATGGTCAGCGGGAACGTAACAGACGACTGCACAGATGACATGGTCAGCGAGAACGTAACATACGACAGCAGAGATGACATGGCCAGCGGGAACGTAACAGACGACAGCAGAGAGGACATGGTCAGCGGGAACGTAACAGACGACAGCAGAGAGGACATGGTCAGCGGGAATGGAACAGACGACAGCAGAGAGGACATGGTCAACGGGAACGTAACAGACGACAGTAGAGATGACACGGTCGGCGGGAACGTAACATACGACAGCAGAGAGGACATGGTCAGCGGGAACGTAACAGACGACAACAGAGAGGACATGGTCAGCGGGAACGGAACAGACGACAGCAGAGAGGACATGGTCAACGGGAACGTAACAGACGACAGTAGAGATGACATGGTCGGCGGGAACGTAACATACGACAGCAGAGAGGACATGGCCAGCGGGAACGTAACAGACGACAGCAGAGAGAATATGGTCAGCGGGAACGTAACAGACGACAGCAGAGATGACATGGTCAGCGAGAACGTAACAGACGACAGCAGAGAGGACATGGTCAGCGGGAACGTCCCAGACGATAGCAGAGAGGACATGGTCAGCGGGAACGTAACAGACGACAGCAGAGATGACATGGTCAGCGGGAACGTAACAGACGACAGCAGATATGACATGGTCGGCGGGAACGTAATAGACGACAGCAACGATGACATGGTCGGCGGGAATGTAACAGACGACAGCAGAGAGGACATGGTCAGCGGGAATGTAACAGACGACAGCAGAGATGACATGGTCAGCGCGAGAACGTAACAGACGACAGCAGAGAGGACATGGTCAGCGGGAACGTAACAGACGACAGCAGAGATGACATGGTCAGCGCGAGAACGTAACAGACGACAGTAGAGATGACATGGTCGGCGGGAATGTAACAGACGACAGCAGAGAGGACATGGTCAGCGGGAACGTAACATACGAGAGCAGATATTACGTGGTCAGCGAGAACGTAACAGACGACAGCAGAGAAGACATGGTTAGCGAGAACGTAACAGACGATAGCAGAGATGACATGGTCAGCGGGAACGTAACAGACGACAGCAGAGCTGATATGGTCAGCGGGAACGTAACAGACGACAGTAGAGATGACATGGCCAGCGGGAACGTAACAGACGGCAGCAGAGATGACACGGTCAGCGGGAACGTAATAGACGACAGCAGAGGTGACATGGTCAGCGGGAACGTAACAGACGACTGCAGAGATGACATGGTCAGCGAGAACGTAACAGACGACAGCAGAGAGGACATGGTCAGCGAGAACGTAACAGACGACAGCAGAGAGGACATGGTCAGCGAGAACGTAACAGACGACAGCAGAGATGACATGGTCAGCGCGAGAACGTAACAGACGACAGCAGAGAGGACATGGTCAGCGGGAACGTACCAGACGATAGCAGTGAGGACATGTTGAGCGGGAACGTAACAGACGACAGCAGAGAGGACATGGTCAGCGGGAACGGAACAGACGACAGCAGAGAGGACATGGTCAACGGGAACGTAACAGACGACAGTAGAGATGACATGGTCGGCGGGAACGTAACAGACGACAGCAGAGAGGACATGGCCAGCGGGAACGTAACAGACGACAGCAGAGAGAATATGGTCAGCGGGAACGTAACAGACGACAGCAGAGATGACATGGTCACCGAGAACGTAACAGACGACAGCAGAGAGGACATGGTCAGCGGGAACGTACCAGACGATAGCAGAGAGGACATGGTCAGCGGGAACGTAACAGACGACAGAAGAGATGACATGGTCAGCGAGAACGTAACAGACGACAGCAGAGAGGACATGGTCAGCGGGAACGTACCAGACGATAGCAGAGAGGACATGGTCAGCGGGAACGTAACAGACGACAGAAGAGATGACATGGTCAGCGAGAACGTAACAGACGACAGCAGAGAGGACATGGTCAGCGGGAACGTACCAGACGATAGCAGAGAGGACATGGTCAGCGGGAACGTAACAGACGACAGAAGAGATGACATGGTCACCGAGAACGTAACAGACGACAGCAGAGAGGACATGGTCAGCGGGAACGTACCAGACGATAGCAGAGAGGACATGGTCAGCGGGAACGTAACAGACGACAGAAGAGATGACATGGTCAGCGAGAACGTAACAGACGACAGCAGAGAGGACATGGTCAGCGGGAACGTACCAGACGATAGCAGAGAGGACATGGTCAGCGGGAACGTAACAGACGACAGCAGAGAGGACATGGTCAGCGAGAACGTAACAGACGACAGCAGAGAGGACATGGTCAACGCTAACGTAACAGACGACAGCAGAGAGGACATGGCCAGCGGGAACGTAACAGACGACAGCAGAGAGGACACGGTCAGCGTGAACGTAACAGACGACAGCAGAGAGGACATGGTCAGCGGGAACGGAACAGACGACAGCAGAGAGGACATGGTCAACGGGAACGTAACAGACGACAGTAGAGATGACATGGTCGGCGGGAACGTAACAGACGACAGTAGAGATGACATGGTCAGCGAGAACGTAACAGACGCCAGCAGAGAGGTCATGGTCAGCGAGAACGTAACAGACGACAGCAGAGAGGACATGGCCAGCGCTAACGTAACAGACGACAGCAGAGAGGACATGGCCAGCGGGAACGTAACAGACGACAGCAGAGAGGACACGGTCAGCGTGAACGTAACAGACGACAGCAGAGAGGACATGGTCAGCGGGAACGGAACAGACGACAGCAGACAGGACATGGTCAACGGGAACGTAACAGACGACAGTAGAGATGACATGGTCGGCGGGAACGTAACAGACGACAGTAGAGATGACATGGTCAGCGAGAACGTAACAGACGACAGCAGAGAGGACATGGTCAGCGGGAACGTAACAGACATGATATCAGAGGACATAGTCCAGCAGGAACGTAACAGACGACAGCAGAGATGGCAGCGGTCAGCGGGAACATGGCACAGACGACAGCAGATATAGCATAGTCAGCAGGAACAATGATAGACGTTTTATAGAGATGGCTTAATAATAGTCAGAGGAACCGTGACAAGACGACAATTAGAAGGACATAGTCAGCGAGAACATAACAGACGACAACAGAGAGGACATAGTCAGCAAAGAACCGTAACAGACGACAACAAGGAAGGACATAGTCCAGCAAAGGAACATGAACGACAACAAGAAGGACATAGTCCAGTGGGGAACGTAACAGACGGTAAGCAGAGGGGAAGGACATAGTCCAGCGTAGACATAACAGACGACAACAAGAAAAAGGTTATAGCCAGCAAGGAACGAACGACAGAAGGACATAGCCAGCAGGAACTTTCTCTGGCTTAAAGGGAGTAAAGCAGTCAGCGGGAACGTAACATACGACAGCAGAGATGACATGGTCGGCGGGAACGTACTAGACGACAGCAGATATGACATGGTCAGCGGGAACGTAACAGACGACAGCAGAGATGACATGGTCGGCGGGAACGTAACATACGACAGCAGAGAGGACATGGTCAGCGGGAACGGAACAGACGACAGCAGAGAGGACATTGTCAACGGGAACGTAACAGACGACAGTAGAGATGACATGGTCGGCGGGAACGTAACAGACGACAGCAGAGAGGACATGGTCAGCGGGAACGTAACAGACGACAGCAGAGAGAATATGGTCAGCGGGAACGTAACAGACGACAGCAGAGATGACATGGTCAGCGGGAACGTAGCTGAACGACAACAGAAGGACAATACTCCAGCAGAGGAACATGGCACAGACGACAACAAGAGATAACATAGTCCAGCAGGAACGCAACAGACGACAATTAGAGATGACATAGTCAGCGGGAACCATGAAAGCACAGACCGCCAGCAGAGAGGTCATAGTCCAGCAGGAACATTACCAGACGACAGCAGAGATGAGCATAGTCAGCAGGATCGTAACGAACGACAACAAAGATATGAAACATGAGTCGAAAGCGGGAACGTAATGGAACGGCAACAGAGATGACATAGTCAGAGGAGCAGTAACAGACAACAGTAGAAGGACATAGTCAGCAAAAGAGGAACGTAACAGACAACAACAGAGGAACATAGTCAGCAAGAACAACAGACAACCAGCATAAGAGGACGTAGTCAGCAAGAACGTAACAGACGACAGCAGAGAGGACATGGTCAGCGCGAACGTAACAGACGACAGCAGAGAGGACATGGTCAGCGAGAACGTAACAGACGACAGCAGAGAGGACATGGTCAGCGAGAACGTAACAGACGACAGCAGAGAGGACATGGTCAGCGGGAACGTAACAGACGACAGCAGAGAGGACATGGCCAGCGGGAACGTAACAGACGACAGCAGAGAGGACACGGTCAGCGTGAACGTAACAGACGACAGCAGAGAGGACATGGTCAGCGGGAACGGAACAGACGACAGCAGACAGGACATGGTCAACGGGAACGTAACAGACGACAGTAGAGATGACATGGTCGGCGGGAACGTAACAGACGACAGTAGAGATGACATGGTCAGCGAGAACGTAACAGACGCCAGCAGAGAGGTCATGGTCAGCGGGAACGTACCAGACGATATCAGAGAGGACATGGTCAGCGGGAACGTAACAGACGACAGCAGAGATGACATGGTCAGCGGGAACGTAACAGACGACAGCAGATATGACATGGTCGGCGGGAACGTATTAGACGACAGCAGAGATGACATGGTCAGCGGGAACGTAACAGACGACAGCAGATATGACATGGTCGGCGGGAACGTATTAGACGACAGCAGAGATGACATGGTCAGAGGGAACGTAACAGACGACAGTAGAGAGGATATGGTCAGCGAGAACATAACAGACGACAGCAGAGAGGACATGGTCAGCGAGAACGTAACAGACGACAGCAGAGAGGACATGGTCAGCGAGAACGTAACAGACGACAGCAGAGAGGACATGGTCAGTGAGAACGTAACAGACGACAGCAGAGAGGACATGGTCAGCGTGAACGTAACAGACGACAGCAGAAAGGACATGGCCAGCGGGAACGTAACAGACGACAGCAGAGAGGACATGGCCAGCGGGAACGTAACATATGACAACAGAGATGGCTTGGTCAGCGGGAACGTAACATACGACAGCAGAGATGACATGGTCGGCGGGAACGTACTAGACGACAGCAGATATGACATGGTCAGCGGGAACGTAACAGACGACAGCAGAGATGACATGGTCGGCGGGAACGTAACATACGACAGCAGAGAGGACATGGTCAGCGGGAACGGAACAGACGACAGCAGAGAGGACATTGTCAACGGGAACGTAACAGACGACAGTAGAGATGACATGGTCGGCGGGAACGTAACAGACGACAGCAGAGAGGACATGGCCAGCGGGAACGTAACAGACGACAGCAGAGAGAATATGGTCAGCGGGAACGTAACAGACGACAGCAGAGATGACATGGTCAGCGAGAACGTAACAGACGACAGCAGAGAGGACATGCTCAGCGGGAACGTAACAGACGACAGCAGAGATGACATGGTCAGCGGGAACGTAACAGACGACAGTAGAGATGACATGGTCAGCGAGAACGTAACAGACGCCAGCAGAGAGGTCATGGTCAGCGGGAACGTACCAGACGACAGCAGAGATGACATGGTCAGCGGGATCGTAACAGACGACAGCAGATATGACATGGTCGGCGGGAACGTATTAGACGACAGCAGAGATGACATGGTCAGAGGGAACGTAACAGACAACAGTAGAGAGGACATGGTCAGCGAGAACGTAACAGACGACAGCAGAGAGGACATGGTCAGCGAGAACGCAACAGACGACAGCAGAGAGGACATGGTCAGCGAGAACGTAACAGACGACAGCAGAGAGGACATGGTCAGCGAGAACGTAACAGACGACAGCAGAGAGGACATGGTCAGCGAGAACGTAACAGACGACAGCAGAGAGGACATGGTCAGCGGGAACGTAACAGACGACAGCAGAGAGGACATGGCCAGCGGGAACGTAACAGACGACAGCAGAGAGGACACGGTCAGCGTGAACGTAACAGACGACAGCAGAGATGACATGGTCAGCGGGAACGGAACAGACGACAGCAGAGAGGACATGGTCAACGGGAACGTAACAGACGACAGTAGAGATGACATGGTCGGCGGGAACGTAACAGACGACAGTAGAGATGACATGGTCAGCGAGAACGTAACAGACGCCAGCAGAGAGGTCATGGTCAGCGGGAACGTACCAGACGATATCAGAGAGGACATGGTCAGCGGGAACGTAACAGACGACAGCAGAGATGACATGGTCAGCGGGAACGTAACAGACGACAGCAGATATGACATGGTCGGCGGGAACGTATTAGACGACAGCAGAGATGACATGGTCAGAAGGAACGTAACAGACGACAGTAGAGAGGACATGGTCAGCGAGAACATAACAGACGACAGCAGAGAGGACATGGTCAGCGAGAACGTAACAGACGACAGCAGAGAGGACATGGTCAGCGAGAACGTAACAGACGACAGCAGAGAGGACATGGTCAGTGAGAACGTAACAGACGACAGCAGAGAGGACATGGTCAGCGGGAACGTAACAGACGACAGCAGAAAGGACATGGCCAGCGGGAACGTAACAGACGACAGCAGAGAGGACATGGCCAGCGGGAACGTAACATATGACAACAGAGATGGCTTGGTCAGCGGGAACGTAACATACGACAGCAGAGATGACATGGTCGGCGGGAACGTACTAGACGACAGCAGATATGACATGGTCAGCGGGAACGTAACAGACGACAGCAGAGATGACATGGTCGGCGGGAACGTAACATACGACAGCAGAGAGGACATGGTCAGCGGGAACGGAACAGACGACAGCAGAGAGGACATTGTCAACGGGAACGTAACAGACGACAGTAGAGATGACATGGTCGGCGGGAACGTAACAGACGACAGCAGAGAGGACATGGCCAGCGGGAACGTAACAGACGACAGCAGAGAGAATATGGTCAGCGGGAACGTAACAGACGACAGCAGAGATGACATGGTCAGCGAGAACGTAACAGACGACAGCAGAGAGGACATGCTCAGCGGGAACGTAACAGACGACAGCAGAGATGACATGGTCGGCGGGAACGTAATAGACGAAAGCAGCGAGGACATGGTCAGCGGGAACGTAACAGACGACAGCAGAGATGACATGGTCAGCGGGAACGTAACAGACGACAGCAGAGATGACATGGTCAGCGAGAACGTAACAGACGACAGCAGAGAGGACATGGTCAGCGGGAACGTAACAGACGACAGCAGAGATGACATGGTCAGCGGGAACGTAACAGACGACAGCAGAGAGGACATGGTCAGCGGGTATGTAACAGACAACAGCAGAGATGACATGGTCGGCGGGAACGTAATAGACGAAAGCAGCGAGGACATGGTCAGCGGGAACGTAACAGACGACAGTAGAGATGACATGGTCGGCGGGAATGTAACAGACGACAGCAGAGAGGACATGGTCAGCGGGAACGTAACAGACGACAGCAGAGAGGACATGGTCAGCGGGAACGTGACAGACGAGAGCAGAGATGACATGGTCAGCGGGAACGTAACAGACGACAGCAGAGATGACATGGTCGGCGGGAACGTAACAGACGACAGCAGAGATGACATGGTCAGCGGGAACGTAACAGACGACAGTAGAGATGACATGGTCGGCGGGAACGTAACAGACGACAGCAGAGAGGACATGGTCAGCGGGAACGTAACAGACGACAGCAGAGATGACATGGTCGGCGGGAACGTAACGGACGATAGCAGAGAGGACATGGTCAGCGGGAACGTAACAGACGACAGCAGAGATGACATGGTCGGCGGAAACGTAACGGACGACAGCAGAGAGGACATGGTCAGCGGGAACGTAACATACGACAGCAGAGAGTGACACGTATCAGCGGGAACGGAACAGACGACAGCAGAGATGACATTATCAACGGGAACGCAACAGACGACAGTAGAGATGACATGGTCGGCGGGAACGTAACAGACGACAGCAGAGAGGACATGCACAGCGGAACGCGTAACAGACGACAGCAGAGAGAATATGGTCATGGGAACGTAACAGACGACAGCAGATGATTACGACAGCGAGAACGTAACAGACGACAGCAGAGAGGACATGCCCGAAGGGAACGTAACAGACGACAGCAGATGACACGGTCGAGGAACGTAATAGACGAAAGCATGAGGATACGGTCACGGAACGTAACAGTGACGACAGCAGACGATACGGTCAGCGGGAACGTAACAGACGACAGCAGAGACGATTACGGTCAGCGAGGAACGTAACAGACGACAGCAGAGATGACATGGTCAGCGAGAACGTAACAGACGACAGCAGAGAGGACATGGTCAGCGGGAACGTAACAGACGACAGCAGAGATGACATGGTCAGCGGGAACGTAACAGACGACAGCAGAGAGGACATGGTCAGCGGGTATGTAACAGACAACAGCAGAGATGACATGGTCGGCGGGAACGTAATAGACGAAAGCAGCGAGGACATGGTCAGCGGGAACGTAACAGACGACAGTAGAGATGACATGGTCGGCGGGAATGTAACAGACGACAGCAGAGAGGACATGGTCAGCGGGAACGTAACAGACGACAGCAGAGAGGACATGGTCAGCGGGAACGTGACAGACGACAGCAGAGATGACATGGTCAGCGGGAACGTAACAGACGACAGCAGAGATGACATGGTCGGCGGGAACGTAATAGACGACAGCAGAGATGACATGGTCAGCGGGAACGTAACAGACGACAGTAGAGATGACATGGTCGGCGGGAACGTAACAGACGACAGCAGAGAGGACATGGTCAGCGGGAACGTAACAGACGACAGCAGAGATGACATGGTCGGCGGGAACGTAACGGACGACAGCAGAGATGACATGGTCGGCGGGAACGTACTAGACGACAGCAGATATGACATGGTCAGCGGGAACGTAACAGACGACAGCAGAGATGACATGGTCGGCGGGAACGTAACATACGACAGCAGAGAGGACATGGTCAGCGGGAACGGAACAGACGACAGCAGAGAGGACATTGTCAACGGGAACGTAACAGACGACAGTAGAGATGACATGGTCGGCGGGAACGTAACAGACGACAGCAGAGAGGACATGGCCAGCGGGAACGTAACAGACGACAGCAGAGAGAATATGGTCAGCGGGAACGTAACAGACGACAGCAGAGATGACATGGTCAGCGAGAACGTAACAGACGACAGCAGAGAGGACATGCTCAGCGGGAACGTAACAGACGACAGCAGAGATGACATGGTCGGCGGGAACGTAATAGACGAAAGCAGCGAGGACATGGTCAGCGGGAACGTAACAGACGACAGCAGAGATGACATGGTCAGCGGGAACGTAACAGACGACAGCAGAGATGACATGGTCAGCGAGAACGTAACAGACGACAGCAGAGAGGACATGGTCAGCGGGAACGTAACAGACGACAGCAGAGATGACATGGTCAGCGGGAACGTAACAGACGACAGCAGAGAGGACATGGTCAGCGGGTATGTAACAGACAACAGCAGAGATGACATGGTCGGCGGGAACGTAATAGACGAAAGCAGCGAGGACATGGTCAGCGGGAACGTAACAGACGACAGTAGAGATGACATGGTCGGCGGGAATGTAACAGACGACAGCAGAGAGGACATGGTCAGCGGGAACGTAACAGACGACAGCAGAGAGGACATGGTCAGCGGGAACGTGACAGACGAGAGCAGAGATGACATGGTCAGCGGGAACGTAACAGACGACAGCAGAGATGACATGGTCGGCGGGAACGTAATAGACGACAGCAGAGATGACATGGTCAGCGGGAACGTAACAGACGACAGTAGAGATGACATGGTCGGCGGGAACGTAACAGACGACAGCAGAGAGGACATGGTCAGCGGGAACGTAACAGACGACAGCAGAGATGACATGGTCGGCGGGAACGTAACGGACGATAGCAGAGAGGACATGGTCAGCGGGAACGTAACAGACGACAGCAGAGATGACATGGTCGGCGGAAACGTAACGGACGACAGCAGAGAGGACATGGTCAGCGGGAACGTAACAGATCTGGATGGAGTGATTTGACTGCCTTGTGAGTCTATAGACGCAGCAGCTGCTAAGTTAAGTCATATCAACCAACATTTCATTGTAAAAACCCATCTGCGATGACCAAATGTATTAACTGGAGTCACTTGTGGTGTTATATGAACTATTAAATATTCGACTAACTACTATTTGGTATAACGCCTATGTCGCATATTTACCGTGGAGGCATACAACTCTTCTGGTACCAATGTGGTCGTCATAAGAAGATTCATGCGTACCATCTTGGGCGATTTATGGGGCCACCTCTCAATCTGACGTTGCAGGTTTTCTATTATTTCAAAAGGCCTGCTGGTTTATTCTTACAAAACCGCTACGATGAATCTTATCTAAGTTTATCACAAACAAACGTTCAGAAACGTAACTGGTCTTTACGTATTAAAACGTATCGTTTTAAATAAATATTGGGTTGATCCAAGAACGAATTTGAGAATTATCAGTTATGACTGTAGAGGTCTACCTAATCATTGCGATAAGATTGATCTACGTCACCGTGTGGGGGAAATACTGAACAATAATGATGTGGATATAGTTTGTCTATAAGAGACATGGTATAGCAGACAAGATCTTGCCTCGTTAAACATGTTACACAAGAAGTTTCACGAGTTGTTTCACAAGTTGACTATTGTCTAGAGAGACTTACCTCTCTGGTGACACGTTTACCAACTACAATGAAGCACGGCATTCGACGTGTTGGCTAGATCATTGTATTTTCACAAGAGATGCTAATGCTATTATAAAAGGTTTGACAGTGTGGAATACCTTCAATACTGCAGATAATCTTCCAGTCTGTATTGATGAATCCATAAAATGTATACCAGAGTTGGACAATTCAAATAGTAGTTAGTCGCACAGACTAGCGTGGGATAACGTTACTCATGATGGTAAAAATGGCGACCAGATGGGAATGAGTATACCGAGGAGCTTCACACTTAGGCAAGACAAATCTTCCAGAAGTGGGTTGAAACTGGTGGTTTTATGAAATGATCTAGAGCCAGACTGAAATATGGGCTCAGGTTTTTAAAACACATAAAATCAACTGATCGGGAACTCTCTAGCCTCTAAACTTCAAGAAGGTAAGCCTGATAGATTTTGGACAGAAACTAATCGTATGAATAATTGTAGAGTACCCTTGCCAAAAAGTAATGAAGGGGTTAGAGGTGCTGATTATATTAATAAACTATGGCGATGTCACTTTAATCAATTATTTAATTGTATATATGATAATGACATCACGTCCTTATAATATAATGTTACGTATACTAACGAAAATTGTATTTGTTATTGTTGACCATGTTGAATCAGCCATTGGACAGTTAGACAACAATAGATCATGTGGCAACGATGAAGTATATGCTGAACATCTAATGTATAGCAGCAGACGTCAAAAATAATGGAAAGAGTCTTATTGAATCGTATGTCACCTTTTCTGATAACTAGTTGTAAACCAGTTTGGTTTTAAAAGTAAGCTGGCTACTGACATGTGTACATATTGTTGATAACTACGAATGTCTAAATGGGTATATGTTCATGGGTTTCCTTGACGATTTCAATGCCATCGATAGAATAAGACATTCTACATTATTTAAGAAATTGACTGACTGACAAGTACCTGGTAATATTGTTAGAATTATGATATACTGGTACACAAGTCAAACTATATATGTACGTTGGTCTGGGATTTTAACTGCTGGGTTTCATATAACAAATGGTGTAAGACAAGGTGGAATACCCTCTCCATATATGTTTATTGTTTATACCGATGACCTACGTTGGTGTTAACGAAGTGTCGTAATGGTTCCTACATAGGTGACATGAATATTAATGACGTAATGTATGCCCATGACCTGGTGTAAGACAAGGTGGAATACCCTCTCCATATATGTTTATTGTTTATACCGATGACCTACGTAATGTGTTAACGAAGTATCGTAATGGTTCCTACGTAGGTGACGTGAATATTAATCACGTAATGTATGCCCATGACCTGGTGATACCCCCTCCAGTGGAGGCCTGAGGGAGGTATCAGTTTGTAAAATTTACGATATAAGTCACGGCTTGACATTTAACCACAAGAAAAGCATGATGTTGACCAATAGAGGAAATATATGAAGAGTGTAAACCACCCTGCATTTAAGCTGAATGGGGAAGAAATTACATACGTTAGTAGTGTTAAATACTTAGGTCATATTATATGCAATGATGTTAAATATGACAAAGATATAAGTTATATGCTCGTGGTAATGTACTACACAGGAAATTTCGTATGTGCACAGATTATGTCAATTTAAAGTTGCTTAATACATTTTGCTCTGTCATGTACACTTCTCAACTATGGTGGAACCATTCCGTTCGCAGCATCCACTAGTTACATGTTTGCGATAATAATGTGTTTAGAAGACTGCTTCGACTACCCAGATATTATAGCACCTCGGGCACGTTTGCAGAGCGACTCGTTTCAGGCTGCAAAGCACTCATAAGAAATCTTGTTTATAAAAATTATGCGTTTAGATAAGTGAGAAAACTCCCTGACATCAGGTGGCGATCCAGGATAAGGCGATACTGGGTTAAATCACTATACATACATACTGACCTGGTGTAGCTGTAATTGTTCTCGATTATTATATAATGTGCTTTCTTCTATTAATATTAGCTTGTTAACTTTACACTTCATTGTTCCCTCATTTCCATTTGTAAATGTTCCATATAATTGTATGTTATATTGTTTTGTAGTTTTTCTAGCAGTATTATTTCAATTGGAAATAAATTGAATTGATTGACATTATGTATGAATATATGGACCGACATGTATCACCATGTGTATTCGTGTCTAAAATAAAGAATTGAACACGTTTTTTTATCATCGCCGTTGCTGCCATGCACATGCACGACACGTTTCCTAATCACAGCCGAGGTGGTTCGTGGCTGACATTCCGTGCCGAAGTGCCAAACATTTCACAATACATGTTCCAAGGAAAATTAAATCCGATATAAAAATACTTTAGAATGAAAATCGGTTCAAATTGCCTAGATTAGTCGATGCTTACACGGCGGCTGTTAATCACAACAACATCGTCGTCGCCGTTCCAAGAATGACTGTTCTAGCGATAAACTAACCACGCCCCGGTCTGTGTCAATGATGACCAAGCTGCCAGCTGCTGTCTTTGTGTGCGTCGCGGCTTCGTTGAGTTGCTGAAGTGAAGTTTATTTTTCTCTTTCGCCGGGTATTTGCAGAACTGTTTAGTGTTTGTCTCGCCTCTTTTGTCTACAGAGTATGTTCTACAAGCGTATTGACTCGCGTCTTGATGCTAACGTCACTGATATTTGACAAACATCGTGTGTTTGTTCGCTGGAGGTGAACTGCCCGGTTCAGTGGCAGAAGCAGTCTGGAGTGTTTGGTTAAATAGCGGCAGCAGGTGAACGTGTTTGTAGAAGTGCTCTTTGTTCGTCAGTGTGAGCACGATGATCGAGACGCGGAACCCACTAGGACATGACAAGAAGCCTGGTTACCCAGGCCGGCGAGACATGAAGCAGGTCGAAGTCTCGACCGAGCGACTCCGTCATTCCCCGCAGACGAACAAGCGGCTGTTGATGGCCGTGTCGCAGCGGCTGGAGAAGCTCGCGACATCACCGGAGACGCCAAGTCGAAGTGTCAGACGGCGGCATTTCCAGCATCCGTCGAGTCAATGCAAGACCAAGTCTCACAACCACTCGCCGTCTCCTGGTCACAGTCCGCGGCTTCGACTCGGCAGCTTTGGCAGCGACCACCGCGGGTCGCCGGCCTACGTTCGCAGCCCGGGTCATCGGCATGGCAGCGACCTCGACCTGGGTACATCGCCATCACCCTCTCACACCCCGGGTCATCACATCCCGGAGTGCCTGAGTCCGAGTCACAGACACGGCAACGACAACGACCTGCATGACTTGCGATCACCGTGCCGTAGCCCGCGTCACCGCCACGGCAGCTACCTAGATGGCCGTTGCCAGGGCTGGCGTCTTCACCGCCCGCCCATGCTGAAGAGGATCGACGAGCTCCGTCGAGGCAGTCTGACCGGCTCTTTGCCCGACCTGCGTGAGGCGGGCACCCTTGATTACCTGCAGACGGTGTTCAGTGAGGCGATGGCGGGCCATCCCGTGGAGCCTGTACCTCCTATTCCTCAGGGATCAGACATCTTCCGGGAGGCAATGCTGGATATGCGTCCCCCGGAAGAAGACAGCGACCATGAAGACGTGTCAACAATTCTCCGGGAGGAGAACTGTTGTCAGCGCGCGCCCGTCTGTAAGTACACGAACAAACACGGCCCGCGGCGACCCGGGACTCTGCTTGGGATCGCTACACACAGCACCCCAACCAGCCCGAGACACGGCAAGCGCCTATCGCCGCCTCCCAGGAGCACCCCGGCCTCTCCCGCTCTTCCGGCCGTCTCATCGGCGGCCTTTCCGGAACGTCACGGCCGCCAAGTCCTGTCGCCGATATACACTGACAACCATCGATACAGGCACAAGTCGAATGAGAATTAGACATTGCACAACTAAAGGCAGTGTGCTCAGCTCTTGAAAATAAAATGGCGCAAATTGTTCAATAACGTTCCAATTGTGTAACGCAAAACCGTCAGTCCTGACCAAAACGAGAAGATAAACTGCGTCAATCCGGGAGATTGCATTACTGTTTTGTGGTGTAGGACATGTAATTATGATTATGTTGCTGTTACAGACAGACATACAGACAGACAGACATAAGTTCTTTATTAAGTTCCATATACATATCACTCAATAAGTGAGTAAATAAAAGCATAAATATAGTAATCACATCGTATACAAATTATCACGTGTGGGTCAGGGAGACTCCCACTAAGGCTAAAAGGAGCCACTCTCGTGGGAGCCACCAGTTATATTGATGACAAATCCTGGTGTATAAAAAATTGTAGCATAAATCGGTTAACAGAGTAAGTCAGACAAAGCTTAGAACATGATACTATACATGATTTTGGACGATTGGCTAGTCATCCAAAGAGGTACACATAAAAGCTTATTCGTATTTGTTGTTCACTCATATAATAACAAGTGTAACAATTTCGTAATGTACATACAGGTAAATAAGTCTGCTATTTATGATGTTTAACATACATTGCAAACATGTGTAAGCTGTGAGTGTAGATTTTACTTGTTACTAAATCAGGTGTATTATTGATAGTATGCGGCAAGGTGTATATGAGACGTTGTTTCGCAAATTCATGTTGTACCCTGATTTTGTGTATATAGTACTGTTCACATGTGTTGAAATTGTGATTACTGTTGTTTTGATGAAGCGGCAAATTTTGAAGGTAAACAGGAAGTTTGTTATGCACGAATTTATAATAAAATTTTAGTTCTTGCGATTTTTTAATATATGTTCTATTTTTTTAATGTACTACTTTTAAACAGTAGTTCAGTGTGAGCATTATATTTGCTTACACTAATAATTCGAACAAGTTTCTTTTGAAATTTCTCACTTCTGTCACATTTGTAACAAACGATATGGCCTAGTTTACGTGTGGCAATATTAGTTTGTTGTACAATACGATCTGTATATTAAGAGGTAATAACCATTTTAGTCTATTTAAGGCACCTAGTGTCCTTGAAAATCTATTTGAAATTTTTTTCAATCATACTTTTCCAGTTACATTGTTCAATAAACGTTATTCCAAGAAAGTTAAATTCTGTCACTCGGTCAATAGTAGTGTTATCAATGGTTAGTAATGGGTATGTCATGCTTTTTCTTCCAGCTGTTTTGAAGAGCATATACTTAGTTTTGCTTAGGTTAAAAGATAATTTGTTAAGTTTTAGCCATTCACTAATTTTTTTATAGCAAATAATGTCTGTTTATAGCAAATTCTACGTTCCCAATTTGTTCACACGTTGAAAATGAGTCAAGAGTAGTTGACAGGGTGATACCATCGGCATACATTATGAAATTATACTTTTGGCTGGTCTTGGCAAAGTCATTAATGTATATAATAAACAACAGTGAGCCTAAAATAGAGCCTTGAGGTATGCCTGTTGAAATATTATGAAATATCTTTGATTTGACATCCTCTATTTCAACATATTGTTTTCTATTTGTTAGATAATTTCTAATTAAACTTAACGCTACTCCTTTTACTCCATAATATTCTAATTTATCTAGTACTATCTGATGATACAGAGAAACGAAAGCTTTGGAAAGGTCCAAAAACATATTTATAGGAATTTCATATCTATCCATGCGTGTCATTATCCTGTCGGTTAATTCAATGGCAGCAAATTCAGTGCTATGTTCCGTTCTAAATCCATATCGGTTTTCAAACAAGAGATTTTGCGTTTTGAAAAATTAACCTAGCTGGTTGTATGTTATCGTTTCAAGAGTGATATTGGAATTACTTTTACGCTGTCCAGAAACGTTCTGACACAATCGATACCTGGAGAATCAATCAAGAAGATCTAACTTGCCGAAATCCAAGCAAGACATGGACACATACGGAAGAAGCTGTTTATGTCAAGCTGGCGAAATAACTCAACATCCCGGAGGAAACGACCAGAAATATCGAAATCAAACGGGCCCATCATATTCGGGGAACTGGCGCTGCCAATACAAGAACTGTGATTGTGAAGCTCTAAAAGTACAAAGACAGAGAACTTGTGCTGCAAGCCGCGAAACAAACTAGACCGAAAGGACTATTTGTGAACGAGGATTACTCGCAGAGAGTTGTCGACAAACGAAAAGAGCTTCTCCCGAAACTCCGGGAAGCACGACAACAGGGAAAGGTGGCGTACCTCTCTTTCAACAGGTTGGTAACCAAGTAGACTGTGCGTATGGAAAGTAGGGGTGGACAAAACACATTCAGTATGCAACATTCTATGTCTTAATGAAACTACCGATGATGAAGAAGACGTGGGTATAAATTTAATACAACATTCGCCATATGCAGTGAGTGAATATCTTATTGATGTGTTGAAATCAAAGTGACATTGTTTCACAATTTTAAGTAGTAATATTGAGAGCATCACGCGAAGTTTGGCGAACTTCAAATACTTGTAAATGAACTGAATGATTCTGGTTTTCAATTTAGTGCTATTTGTTCGCAAGAGACATGCATGACTTAACGATATCGACGATGCCTCCTTTATACAATTGAACGGTTATCGTTGCATAGTAAAAGGGAAACACTGCAACAAAAAGGTGGACTGATTATTTACCTTAATCAGAACTATAAATACAAAACCAAGTCTCTATTTAACTCATCAACTATATGGGAAGGTCAATTGGTAATTTTGTAACAAAAAAATCATATTTGGAAATATTTACAGACCGCCCAGAGACAATATTAAAAATTACAAAGTTTTTATTGACGAGTTTATTCCTATATTAGACTCCTTAGAAAAAACAAATAAAGAAGTCATAATTGCTGGAGATTTCAACATCAATTTACTAAGAGTCAACACAACGGGTGAGTTTAGGGTATTTCTCGATGAAGTAATTACTCATAGTTTTTACCCAAAACTAACTTTACCGACATGATTTTCGAAATATAATACAACACTAATAGATAACTAACCTATCCAAAGCCACGCTAGATACTTCATATGATATTCTTATCAAAAAGGTGTCAGACCACCAGCCTTATTTTACATGTTTGAATAAACTATGTGATCATGATGACCCAAAGCCAAAATATGCCAATGTTACAAGACATTCATTTAACGCGTATGTCAATTTTTTAGCGATTTGGAAAATAGTAACATGCTAGAAAAATCAACACAACTTCAAATAACAACCTAAATATAAAACTAAGTATTGTGGGAGATATTCTTTAAAAAAACGAAAGAAAAAACATTTCCCAAGTAAACGTGTAAAGTTCTACAAACATAAACGTAATCAAAGTATAAATGGATAACAATAGGCATTGTCCGATCTATAAAACAAAGGGATAATTTTTACACAAAAACGTCATTAAGACATGCATCACGGGAATGTGTAGTAATAAAAACCGAATTGCTAGACTACAATACTGTATTGAAAAGAAGTATTAGATACGCAAAGAAAATGTACTACGAAATGTGTTTTAATCAGTGTTTAATGTGAATGGAAAACAAGTCACAGATAAAGCAACCATTGCAAATCATTTTAATAACTGTTTTACAAACATTGGGCCAGATGTTGCCAACAAAATACACAGTCCAACTGATATTTCTTTTATAAAGTATTTAACTGCTAAACACAATCTACAATTTGTTTGAAATTATTGATCAATATCAATGATATCACTGTTGTCTGTTATATCAAAAGTAATCGAAAAATTATGTTTAACCAGCTATATACATTCTTTCAAAATCAAAATCAAATTTTCAAAAGTCAGTACGGATTTAGAAAGGGACACTCAACAGAACTAGCTGCATTAGAACTAATTGATAAAATCACCCGTGAAATGGACAATGGTGAAATTCCCATAGCCATATTCTTAGATTTATCAAAAGCCTTTTGTTACACCAGGCCATGACATTTTAATAAACAAACTGTCATATTACGGAGTCAGAGGATGTGCAAATGGTGTCATAAAGAGTTAGTTAACCAACAGGACACAGTATGTTGAAATGGAAGGCACATCATCTGACATGTAACTAATCACTACAGGCGTGCCTCAGGGTTCTATACTAGGTTCTGTACTATTTATATATATATATATATATATATATATATATATATATAAATGATATTGTATATGCAACTAAACGTTTTGAATTACTTCTACATGTTGACGATTCAACTTTATCAAGCTCATTGAATTATTTAAATACACAATCTAATAATTTTTATGATATTAATGCTGAATTGAATAAAATAAGCGTATGGATAAAATTAAACGAACTTTCACTAAATCAAATTGCATGAAGTTCTATCATCATCAGAAACGAATTCCAAGATCGCAATTAAATATAGAAGACATCGTACCGAAGAAAATTACAGGGTGCATTATCAGCTGCACCCCCATATTCAGGAGAATCATCTCCATCCGCGTCTCAATAACCCCTAAGAACATCTCCATCATCCAAGTTTATGCACCAACAACAGCCCACAATGATGAGGAAGTAGAGGCTTTCTATGAATACATCGAAAGCATTATCAACAAGACCCCAAAGAAGGACATCAGCATCGTACAAGGTGACTGGAACGCTACAGCGGGCCCAGACGCCCACCTGCACTGGTCTGGAACAGTTGGGAAATTTGGTATAGGAGAAACCAACGAAAGGGGACTCAGCCTCCTGGAGTTTGCAAACAGCCACAGATTGACCCTGGCAAACACCTTATATCCACACACGTTCTCTCGCAGAACTAAACTGGACTCACCAAGCAGCCTTATTCACAATCAAATTGATTTCATTCTGACACCTCATCGCTTCAAGTCCAACATTAACAAAGCACAGCCCAGGACATTCTCAGGAGCTGACATAGGCAGCGATCACGACCTTGTCATGCTTACAATGAAGCTCAAGTTGAAAAAGAAATATCACGCGGCACTGCCACGTGTCAGGTTTGATGTCAACAAGCTGAAAGATCCCGATGTGGCTTTTGTATTTTAGGCTCAGATAGAGGGGACGTTTACGGCACTCACCCTCCTGGACAATGACATCAATGTCCTCACTAACAACTTCAACGAATTAGTTCGCAATACAGTTGAGGAGGTACTGGATCGATAGCGGAGGAGGAAACAACCATGGGTCATTAACAACATCCTTGACCTCTGTGGCGAAAGACGAGAATTGAAGAAGACCAGACAGTACAGCCCAGAGTCACAGGAACAGTATTGCCAGGTCAACAGGACAATACGGAAGGAAATGTAAGCAGCCAAAGAACAGTGGATTGAGGAGCAGTGCGCCAGTATGGAGAAAGGAATGGCTCAGGGTAACAGCAAGCAAGCCTTCAACACACTGAAGAACCTGATCAAGCCACATCAGTAATTGAAGATAGCACGGGAGCACTCCTGGCAGAGACTGGCAAAGTCTTAAAGAGGTGGACGGAGTACAGTCAGGAGCTTTACAATTACCCCCTGCAGCCTGATACCATCGTGCTGCAGACAGAACTGGCCCCAGAGAGAGAACAGAAACATTGCCTATTTTAAGGGAAGAGGTGGAAGAAACCATCCGCAGTATATCAGTAGGGAAATCACCAGGAGCAGACAACATTCCAGCGGAGTTGCTCAAACATGGTGGCGAAGGAATGGTTACTGCAATGACAGCCATTTTCCAGAAGATCTGGGACTTCCAACAGAGGCCAAAGGAATGGACACAGTCACTCATCATCCCATTACCTAAGAAAGGAAATCTCCGGAAGTGTCAAAACTACCGAACCATTAGCCTCATTAGCCACCCAAGCTAGATCCTGCTACGCGTCATTTTGAACCGGTTGAAAAAGCAATCAGATGAACTACTAGCAGAAGAGTAGGCCGGATTCAGACCCGGAAGAAGTACCACAGAACAAATCTGCAACTGCAGAATCCTGATTGAAAAGCACCTGCAACACCGGAAGAGCCTGCACCATAACTTTATAGACTTCAAGAAGGCTTTCGACAGGGTGTAGCACGATTGTCTGTGGCAAGAGCTAAGGCGCTTCAACATTGAAGAAGGCATCACTCAAGTCATCAACGCCATCTCTGTGGGAGGCAGACCTATCAGCAAACTGCGATTTGCAGACGATATAGATCTTCTTGGAGGAAGCAGCAGCGAGCTCCAAGATATCACAAATAGACCAGTGGATAGAGCTAGCGTTTACGGCATGGAAGTAAGCAACGAAAAGAGCAAGGTGGTGGCCAACAGCACTGAAAACATCACTGTTTACATCACGATGAACGGCCAGAAGCTGGAGGAAGTGGATGCGTTCAAATATATCAGCTCCACGCTCACCAAAGATGGACGGTCGGACAAAGAGATCCAGATCCGAATAGTCATTGCGACAGCAGCAATAACCAAACTCGATAAGATACGGAGAAGCATTAACATTAGCTTCCCAACTAAGATCGGACTGTACAGAGCCATTATTATCTCCATCATGCTCTACGGCTGCGAAAGTTGGACACTGACGGCTGCAATGACGAAGAAGATACAGGCGTTTGAGACCAAGTGCTTCAGACGCCTGCTGCACATACCTTGGGCCGAACACAAGACCAATGACTTTGTACGAACACAGATCAATGCCCTGGCAGGCCCACAAGAGCCACTCCTCGCAACAGTGAAGAGGAGAAAGTTGTCATGGTACGGCCATGTCACACGCTACGACTCCCTTGCCAAGGATGGACAACATACGGGAGTGGACCGACCTAGACGTCCAAACGCAACTGTGACTTGCATTAGATCACCCCGGCTGGAGACCATTCGCTGCGACTGCGTCTCTCATGTCTCCCCTCCACCTGACAGGTCTCGGGATGAACTGAGCTGAACTGATGGATGACACACCACTAGAATGTGTAGATCATTTGAATTTTCTAGATTATTATTAAATAAACACCTAAACAGGTGTTGACACATTGATAAAATATGTAATAAATGTCCAGGACAATTGGAATAATAAATAAACTGAAGCATGTGTTGCCACAACATGTTTTACTAACACTTTACAGTGCACTTGTGCTCCCCCATATCAATTACTGTTTACTCGCATGGGGTGAAAAGCATACAAAAATTACTAAACTACAAAAACAATCAGTTAGAGTAATAATTGAGGCAAAACGCAAAGCACTCCCAGAATTGAAAAGCAGACCAAATGAGACCACCAGTGCTTGCAACAGGCTTCCCGAAGTCTTACTCAAAGAAAAGCCAGGCAACCGCTTAACCAATACTACATTGGCCTAAGTGAGGATATCGAGTCAGAGGCAAACAATGGGAACCTAAAAAATATGTATGTGGGCATAAAAACAGTTATATGTCCACAGTAAGAAAAACTGCACCTCTCAAATCGAAAGATGGTGTCACACTAACAAAAAGAGATGACCAAATGAATCGCTTGATTGATAATTTCTCCGACCTTCATGGCACGGAAAGATCATATGCTGTGTCTACAATTGACAGAGTCCCTTCTATGGAGATAATTGAAGAACTTGTCTGTCTGTCTGTCTGTCTGTCTGTCTGTCTGTCTTTTGCGATTTTAAGTTTATCAAGGAAAATACCAGTAGCTAGTATTTGATTTGTAATTACTGTTCAAGATTTTATTACTGCAGGTTTAACTAATTTTAGTAATCGTGACGAAATACCGTCATACCCACACTTTGTTTTTGGTTGCATATTATCTATTGTTTTATATATAGTTTCTTCGCCAATACGTTCAAAAGTGAGTGAATTTGTATACTGCTCATTCAGATAGTATGTGTAATTTTTATTTATAGGATTACTGATTTTGTTGGCAAAATTTTGGCCAATAGTACTAAAAAAAGATATTAAATTTGTTTGCAATAACCGTCGTTTGTTATAATTTTGTCGATATATAATAATTATAAAGGATTTAGTTAAAGAAATGTTTTTGCATGTTCTAAACAGAAAGTAACTTATAATTACCCATGTTTTATTAGTTATTTTTGAACTTATTAAAACACGGTTCATAATGCAGTTGTTTGGTTGTTCTTATGCCTTTTTTAAGTAAGCTGTTATAAGATACACGTGTTTACTAGGTTAGTCCGAATTGTTGAATGTTCTGATGAATCAGGTAAAGTCATTGTAAGCGTCTTATGTAACTTGTCTCTGTATCGTATTGATTTGAGTAGGCCAAGTGTAATCAATGTTGATTTTTTTGTACAAATATTTTTTAACTTAACTATGTTGTGTGGCATGTGTTTGTTTTTGCGCATTTGATTGATTCGTATAAAGTGTCATACTTTATGTTTCGGTCAGCAGAAGGCGATTGATCAAGTTTATTATAAACGTCTGTTGAAATTATTTCATTTACTGTGTTTAGATAGGTAAAGTATGGTTGATTGTCCGATAATTATTTCGTTAGAATACTTGATTTCTGTGTTATTATAGGATCGGTTAATCTACAAAACAAGTTATCTATTAGAGTTCCATTATTATTTGAAAATCTTATGGGGAGTGTAATATGGGGTTAAAATCTATAAAATATTAATAAATAAAAAATAAATAAAAACCTCTTTTTCGTTTATTTTATAAAGGTTAATATTGAAATCACCAGCAATAATGATGTCGGATTTTGTTTTTGTCCATGGACGAGATAATTGCTGTGAAATCACTAAGAAACTGTTGATAATTTCCATTGAGGTCTCTTGGAGGTCGATAAATATTTCCAATTATAATATCTTTTAAGAGCCCACCTCCAGTTATTTTGATAAATTGTCCTTCCCGGTGTTGAAACTGATTTAGAAACTGTATTACATTGAAGTTGAATTTGTTGTTTAAATAAATGAATAGCCCGCCTTTATTGCTACATGTTTTGCCTTGTGTGATGCACTGGTATCCTTCGATTTGTAGGTTTGATAAATCATCATTATCGGAAAGCCAGCTTTCCTGAAAACATACTAAACTAAATTTAAAGTTTATCTGGTTAAATTCCTTCAATTTCATAAAATTTTGCATTTATAGATTGTATGTTAGAACTTAGTATACTAAATGACTCGTTATGTGTTTCTGCTACTAGTTTAAAATTGCCGTAACATTATCATAATATGTGGAATGACGTATTCGTTGAAAGTCGTCATCAGCTGCCTCATTTAGCTGTAATAAATTAAATAAAGAATTTACTTTAGCACCTCCAAAAATACTTATTTTATTATGGCAATAGGAAGTTAGCAATCTTCATGCTGTGTAGCATGTCACCATATTCACCATATATGTCATCATACAGGAAATGCATGTCTGTGCAACAATAATAATAAACATGTAAGAAATACATAGAAAATACATATGTCTTGGGAATGCTGGCAAACTGGCAAAAAGCATATATATATGTGTATACAAATAGACACGTACATACATTTCGTAACTATACGTTTCACTCTAGATTGTCAAGCAAATCAAGCAAACAAAATTATTTTTATGCTGCAGCATTGTTCGTACTAAATGTCTTCTTAGGATTTAGACGACTAAATGATGTCCAATCAAATATCGCAACGAGATTTGTCCAAGAGCATAAATAAACATTACAGCATACTATGTTGTTTAGATAAAACATATTGATGTTCAGTCAACGGCAGGATTTAGTGTGAGTTGAATACATAATTATATTCTGAATAGATTTAAACAAAAAATAATGCCACATTGTCAACATCTCGTTGTCCAGAGGTTGGATAGAACAAATATAATATATATATATATATATACAAAGTGTATATATGTATATATGTTTATATATATATAGTTATTTACTGATATTATATAATTATATATACATGTATTTATATATAGTACAAACATATGTGTTGAATTACATAACTATATACCGGCTATATTTAAAATTAAACAATACGTATGGCATGCAGTCGACATCTCGTTGTTCTGAGGTAAATAAAAAAGATAAATAAAAAACGTGTCACGTGTTAATCTTGTCACGTATTAATAAATTAAAAAAATTATAATAACAAGAAGTATATGTAATAAGTAAAAGAATGTTAATAGTTGAAAAACACTACAATCAGACGAATTAAAATAATAATAGATAGTCTGTCAACATGGTGTGGAAGGAGCACAACAGAACTGCTAAAAACTACCGTGCGGTTTGGAGGGCCATGATCGCCAGCGGCTGTGACAGACATGGCACATAGAAGAAGAAGAATCAGACGTCAACAGTTAGGTCGGCCTCTGACCTCACATTTCTGATGCGATTGTTTTTGTCCTTGATCATGACGTTCCTATTTGCGGTCCAACTATCATTCACTTTCCCCTCCTTCTTGAGACCTTGCGCTTTGCTTGCTAAGGCGGCTCGGCGGACGGTCAGATCTTCATTGACGAAAACCATAGCGTTACGATAATGTACATTGAACTTGATCAGGGTGAGTCGTGCACGGTAGACTGCGTCACGTGTTGTCTCACTGCAAAAGCGGACAATAATATCTCTATTGCGTGGTTTGCTGTGCAAAAGAAGTCTCAGCAGCGACTGCACGTTCTTCGAAGGTTGCGCGCTTTCAACGTTGACCCAAAACTTCTTCTCCTTCTCTACCGCAGTATAATTGAGCCTCTCTTAACTTATTGCAGTATTTGTTATTACCCTGGTCTTTCGGTGAGCATCCGAAACAGGCTTCTAAAAATCTCACCTACTGCCGCCCAGATCATTGGTTTGCCTACTCCAGTGCTGTCCCAAATGATTGACCTGCAGCTTTGCGAAAAGATCGGGTTGTCGCTGCTGACTCGGACCACCCGCTCCATTCTTACTTTGATGTTCTTCCATCTGGTAGGAGGTATCGCTGTTTGAAATGCAAGACAGTTCGGTACAAGAGCTGTGTCTCTACGACAATCAGAATTTTGAACCCGTGATATTGATAACTGTGCTCTGCTTTGATTAGATTTTAACTTTACATACGTGTATATACACATCTAACATGTGTGTTTTTTACATTAAGTTTTATGAGATTTATGTGATCATGAGCTATAAGACAAATATCCTTCCTAGGACAATAAAGTGAATTGATTAATTGATTGATAATATATATATATATATATATATGCATTATCAGAGATCGGCGAGGTCTCCGTAACTAGATGGCTTGGGTCTAATAGGGTTCAGTGTTAATTATGTCAACGCTTGCGAATGCGGCAACCGTGATCAGCGCAACAAGGAACAATGGAAATTTAATTAATGTTATTACATATATAAATATCAAAACAAAAGTCTTTTATAGTAACAATAAACACAACAACATCTACCTTCTACTCTACCCTAACACGGCTCTCAGGTGATCTTTGAAACCCCAAAAAATGCTAGAACGGCCGGTTAAAAAAAGATAATTTCACTTGTCAACCCATTACAAGATATGGTCCGCTCGGACTCAAATAAATAGCATGGAAGAATCTACACCATCCACAGCATAGGGGAAACTAGTCTCTTAATTACATACATAGACTGGGAATCTATACTATTCCCAGAATACTGTGAGGCAATCTCTTAATCAAATATATAGTCAGTTTACAGTAGACTAGTCGGTTCTAACAGCAAGATATACAATTTAATTGTTACTTCCCTACATAAGGTCTCACGGCGTAGTCGAACGAAAGCTCATCGCTCACGCTCCGTTAGCCCGACTTGGCTAGTTCGTCACGAGATCACACGAGATCACACGAGATCACACGAGATCACAGGATGACCGTTCGTTGGAAGTGTCCGTCTCGTTGCCCGCACGCCGTACGCGCTCCCGTTGACCCGTCGGCTCGCTACCCCGGCTCGGCCGACCGTTTGCCGGAAGTGTCCTACCCGCTGTCCGCCGCTCGGATTGCCGTTACGCGTTCGCCCGGTCACGGTGACCCGGCTGTCTCGCTTCGCGACGTCGCACCTCGTCTCATCGGTCTGCAGACGACGCCCGTCATCGCTACGCTTCGTCTGCCTCGAATCTTCGACACGCGCTCAACACATATTTTCACCACGTGCTCGCTACGTCCCCGCCTTGCTCGGCCCGCTACGCCGAGCCGTTCGCTCTCCTTCTCCGCCGTATAGAGACCCCGGTCCGCACCCTTGCAGACGCCTCCACACGTACTATTTTTTACAATGGGAATACCTTTCTGGTACCCACACAACATAGAACGTTCTCATTTTGCCTACCCCTAGGCACCGGGGTGACACTTCGCCATTACAGCCCCGTATCCTTCCATTTCTCCACGTGCTCTGATCTTTGCAAGACCCTTCTGGGAACCGGGGTGACACCACGCCATTACAGCCCCGTTATCTCTTCCAAATTCACACGTGCCTGATCTCTGCCAAAGATGATATTTCTTACCTGTCATTGACTTTTATACCTAGTCCAAAAGGCATAACACATGACCGGATTGAACCAATGAAATCAACAAGAACGTGATAATGAGCCATATCTAATTTATGCATCATGAAAAACACCCCTATAATAATGTATTCGTCCACGACGACGCAAGTTATTTAAAGGCTAATTATAGCCACGCTTCAGTGGGCACACCTGAACACCTGCGCTAGTTTATAAATAATCACGCAACCCAATCTACTCTTCGACTGGCTGTGCACTTGTCTGACCTTTCTACTTTTACAAAATGACAAATTAAAATGACCAGGAAATAGATTCTATTATATATGTGTGTGTGTGTGTGTGTGTGTGTGTGTGTGTGTGTGTGTGTGTGTGTGTGTGTGTGTGTGTGTGTGTGTGTGTGTGTGTGTGTGTGTGTGTGTGTGTGTCACCTCAACTTAAAACCCACGCGCCTTGCAAGATCCCAGGCGATTATGTGTGTGTGTATGGGCGTGTGTGCGAGTGTTTGTGTCGTGGGTTGAGAGGTAGTACGTCTCTCGGCGGAGTGTGTAGGGCGAACTGGCTGCTGCCGATTGGATTAGTGGGTTGAGAGTTAGTACGTCTCTCGGCGGAGTGAGTAGGGCGAACTGGCAGCTGCCGACTGGATTAGTGGGTTGAGAGGTAGTACGTCTCTCAGCGGAGTGAATAGGGCGAACTGGTTGCTGCCGACTGGGGGAGTGGGTTGAGAGGTAGTACGTCTCTCAGCGGAGTGAATAGGGCGAACTGGTTGCTGCCGACTGGGGGAGTGGGTTGAGAGGTAGTACGTCTCTCAGCGGAGTGAATAGGGCGAACTGACTGCTGCCGACTGGAGGAGCGGGTTGAGAGGTAGTACGTCTCTCGGCGGAGTGAGTAGGGCGAACTGGTTGCTGCCGACTGGGGGAGTGAGTTGAGAGGTAGTACGTCTCTCGGCGGAGTGAGTATGACGAACTGGCTGCTGCCGACTAGGGGAGTGGGTTGAGAGGTAGTACGTCTCTCGGCGGAGTGAGTAGGGCGAACTGGCTGCTGCCGACTGGGGGAGTGGGTTGAGAGGTAGTACGTCTCTCGGCGGAGTGAGTAGGGCGAACTGACTGCTGCCGACTGGGGGAGTGGGTTGAGAGGTAGTACGTCTCTCGGCGGAGTGAGTAGGGCGAACTGGCTGCTGCCGACTGGGGGAGTGGGTTGAGAGGTAGTACGTCTCTCAGCGGAGTGAATAGGGCGAACTGGCTGCTGCCGACTGGAGGAGTGGGTTGAGAGGTAGTACGTCTCTCGGCGGAGTGAGTATGGCGAACTGACTGCTGCCGACTGGGGGAGTGGGTTGAGAGGTAGTACGTCTCTCGGCGGAGTGAGTAGGGCGAACTGACTGCTGCTGACTGGGGTAGTGGGTTGAGAGGTAGTACGTCTCTCGGCGGAGTGAGTAAGGCGAACTGGCTGCTGCCGAATGGGGGAGTGGGTTGAGAGGTAGTACGTCTCTCGGCGGAGTGAATAGGGCGAACTGACTGCTGCCGACTGTAGGAGTGGGTTGAGAGGTAGTACGTGTCTCGGCGGAGTGAGTAGGGCGAACTGGCTGCTGCTGACTGGGGGAGTGGGTTGAGAGGTAGTACTTCTCTCGGCGGAGTGAGTAGGGCGAACTGACTGCTGCTGACTGGGGGAGTAGGTTGAGAGATAGTACGTCTCTCGGCGGAGTGAGTATGGCGAACTGACTGCTGCCGACTGGGGGAGTGGGTTGAGAGGTAGTACGTCTCTCGGCGGAGTGAATAGGGCGAACTGACTGCTGCCGACTGAAGGAGTGGGTTGAGAGGTAGTACGTGTCTCGGCGGAGTGACTAGGGCGAACTGGCTGCTGCCGACTGGGGGAGTGGGTTGAGAGGTAGTACTTCTCTCGGCGGAGTGAGTAGGGCGAACTGGTTGCTGCCGACTGGGGGAGTGAGTTGAGAGGTAGTACGTCTCTCGGCGGAGTGAGTAGGGCGAACTGACTGCTGCTGACTGGGGGAGTGGGTTGAGAGGTAGTACGTCTCTCGGCGGAATGAGTAGGGCGAACTGACTGCTGCTGACTGGGGGAGTGGGTTGAGAGGTAGTACGTCTCTCGGCGGAGTGAGTAGGGCGAACTGGCTGCTGCCGACTGGGGGAGTGGGTTGAGAGGTAGTACGTCTCTCGGCGGAGTGAATAGGGCGAACTGGCTGCTGCCGACTGTAGGAGTGGGTTGAGAGGTAGTACGTGTCTCGGCGGATTGAGTAGGGCAAACTGGCTGCTGCTGACTGGGGGAGTGGGTTGAGAGGTAGTACTTTTCTCGGCGGAGTGAGTAGGGCGAACTGGTTGCTGCCGACTGGGGGAGTGAGTTGAGAGGTAGTACGTGTCTCGGCGGAGTGAGTATGGCGAACTGACTGCTGCCGACTGGGGGAGTGGGTTGAGAGGTAGTACGTCCTCGGCGGAGTGAGTAGGGCGAACTGGTTGCTGCCGACTGGGGGAGTGAGTTGAGAGGTAGTACGTGTCTCGGCGGAGTGAGTAGGGCGAACTGATTGCTGCTGACTGGGGGAGTGGGTTGAGAGATAGTACGTCTCTCGGCGGAGTGAGTATGGCGAACTGACTGCTGCCGACTGGGGGAGTGGGTTGAGAGGTAGTACGTCCTCGGCGGAGTGAGTAGGGCGAACTGGCTGCTGCAGACTGGGGGAGTGGGTTGAGAGGTAGTACGTCTCTCGGCGGAGTGAGTAGGGCGAACTGGCTGCTACCGACTGGGGGAGTGGGTTGAGAGGTAGTACGTCTATCAGCGGAGTGAATAGGGCGAACTGGCTGCTGCCGACTGGGGGAGTGGGTTGAGAGGTAGTACGTCTCTCGGCGGAGTGAGTATGGCGAACTGACTGCTGCCGACTGGGGGAGTGGGTTGAGAGGTAGTACGTCTCTCGGCGGAGTGAGTAGGGCGAACTGACTGCTGCCGACTGGGGGAGTGGGTTGAGAGGTAGTACGTCTCTCGGCGGAGTGAGTAGGGCGAACTGGCTGCTGCCGACTGGGGGAGTGGGTTGAGAGGTAGTACGTCTCTCGGCGGAGTGAATAGGGCGAACTGACTGCTGCCGACTGTAGGAGTGGGTTGAGAGGTAGTACATGTCTCGGCGGAGTGAGTAGGGCGAACTGGCTGCTGCTGACTGGGGGAGTGGGTTGAGAGGTAGTACTTCTCTCGGCGGATTGAGTAGGGCGAACTGGTTGCTGCCGACTGGGGGAGTGAGTTGAGAGGTAGTACGTGTCTCGGCGGAGTGAGTAGGGCGAACTGACTGCTGCCGACTGTAGGAGTGGGTTGAGAGGTAGTACGTGTCTCGGCGGAGTGAGTAGGGCGAACTGGCTGCTGCTGACTGGGGGAGTGGGTTGAGAGGTAGTACTTCTCTCGGCGGAGTGAGTAGGGCGAACTGGTTGCTGCCGACTGGGGGAGTGAGTTGAGAGGTAGTACGTGTCTCGGCGGAGTGAGTAGGGCGAACTGGCTGCTGCCGACTGGGGGAGTGGGTTGAGATGTAGTACGTCTCTCAGCGGAGTGAATAGGGCGAACTGGCTGCTGCCGAATGGGGGAGTGGGTTGAGAGGTAGTACGTCTCTCGGCGGAGTGAGTATGGCGAACTGACTGCTGCCGACTGGGGGAGTGGGTTGAGTGGTAGTACGTCTCTCGGCGGAGTGAGTATGGCGAACTGGCTGCTGCGACATCGGTATCGATTCATCAATGTCAGCTTGTTTAAGTTTTTACATCATTGCAACAGAACCTTACAATACCAACCATCTCGCTTCTGGGGTAAGATCATTTTAAGGATTCGTCTGCCATTACCCAGTAAAATAGTGCCCTTGAAAATAGCATTTTTGTGTGATGTGTGAATTGTTTTCGAGCACTTTTACATGGGATGTTTTGGTCCAGTGAATACTGAATGTACTACTGCGTTAGGTTTCTCACGAGTTAGCAATAAATATGCGCTAGTCGTTCGCATATTCGCACAGTGGTTATTTTGGAGAACGCACCAATATTTCAAAATTCGTCACCAGATTGGGGCGAAAATGAGGGGTATTAGGTTGGGGTGGATTTTTTTGAAAAAATGAGATATGAGAATTTCACGGTACTTGCGTCAATGGATGTTAAATATGCTGTAGATTTTTCAAAAAAGATTTTTTTTTAAACTTTGCAGGAAATGAAGGAAACGTTATAATGGCCGCCTATGTAAACTCTAATGTAGTCTTAACCCTTCAGGCGGGATATTCTCTCTTTTGAAACAATCTCATCTCCTGCCTTTATTGATCATTACAAACTCTTCTTAAACCTGGACTTTCTCGCGTAGTTGGATTACTCATCATGGTGACAGTCACATCATCAGAACTTTGATACCACAGCCGTGGCGCCACCTGTTGATCAAACTGGTGAGATATTGTTGCACGGTGTGACCACGTTCCTTTCACGCGATCAGGTAGACAGATCAGCGAGGAAACTCAAGGACCTGTACCAGGATACGTTCAGAGCAGACACCTGGAAGACCTTTTTAGCTTAAATGTCAGATGGCTTAACATCAATGGTTAAATAACATTTAAACATTTAACATTTCAAGTTCAGTTTTGCTTAGGTAAGTTTAATACTAATATTATTATTATTTAAGTTATTAAATACTTAACTCAAAAGGGACCACATAATATACGAATCCTTAAAATCATATATCCACATGGTACTTACGCAATGCCTTGGTTACGCAATACATCTATATATTTATGTGTGGGTGCCTGGGCGGTAGGTCACCAGAAAACATTGTTTTCACTACACTCCGACATTAAAGACGGCTACCTAGACTTGCAAACGCAGACGAAACGTATGGTTTACTTGACAAACACATAGAGAGATGCACAGAAAGAAGAGACTCGTTGTTGAACAGAACTATAACTAACAAATTACATTCTGGTTGTGCATACGAACACCAAAAATGTAAATATTTAATAAACTGAATAAACAGTGTTAATAAACATATGTTAGAAAAGCTACACGTAGTGATCAGATGGGAGCTGTAAAATTGTGCACGATCGTGCGTGCGTGTATGTGTGTGTGTTTGTGTGTATGTGCGCGCGCGCATTCTTGCGTGTGTGTGTGTGTGTGTGTGTGCGTGCGCGCGCGTCTTTATGTAATATGCGCGCGTGTGTGCGTGTTAAAAACGAAATAGGTTTTGGTAAACCACTAGCTGTATTTTCCCGTAGAACATTATTGGGTGTAATTTTGTTTAAAAACCAATTGTTTATGATTCCTTATTCTGTGGACTATGCCTTGTATACTTAATTATTTTCCAAGGTATAAAAATACAAAGCAGCTTAAAACATTCTTTGGTTATTGTTTTTCATTTGGGGTTTGCATATCACTAACTCCGGAATAAATACTGCAATGTCAGATACATTAGATTTAGGTCCTTGTCATGGCGTAAATAAGAAACATTATAACCTGTGCCGGGAAATAGACACAATCTGTATGTGTTAATGTTTTACTATTACCTGCAGTATATCACCTAGTGATGTTGCAGTTGACCGTGTGTCCAATCTCTCACTTAGTAACAATTCCACTCTTAAGAACATAGCTAAGTGGTGCTTTGATTGTATTTCCGTTTCACGAATTATATATATATATATATATACAACACACGTGACTTCGGACTGACGGTAATCGGAATACTAAACGATAATTACATTATATATTATTTATTTATTGTATCTTTTTGATTATAACGTGTCGTACACACACATTCAATTATTGAAATCTAACCAAGATGTGGTTTAACGATACAAAGTCTCATTGTTTTTATCATAAAAGATATGTTGTGTAGCCACATTAAAATCAACATTATAAATATCGATTTCCACATTACTGCACACTCGTGATGGTCATACCATTAACATCCGTTAATTCAAATAAAATATTTCAAATAAAACAATTAACGTTTAACTTATAGTTTTTCACATAGTTCATAAAGAAAAGTTTTGAGCGGTTAATGTGTGATACTATGTATTGTTTGTACGAAATAAAGTACTTTTTAGTTTTACGATAAAACGAGCTGATCTTTGCAGTCTTAAAATGCAACGGATACATAAAGACATTAATAACACAGTTCTGTTACCGGCAAAGTGTGTCTCTCGATATGGTCATACAGATACGAAATAATAACAGATGCTACCCCGGCTCAGGGGAACTTGACGATATGAACAAGCACGGTTATACATCTAGTTGAAGGACATTCTTTGTTGCTTACAATACTATTATGATAACGACGAATTCCTATGAAAGGACCAGTTGTTAAGGCAGTACACAAACATGATCGAAGTATTTACTCAGATACACACAGACCACTCCTGCTACAATGTCCATTGTGTCTTCCTGACAACGTGTTCAATATATTCTAATGACGTTTGTTTATTCTGTCCTGTGACACCATTTGCACACATCGTACACATATAGATTCGTTGAATGCAGCTCACGGTTTATTTATTACCGCAAAAAGCATGCATCGTCAACCACCCAAAACATTGCATCAAACAAACTAAACCTGCAAACTTATAAAAGTGAGTCGACTGTTGCGATGTAGGTCGTGTTGCGTTCTTACGATCATAAAGCTGTGAGTTCAGTGTGAAACTTTTCTCTAAGGGTACATCAAACAATAGAGGTATGCAGTGGTAGACATTCTTGTGGTACGTATGTATTCATGGTTACTTTTTGAGGTGCAGAATCGGAGTTTTGTGGGGAAAACCACTAAACCCTACAAAATCGCTCACTTGAAACCTGGAAAGACAATCCTGTCGTTATGCCATTCGACACGCATGACCACACACCAGCCACACCAATGACTTCGCACCATGCTCGTCGAAGAAGATGCTTCACCCGCTAATCGTCACTGCACCAACATGAAATAGTGGATAATGGTCGAAAGGAGTGTTTAGCACTGTCAACGAACTTCACTCGTTAATTTCAATCAACAAACATTATGACACAAAAAAATCGACCCACTCGGAGCAGTACCGATGATGACAGTGATCGTGCTGCGTTAGCACTACGAATGCTACAACTTTTGAATGACGACACAATTCTGAAAAAAATGAAAGATGTACTTTTTCCTAAGGAACAAAAAAAGAGACAATGCACACTTCTTTCGTTTTGGAGACGTTAAGATGCAGAAAGTTGGCACTGCACCAACTAGAGAAATGTACCACTGAAGACAGATATGCTTGGTGTGAGGCTGAATCACTCAAGAGAGCGAGTACGGCTGCATTGTCAGAAAACCTCAGAAACAAAGTAGATGGATCAACACTCCGACAATCGTTAGTATATAAAATGTACAAAAATGGACTGAGAACCGAACCCTGAGGCGCACCTGAGTTGCTAACCCGCACTGGTGACTTTATGTCACCCACTCGAACACACTGTGGGCGATTATGTGTATGTGTATGTGTATGTGTATGTGTATGTGTATGTGTATGTGTATGTGTATGTGTATGTGTATGTGTATGTGCGTGTGTGCGAGTGTTTGTGTCGTTGTATTCTTTATTAACACATTAACATATGAACAACTGCAAAAAACACTCCTCAACCTCAGAATCCCGCGCCTCGCAAGATCCCAGTCAATATGCAGTGCAGAGAATGGGGAGACACTGCAAGAGAACCCTGCATAGGCTCCCATCCAAGGCACACAGTTATTGAAAACAGAAATATATACAGATAAACATAGGCCCAATCATGTTTAACATCAGATACAATGAGTTCAATCTCAAAAACAGGTGGATAATCTAACCAGTCTGCTACTTCGTCGCCGTCGGCAGACACCGGCTGCTGCCGACTGGAATAGTGGGTTGAGGGAGAGGTAGTACGTCTCTCGGCGGAGTGGGTAGGGCGAACTGGCTGCTGCGACATCGCTAGCGATTCATCAATGTAAGCTTGTTTTAAGTTTTTATGTCATTGCAACAGAACCTTACAATACCAACCATCTCGCTTCTGGGGTAAGACCTCTTTAAGGATTCGTCCGCCATTACCCAGTTAAAGAGTGCCCTTGAAAATAGCATTTTGGTGTGATGTGTGGATATATAAATATATATAATTATATATATGTGTGTGTGTTTGTGTGTGTGAGTGTGTGTGTGTGTGTGTGTGTGTGTGTGTGTGTGTGTGTGTGTGTGTGTGTGTGTGTGTGTGTGTGTGTGTGTGTGTGTGTGTGTGTGTGTGTGTGTGTGTGTGTGTGTGTGTGTGTGTGTGTGTGTGTGTGTGTGTGTGTGTGTGTGTGTGTGTGTGTGTGTGTGTGTGTGAGCGATTTTATATACTACATATATTGTACAATAACATATGGGCTATATATGTTCATTTATTTGAAAACATAATTAAGAGTTTGAAAAACCTTAAGTTGACCAGTTGTAAAACCAATTTAGAAAGCTGACGATATGTTTCCGTCTGATGGAGTGCCGCTCTTTCTTTGATAGGTGCTGTGTATTCTTGCTTGTATCCAATTCTACATTATTGGTAAATACTTAACCGATATTGTCTGAATATTTCAACTTTTCAGCACGCTTCCGTCTCCCCCAAAATCGCCTGTATTTTAATATAACCTGTTGCCCAAGTCAGTCCGACTGCGTAAGACGCCAACGTGCATTTGCCTTATTACGTCATATCCACCAGCGACCAACAGTAATAATACATTTACGACGAGCGACTTCGCCGGCAATCACACACGATTTGCGGCTTAGTAGCGGATTTCGCAGAGCGGATAAACGTCTGCACATCCAGAATTATCGTCCACGCGTTAATGCCACAACTCCTCTGCTACAGTTCTGCAACTTATAATCCGTCACCCCCGCAGCGCCGTCTACCGACCACCCGCTGCGACGCTCACCTCTCGTGAACAACGTCCGCTACCTAATCCGCGCTTCGAGTGACTTTCGACGGTCGAGTACCGGCGCTGAGTCTGCCCTGTCCGCTGCCACCGCTGTGAAAATCGTATGTTCTTAAGCGGCCGGCTGATTAAATTCCGTGCCGCCGCCGCCGCCGCCGCCGCCGCAGCCGACTCGAGCCGCAATTGCTAACAAGAAATTACGCACATATTGCGGCAGTGTTGCGACGCAGCGACAGTCTGACTCGTGGTCGCCAGGACTGATAGAGTTCGTGTCTGAGTGTCGTTAACGGAGCCGTCAGGTGTCTAGGTCACTGAGATAACAAAACCATGGGAGGACGCACCTGGTCGTACGGATGAGTGGGGTTTGTAATTCCAACCCGAATCATTTACATTTCTCTCTCATGTAATGATATTCTGGACGTATAATCAAAGACTCAAGGCGACCTAATTGGAACACAGTTTAACAACGCATTATATGTGTACACGCGACCACATACTATATGTGTGCCGGTCAAGAAGGTGAGTCTGTGTAGATTCTGACCAGGAACTCGGAGACAATGCGAGATTGTCTCTCTGTCGTGTTCACGCCGAGCGTGATCACACAGGCGTTGAACAGACGGCAGCAGACTTCCTGCGATGAGAAACTTCGCTCGCTCGACCGAGAGTGGGCGAAACTTCAGCGCAACCGACAGCGCAATGGCGACGACCTGCGGGAACAACTGCGTCACCTGAAGGTTGGTATGAGAATCGTTTGGCTACAGACCAAAGTTCCGTCGTGTACAAGAGACTTTTTAAAAAGTGTCATGCGAGCTTTTTAATTAACCGTTGAACTCCCCACATTTAACTGTTTCGCGTTACCCGTTTAACATTCTCTACTGCGTCCGTTCTTAAGGACCCGTTTAACGCGCATCATGCCTCACCCCATAGTAGGTATATTCTCTGGGAAACCTTCCAGAATATGTCAATAAATTACAAATTTCCTGTGTTTACAACAAATATATGACATTGTATTACTGCGAAGACGATGTTAACCAAACCGTACAGCTTGGTGACGGCTTCTAACAGAAACAAGTCATTCTGTAATATTATAATTTAGCAGTTTAGAATATATTATGACTACTATGTATGTATGCATGTACAACAAATAGACTCCAACAAAAACGTCTAATACGCATAAAGTGCATACTTATCTGGCTGATGGTGTGCAAATTACGCATTGGTCACGGAACATTAATTAGCTCACGTAATAAACTACACTTAATTACCAAAGGCTCTTACACTTTTTCAGCACCGTAATCTAGAGGTAACCGATCGGCAAATGTGCATTTCCACTGCCAATTATCAGATATCATGAACATGATGTTTCTTGTCACTTCTTGCAGCAAGTGTACGACCCGGCGATCGGCGTGAAGGGCGAGTCTACACCGAAGTTCCGCCGGTCGATGTCGACGGCAGCAGCCGACGTAGCGGTGAAGACGAGAGTCGACTCGGAAGCTCCCGCCGGCGTCACGCGCCGTGCTAGAGTCTGCAGCGAGAGCAGCATGTCGCCCACCGTTGCGCAGGCACGGCAGACACTCCGAAAACGACACGGCCGCCATAAGCCTGTCATGTTGACGCCTCGCAATCGCCTACTGCAGGTTGCGTCTTTCACTCGCTTGCTTGTTTTTGTTTAGTTGACAGTCGTTTAACATATCTAACTGGAACTACATAATGATTTTAACATTTGATCAGTTCCAATACAACATATATTGGGCTTCTACATTTGTATAATATTTGTATTTGTATCTTGAATGTTATTTTTGGACTCCAGTCCATCGGCTCTACTAGCCACGTAAGTTGTAAATATTCTAATAATATATATACATAACTGTGAGGTGTACGTCGTGTGTTTCTGATTGCAATACTGGCGCAACATCCCAAAGGATGACTTCGGCCAGTAGTGTTGCTCCTATTTGGGCACGTTCCTTACCTGATTTTAAGTACTTAACACTGGGTGACTCCTCAAGGAAGGGGTGTCAAGCCCTTTCACAGGTTGTGAGTTTGTGGAGTACCGACCGACCGACCGACCGACCGACCGAACGAACGAACGAACGAAAGAAAGAACGAACGAACGAACGAACGAACAAACGAAAGAATGAAAGAACGAACAACTGACCGAACAACTAACCGAACGAACATACATTGCACACTCTCGTCCAGCTGATAAACCAAACAACTCTCGGTGCAATCGGCAAACCAAGTAACAAAATTAACCAGAACTTAACGAAGCATGCTATATAGCGACGAGCCAGCCCACAACCCAGTACTAAGCGTTTCTCTGATGCTACCATCCAGCCCACAACCTAGTACTAAGCGCTTCTCCTATGCTACCATCCAGCCCACAACCCAGTACTAAGCGCTTCTCCGATGCTACCATCCAACCCACAACCCAGTACTAAGCGCTTCTCCGATGCTACCATCCAACCCACAACCCAGTACTAAGTTCTTCTCCGATGCTACCATCCAACCCACAACCCAGTACTAAGCGCTTCTCCGATGCTACCATCCAGCCCACAACCCAGTACTAAGCGCTTCTCCGATGCTACCATCCAACCCACAACCCAGTACTAAGCGCTTCTCCGATGCTACCATCCAACCCACAACCCAGTACTAAGCGCTTCTCCGATGCTACCATCCAACCCACAACCCAGTACTAAGCGCTTCTCCGATGCTACCATCCAACCCACAACCCAGTACTAAGCGCTTCTCCGATGCTACCATCCAACCCACAACCCAGTACTAAGCGCTTCTCCGATGCTACCATCCAGCCCACAACCCAGTACTAAGCGCTTCTCCGATGCTACCATCCAGCCCACAACCCAGTACTAAGCGCTTCTCCGATGCTACCATCCAGCCCACAACCCAGTACTAAGCGCTTCTCCGATGCTACCATCCAGCCCACAACCCAGTACTAAGCGCTTCTCCGATGCTACCATCCAACCCACAACCCAATACTAAGTGCTTCTCACGTGCTACCATCCAACCCACAACCCAGTACTAAGCGCTTCTCCGATGCTACCATCCAACCCACAACCCAGTACTAAGCGCTTCTCCGATGCTACCATCCAACCCACAACCCAGTACTAAGCGCTTCTCCGATGCTACCATCCAACCCACAATCCAATACTAAGCGCTTCTCCGATGCTACCATCCAACCCACAACCCAGTACTAAGCGCTTCTCCGATGCTACCATCCAACCCACAACCCAGTACTAAGCGCTTCTCCGATGCTACCATCCAACCCACAACCCAGTACTAAGCGCTTCTCCGATGCTACCATCCAACCCACAACCCAGTACTAAGCGCTTCTCCGATGCTACCATCCAACCCACAACCCAACACTAAGCGCTTCTCCGGTGCTACCATAACATGTTCAACGTATGTCTCGTAGCGCCAACAGGAGCAGGAGCGGGGGAACGCGACGCCGGTGAAGGACGCGCTCTGTGACGGCGAGCTTCGGTCTCTCGGGCAGCGAGCCCCTTCCGACTCAGACCACACGTCCAAGATCGCCGGCATAAAAGGCCGGGCTCTGCGGCAACAACAGATTACAGCGTCTTGTCCGCAACTGTTTAACGGGTCTAATAAACCAGTGAACGTGTCACTGGCTCCCACGCCCGAGAACTTCGTCTTCACCCCGACCGACGACGTGAGGAGACAGAACGGGGTCGTGTCGGCGTTGTCGGACACGGGACGTGCCGACTCGCCCAGGCCCAACGACTGCGTCACCGTCCAGTGTGAGCCCGTCCTCACGCAGTTCGTCAACGGCGGCAGAAGGTTTGTAAGACGTACCCCGATTGGATGCCGAAGTTTGTAAAACGTATGCCAATAGGCTATCGAAGTTGTAACATATGATTCCATTGGCTACCGTCTTATGATAGTAATACGCCAATCGGTTGTGCGGTAATCGTTAACGGAAGTTGTTGTTGTGAAATGTTCAATGTAATTGAAATATAACCAACATTTGATGATGGCAAATAACACAATTAGCTGAAATATATTTAAAAAGGTAATCGGATGGCTAAGTGATAATGTAATAAATATGCTTTCAGTTACATCAGTTTAAAAACTACGCAAATTTCACCTATTTCTACAAACAAGATTATTTGCCTGATGTGTGCCATTTAACCTGTTATTGTTCATCAGACCGTCCGTCACATCCGGTTACACAGAAACGATGCCGCACTTGCGTGGTGTGGGCCCAGGAACACGAGCAGCGTGTAGATTTCCTTTCGACAAACCGGAAGTGCTTAATCTGTACGCCTTCGACGAGAAGCCCAGCCCAAGGTCGGGCCCTGACACGGGCAGGTGGGGACTGACCACTGTACGACTCATCCGCTGTCCTTACAGATAAAATGCTGATTGTGTCTCACGAGTGATTTGATTATGCAAATGGGTGGAGTTAAAAGCGCATTGTTCAACTACCATGTTTCTCTGAACGTGCGTGTACCACATGAATACGATTTACTTATTTAATCATACTTGCTACCATGATGTAACTTTGGCATTTGATATGTTGTTCGACATGTTGTGCTTTTGATAAACAAATACCGCTCGCCATGCCCGGCTAGCTGAATAATAAACGTACAGCACGGCAGTAAGATATAACAAGAAGAATATTACAATAATTAGAGTATACTAATTCACTTGAAGTTTGTATCTAAAAGATGAAAGATGAAACTTTAATGGTTCTACACTAACACAAACTGCAACTTTCAATCGATAGCAGTGAACAGTCATTGACCGCTCACGTATCAGGGGTTAATAGACAGAAGACACTAATATTCCAAATTCAAAGAAGGCATGTCCGAAATCAGTGTGTAACATGTTTGAGTGTGTTTAGAACAAACAGGTATGTAGTTTTCACGAATTTCCTAAATTATTTTAGATAATTCGACGTTAGTTTCTGCAAAATGTTTTCGTGTCAACGGTTCTGTAGCAAGTACTTCTACATGAGCTGGAGTGCCAGCCCCACGCTCAGCCCTCCTCCTTTCTCATCCGGGATTCGGACCGGCAACGTCGCAGTTTATGAAAGCTAAATAACAAATGAAACGCTATAGTGCCCACGTGATGTGATGACCGCGGTCTACGTCCAGGTCTACGCGAGCCACGGACCGGACCAATGTGGTGCAGCTACGTCTGGTGCATTCATGGCAGGGACTGCGCACGCTCAGAACGGCAATGACGGCCATCCGGTCCCAAGTGCGCGATGCTGTGTCAGGCCTACATGTGAAGGCGAGTTGTGTACGTTGATTACATCAATTAGAACGAACTAGAAATAGGTGCTTAATCGCGTCATGACATGTCGTGACATATGTCTAGCCACTGTTGTTTGCGTGTCAATCAGTGCACCAAACGTGGAGTAAATTGAGGCCTATTACATCTCAATTTATATTAATGAAACGATCCAGTACGTGCCTGAATTAGTATTCCTCGCCACTCGTAGAAATGCGGCGTGGAGTATATTTTAGCATTCCATTACTACATCATAAACAAAAGAAGCCTTTTGAAAAAATAAATAAATACAAGCCGCATTCTACGCGCTGTCCCAGTATTGTTTTTACAAAGGTGATAATGCCTTCAAGATCGTCATGCTTGCCGTGGCTTGTACAAAAAGTCATCAAGTCGTATAAACGATGTCACAAAATCTTTCTAACACAATAAATGCAGCGTCACTGGACGCGTCACTGTCTATTGACGTATCCAAAAGCTTTATGTTACCAACAATATTTACATATGTCCATTACAATTGACTCTACCAGGGCGGTACGGCACCTGCTAAATATACCATTCCTGCATACAGGTCTCATTTAAATAACATTTTCATTTGTTTCTGTCGCAAATAAATAAATTTTGAGCTGGAATTTCATCACAAAACACTACAGCATGCCCGACAGCACCACATTTGCAGCGGTCAATTTAGCAAGTTTATCGAAAATGGTTGCTAGACAAACAGTGATGTAATCGATCTGTGAATTGTCACAGCAGACCGAGCATGCGTCTACCGGCTTCGACGCGATCCGTCCAATCTCCAGCGCTCTTCTCCAGCATATCGCACTTCCGGCGACGTCCACCAGGCGGCGCGCGCTCACGAGTAGGGTCAATTCGAACGTGACGTCACATCTTCAGACGCACGCGAATGGCACGGAAGAATGGCGGCCGATGAGTTGTCGCAGCATGACGGCTGATGGCGCAGGCATTGCAGACGTCAATTCCAGTCGCCAGTCTGTTCCGCGGAAAGCATTATTCAGAGAAAGCAGGTATTTGTTGATTCATGAATAGGAACAAACGCTTAATTCATATTTTGTGTAAAACGTTATGACCCGAATATGCTCGGCAATTTTTTGGGAAATACTGTAAAACAAACTCCTACAAAAATTAGTAAACAAACAGCAGTTGGTTCTTTAAAATAGAAGTGTCTAGGTTCTGTTATGCAATTACGATGCAATTTGAAACAAAGGACGTGTGACACTGAACATTTCTACTTACATAGTTTGTTCACTAAAACTGAGTAAATGGATTGCTTTTTAATAGTTTGCTATGAACATGAACAAAAATAACAAAAGAAACGTGCCGTAGGCAATCTACTTATTAGTCCAGTCAATTTATACCTAAAAGAGGGTCAACGTCAAACAAATTGCAATAGTAATTATGACAGTGTTTTTAGTTAGTACTATATGTCTACATTGTCATTTTTGACGACCATGACAAGTGGTCAAAAGTCGCTGCCCGTGACGTTTTGGCTTAGTGAAATGTAGGGGAATGCGTTATTTAGGCTGTGATATATATGTTTTTGCATATTTTATACACATTTTGCGCACCATTGGCAAGCTAATGGATTAGTCTACCTAGCAATATATATTAAGTATAAATTCGTTAAATAATAATGTGAACAATCGTTTCTAAACACAGTGAACCCCGATTCTTAGCCGCTTTGGGGGAGTAGCGTTGCGATCTAACGTTGACTTAGTGCATTTGCAATTGAATAAATGGATGCTCTATAGTACAATGTTTTTGGTGGATTTTCTATCCCATGGGGTCCCTGAAGCAATTCAGCTTGGTTGTCATCGGGACAACCTAGGGCATTGTTTTCAAATATGCAAATTAGGGTCCTTCATTACTGAAATACCAATTTTCTTCAATAGCTTTGCAACTATGCATGATAATGTCACAAAAATTGTGTCAAAACCGATATTTTCATCATCAACGTTTAAGATAAACACATCAACATATGTCTATAACGGTTGCATGTTTGTCATTCCATAAAACTTTCAGATATCGGCCATGTTGGATCTTATTACATGCTCATCTCCTATGCAATTGTATGCATATCTCCAATGACTTTGATTCGTATCTATTGCCTATGCCCCTACAATAATAGTAGCACAACCAACAACAGAAACACATTGAATCTCATTGCGATATAGTATAAGAATAGGATAAATAGTTATAAATCCCTATAGTTGAGAGTGGTTGCGTGCATACAAGTGTCTAGTCAAATTCTAATAGTGCGGTATACCATGTCTTCCCGTGCAATTTGCTTGCCAAAAGCATTTTTTTGCACGAATGTCATCTACAGTGTTTTAGTCAACAGAAAATCTGAGATGATGTTGTGGAAGGCGGCTGATCAGCAAGGTCCTCCTCCTAAAGGAAGAGTTTTTTTGCCAACATAGAAAACAAGCACATATTCATCAACTTACTGAGCAATGAGCTTGAGAAAGCTGGGTGCTGTTCTTTTCATGCAGAGAATGCTAAGCTAATGATCGTTAGGCCGCACTGAACTCATCAAACAAAATCGACACTATCCTCATTGGTGAAGACACCGATTTGCTAGAATTTCTGGGCACTGTTGTTGGCTAAGATATCATACCATAGCAACAGTTGAAGGATTGGTTACTTTAGGAAAACAGGCTATTGTGAGCTTCCATTGTGGCAATTTCTGTTTTGTTTTAAAGAAATGGCAGCCATTTTACAAAATGGCCGCCAAATCACATTTCCGCATATCTTAACAACTGCGTCACCTACAACTTTAATTTGTGTGTCAAAACATGGGTTTTAGAGGTCAGAGGTTTCAAATATTTTACGTTTGATCTTCTCTGACTTTCGGATTCGCCATTTTTAAAGATGGCGGTCGTCATAATCTAGAGCCGTCATGTTGATGCCAAAAGATAGATTTTCAGGTGCGATGATTTCAAATATATTATATACGCATCGTCCCCAAACATGAGAGGGCTACAACACCCATCGCCAGCTGTACACGTGCAATAGATGGTACATGACATATTATTGCCGTGGCAACTGCAACCGTCAGTGCTATATGCCTTGCTCTCTGCTTTGCAATCACAGCTCATGACAGCAGTCAGACCTGGAGGATCCGAGGGTCCAATGTCAAAGCTGGATAACGGGATACCGTCCTTCACCACCCACACAAATTGCGTGATGTCCGAATGAGGAGGACCTTGCTGATCAGCCGCCTTCCACAGCATCTGAAGATGAGTGTGGGAGAAAGAATGGGAAGCCAGTGCCCACCATAGCATTGCCTCCCACAGATTATGAGCAGAGGGCACACCTTCAGGTGATGCTGTGGAAGGCGGCTGATCAGCAAGGTCCTCCTCCTAAAGGAGGAGTTTTTTTGCCAACATAGAAAACAAGCACATATTGGAATAAGTAATTGAGCTAAAATATCAACCAAATACAAAACATGCTAACATATTCGGAAAAACGGTGTCATTATTTAGAAACAGTAGCTAAGGACATAAACTGTGTTGAAAAAAAAACAAGTTTATAACTATATATGCAAGCAAAATTCGGTTGATCGCAAAGCTACTCCCCATAGCGGCTAAAATTCGGGTTTCACTGTGTTTAGAAAATGATTTTCATGTTATTACTAAATATAATTAAACTTGATGTATACCGTTTATACATCGTGTGTATAAATTACGCAAAGAATATAGAATAATCAGATTAAATAAGTCATTTCCCTAGATTTTGCTATGACCAAAGTGACCGGCAGCGACTTTCCACCACTTGTCATTATCGTCAGAAATTAAAATGTTCCAACATGTGAATTTCTGTGGACTTTTTATATAATAATACATATATATATTGCTAACTAAAAACGCTATAATGATTGCTATTACAATTTGTTTTAGGTTAAACCATAGATTGCCTGGACTAAGCCGAAAATCGGGGTACATGTAATTGCGATAATTTGTAAATGTGTTTAGAATATGATTCTGACCTTAATATTCATCGGAAAAAAACACTTGTTAGGTACCATTACACAGCTAAATGCATTGCCTTTCCAATGATATACATCATCTTTATAATATTCTCACAGAAAATACGTTATACAACATGAATTACGTGTACCCCCCTAAATTTCAGTGAGACCTGCGACCACTTGGCAATATGTGAAAATGACAGTGTTCCACCAAGTGGATTTTTGTGGATTTTTTTCTGGTAACATAAACGTACAGTAGAATCTAAAAATGCCACAAAACTTACTATTGCAATTTGTTTAAGGTTGAACCATAGATTGACTGAACTAATAGGGTCTAATCGTTTAATTAAAAGGGCCTATTTCAGATACGGACGTCGACTTGCAGAAATGCTACGCTCGGAGTACAGCCAGAAGTCTACGGCGGAACAGCTCGAGATAATGAGACTGCGGGACATGTTGAAAGACGTATACGTCAACAGGACGTAGATGACTGCCGAGACACTCATCGGTTGATACAATAGCAGACTAGTAACGACGCTGTCTGGTTTGCAGACGCTGATGTCTTCGTCTGCCCAGATCATCAAAAAATTCTGACATGACGTGTTGTTGAATGACAGAACGTTGACAATCCAGGGTACATCTGGATTTATCATATCTATACTCTGCACCGTTTGTTCTAGAATCACAAGATGGATATCGTGGAATTGCGACATCCTTTGCTAGGCCGCCACGTCTATGAAACGTCATTAAATGCCAATACTAGCTCCCGTAGAAAGCGATGTGACCACGCTGATCGTTTCAACGTTTATTATTAATTGTACATAATGCAATGGCTTCAGGAAATTCTAAACTTTTTTCGAAATGATTCCACGACATTAGTATAGACGTTGCGTATTGTTGAATTGTGCTGGCAGTTCATAGTTCACTGGAATATGTACTTTTTTTAATTATGCACTTACGCAAGTAGGCTATATATGCCAACTCTGATTACTGAATATCAAGTTTACATTTAATGTTCGGCGTAACTGCTAGGACGAATGACAATGTGGCATTTATAAAGCTTTTATTATAATAACATCGGTTTCACTGACAGCAAACGAAAGGATGTTAATGACTTTTCTCTTTACTCTCCAGTGGTTATTGACGCCACTATGAACTGTTTGTTCCTAGCATTAACTTCTAGACAAACCACCATGTAAAGACCTATTTTATTAATGTACCTTACGACACAATGAAATCATAATATCGTGTGTGTAAAAAATAGAATTGGATGTCTTCAAGTTGTGTTTATTAAAACAAATATGTACGCAACATTAATAATGATGTCAAATGTGATCAACTAAAGCACATATAGCACATGTATTCCATTGTATGTGGATGTGTCTCTGTCGATTATGCAACCTCGACTGAGATACATTTGTTGTGTTGTACTAAAGTATGCTAATATTAACATTACTTAATTATAATGTTGTTAAACAGGAAACAGCCACTTCCACTTGTTAATATGTTAACAGGTTGTTGTAGTAGAATGTTTATACATTGCTAAACCATCGCATTTCTTGTTACTCGAATATTAATTTTCCTGTTTCGTCGTTGGATCCGCAAAGGTGCGCTGCACACAGCAGCACAAGCGCGCGTAAATCCTTGGAAACCAAGCCCACAGACGCACAAAGAAAGACAAACGGGTTGAGTCAGTCTCAATATCACACAAAGTGCATCTACGTTTTCGTGAACTTGCATCAACCTGGTTCGCATTCCGTGCTGGTCAGCATGTATAATCTTTCACCTTAGACGTATTAACTCGGGCAATATATGAAAGCGCATGAACGACATTGGTCGGTAGAATTTTTTGTAACCGTCTAACGTTACTGGCAGCGTCACTTCTAAACAGCGTAATGTATAATTCATCGGTCCACTAGATGCAACCTTGATATTCTTCGCCAGTAGGAGTGGATGAAGATCGGGAGGTCGAATGAAATCGCCAATTTGCGAATGAGAAGTCATTTTAATTTGCACAAGTTGTTTGTATTGTTATCAAATGAACACAATAATAAACAGAATATTTATCACAGCAATGAAAGACAGATCACACAAAGTTGCCGTTTACATAAGAGAAATGGTTACATTTACGCAACGGGGATTACAGGCAACACAATACACTATAAAACTGTGGAAACGTCCATAACATAACACCAGTCACACTAACTACCACGTTGGTAACCTCGCATGAATAGTATATTGTGTATGAATGGAGATGAATCCACGCAGTTGTCATACTACCACGCATGTTCCGCAGGATTGCAGCGACAACAATCGACAACAGTCTTGAATGGACTGAAGTGGTTGTCGCTAAATGAATCTGCTAATTATACGCACCACGGTTTTTGTGAACTTTGTGTTTACATGCAGTAAAAGCTCTGACCGCAACTATCAGACGCCACAACGTATGAGGTTATTCAGCTTTCGTTTGTGAAATAAGTTGTGATTACACGGTACTCTGTACTACCCACAAACAAATCGATATGTTTTAACTGTCGAAGTAGGAATAAATACACAAATTAGTTGGCAAGGTAAGATTATTTTAGCTTTGGGCCTATATACTCGATGTGGAATGTAAGAAAGGCTAGTGGGGGTTTAAACCGAAATGCAAATTATGCAGAACAAATAGTAGTTATGATAGTCAAACACGTTATGCTGAATGTGTGCCGTAGCTCAAATAATACAACATTGCTACTTTGCAGTAAGGAAGTTCTGTGTAAGGCTAGATATTAGGGTCTATTCACTACTAAAGGAAGTTATGTGTAAGCCTAGATATTAGGGTATACTCACTACTAAAGGAAGTTCTGTGTAAGCCTAGATATTAGGGTCTACTCACTACTAAAGTAAGTTCTGTGTAAGCCTAGATATTAGGGTCTACTCACTACTAAAGTAAGTTCTGTGTAAGCCTAGATATTAGGGTCTACTCACTACTAAAGTAAGTTCTGTGTAAGCCTAGATATTAGTGTCTACTCACTACTAAAGTGAGTTCTGTGTAAGCCTAGATATTAGGGTCTACTCACTACTAAAGTAAGTTCTGTGTAAGCCTAGGTATTAGGGTCTACTCACTACTAAAGGACGTTCTGTGTAAACCTAGATATTAGGGTCTACTCACTACTAAAGTAAGTTCTGTGTAAGCCTAGATATTAGGGTCTACTCAGTACTAAAGTAAGTTCTGTGTAAGCCTAGATATTAGGGTCTACTCACTACAGTTCTGTGTAAGCCTAGATATTAGGGGTAAGTTCTGTGTAAGCCTAGATATTAGACTATAAGCCTAGGGTCTACTCACTACTAAAGTAAGTTCTGTGTAAGCCTAGATATTAGGATATACTCACTACTAAAGGACGTTCTGTGTAAGCCTAGATATTAGAGTCTACTCACTACTAAAGTAAGTTCTGTGTAAGCCTAGATATTAGGATATACTCACTACTAAAGGACGTTCTGTGTAAGCCTAGATATTAGAGTCTTCTCACTACTAAAGTAAGTTCTGTGTAAGCCTAGATATTAGGATATACTCAATACTAAAGGACGTTCTGTGTAAGCCTAGATATTAGAGTCTACTCACTACTAAAGTAAGTTCTGTGTAAGCCTAGATATTAGGGTCTACTCACTACTAAAGTAAGTTCTGTGTAAGCCTATATATTAGGGTCTACTCACTACTAAAGTAAGTTCTGTGTAAGCCTAGATATTAGGATATACTCACTACTAAATGACGTTCTGTGTAAGCCTAGATATTAGGGTCTACTCAGTACTAAAGTAAGTTCTGTGTAAGCCTAGATATTAGGATATACTCACTACTAAAGTAAGTTCTGTCTAAGCCTAGATATTAGAGTCTACTCACTACTAAAGTAAGTTCTTAGTAAGCCTATATATTAGGATATACTCACTACTAAAGGAAGTTCTGTGTAAGCCTAGATATTAGTGTCTACTCACTACTAAAGTAAGTTCTGTGTAAGCCTAGATATTAGGATATACTCACTACTAAAGGACGTACTGTGTAAGCCTAGATATTAGGGTCTACTCAGTACTAAAGTAAGTTCTGTGTAAGCCTAGATATTAGGATATACTCACTACTAAAGTAAGTTCTGTGTAAGCCTAGATATTAGGATATACTCACTACTAAAGGACGTTCTGTGTAAGCCTAGATATTAGGGTCTACTCAGTACTAAAGTAAGTTCTGTGTAAGCCTAGATATTAGGATATACTCACTACTAAAGTAAGTTCTGTCTAAGCCTAGATATTAGAGTCTACTCACTACTAAAGTAAGTTCTTAGTACGCCTATATATTAGGATATACTCACTACTAAAGGAAGTTCTGTGTAAGCCTAGATATTAGTGTCTACTCACTACTAAAGTAAGTTCTGTGTAAGCCTAGATATTAGGATATACTCACTACTAAAGGACGTACTGTGTAAGCCTAGATATTAGGGTTTACTCAGTACTAAAGTAAGTTCTGTGTAAGCCTAGATATTAGGATATACTCACTACTAAAGTAAGTTCTGTGTAAGCCTAGATATTAGGATATACTCACTACTAAAGGACGTTCTGTGTAAGCCTAGATATTAGGGTCTACTCAGTACTAAAGTAAGTTCTGTGTAAGCCTAGATATTAGGATATACTCATTACTAAAGTAAGTTCTGTGTAAGCCTAGATATTAGGATATACTCACTACTAAAGTAAGTTCTGTGTAAGCCTAGATATTAGGATATACTCACTATTAAAGTAAGTTCTGTGTAAGCCTAGATATTAGGATATACTCACTACTAAAGTAAGTTCTGTGTAAGCCTAGATATTAAGGTCTACTCACTACTAAAGTAAGTTTTGTGTAAGCCTAGATATTAGGATATACTCACTACTAAAGTAAGTTCTGTGTAAGCCTAGATATTAGGATATACTCACTACTAAAGGACGTTCTGTGTAAGCCTAGATATTAGGGTCTACTCAGTACTAAAGTAAGTTCTGTGTAAGCCTAGATATTAGGATATACTCACTACTAAAGTATGTTCTGTGTAAGCCTAGATATTAGGATATACTCACTACTAAAGGAAGTTCTGTGTAAGCCTAGATATTAGGATATACTCACTACTAAAAGACGTTCTGTGTAAGCCTAGATATTAGGGTCTACTCAGTACTAAAGTAAGTTCTGTGTAAGCCTAGATATTAGGGTCTACTCACTACTAAAGTAAGTTCTGTGTAAGCCTAGATATTAGGATATACTCACTACTAAAGTAAGTTCTGTGTAAGCCTAGATATTAGGATATACTCACTACTAAAAGACGTTCTGTGTAAGCCTAGATATTAGGGTCTACTCAGTACTAAAGTAAGTTCTGTGTAAGCCTAGATATTAGTGTCTACTCACTACTAAATTAATTTCTGTGTAAGCCTAGATATTAGGATATACTCACTACTAAAGTAAGTTCTGTGTAAGCCTAGATATTAGGATATACTCACTACTAAAGGACGTTCTGTGTAAGCCTAGATATTAGGGTCTACTCAGTACTAAAGTAAGTTCTGTGTAAGCCTAGATATTAGGATATACTCACTACTAAAGTATGTTCTGTGTAAGCCTAGATATTAGGATATACTCACTACTAAAGGAAGTTCTGTGTAAGCCTAGATATTAGGATATACTCACTACTAAAAGACGTTCTGTGTAAGCCTAGATATTAGGGTCTACTCAGTACTAAAGTAAGTTCTGTGTAAGCCTAGATATTAGGATATACTCACTACTAAAGTAAGTTCTGTGTAAGCCTAGATATTAGGATATACTCACTACTAAAGTAAGTTATGTGTAAGCCTAGATATTAGGGTCTACTCAGTACTAAAGTAAGTTCTGTGTAAGCCTAGATATTAGAGTCTACTCACTACTAAAGTAAGTTCTGTGTAAGCCTATATATTAGGGTCTACTCACTACTAAAGTAAGTTCTGTGTAAGCCTAGATATTAGGGTCTACTCAGTACTAAAGTAAGTTCTGTGTAAGCCTATATATTAGGGTCTACTCACTACTAAAGTAAGTTCTGTGTAAGCCTAGATATTAGGGTCTACTCAGTACTAAAGTAAGTTATGTGTAAGCCTAGGGTCTACTCAGTACTAAAGTAAGTTATGTGTAAGCCTAGATATTAGGGTCTACTCAGTACTAAAGTTAGTTCTGTGTAAGCCTAGATATTAGGGTCTACTCAATACTAAAGTAAGTTATGTGTAAGCCTAGATATTAGGGTCTACTCAGTACTAAAGTAAGTTCTGTGTAAGCCTAGATATTAGGATATACTCAGTACTAAAGTAAGTTCTGTGTAAGCCTAGATATTAGAGTCTACTCACTACTAAAGTAAGTTCTGTGTAAGCCTAGATATTAGGATATACTCACTACTAAAGGACGTTCTGTGTAAGCCTAGATATTAGGGTCTACTCAGTACTAAAGGACGTTCTGTGTAAGCCTAGATATTAGGGTCTACTCAGTACTAAAGTAAGTTCTGTGTAAGCCTAGATATTAGGGTCTACTCAGTACTAAGGTAAGTTCTGTGTAAGCCTAGATATTAGAGTCTACTCACTACTAAGGTAAGTTCTGTGTAAGCCTAGATATTAGGGTCTACTCAGTACTAAAGTAAGTTCTGTGTAAGCCTAGATATTAGGGTCTACTCAGTACTAAAGTAAGTTCTGTGTAAGCCTAGATATTAGGGTCTACTCAGTACTAAAGTAAGTTCTGTGTAAGCCTAGATATTAGAGTCTACTCACTACTAAAGTAAGTTCTGTGTAAGCCTAGATATTAGGGTCTACTCACTACTAAAGGAAGTTCAGTGTAAGCCTAGATATTAGGGTCTACTCACTACTAAAGTAAGTTCTGTGTAAGCCTAGATATTAGAGTTTACTCACTACTAAAGGAAGTTCTGTGTCTTCTTCAGTTCAGCATATCTCTGCGAGACGTAGCTGCCCAGATGATTCCATGATACGCTGCTATGTCTGCCGTTCGTCTCCCTGCTCTCACGATGTCGTCTTCCAACTAGTCGCTGATGTCCTGCTCTCATCTTCTCCTTAGTCTTCCCCTTCCTCTCTTTCCTTCCACTTTGCCTTCTAGGACTGTTTTCTCTAAGGATTTATGTATTTTGATGTGGCCAAAATAACTCAGTTTTAGTCCTTTTATTTTATTCACTAGTTGACAGTTCTTTATGTCTATTTTTTTTAAGAATCTCTGCATTGGCTGTTCTTTTTATCCATGGCACTCTTAGGACTTTTCTGTAAAATTTCATCTCAAACGCTTGTATTCTTCTCATGTCTTCTTTGTTCAGTGTCCACGTTTCGCTCCCGTATAGAGCTGTTGTGAAAACGCAAGTTTGTTAAAATTCTTATCTTTGTTGGTATGTTTTGTCCTTTCCACAAATTTTTCAGATTATTTAGTTTCTGCGTTGGTATGGCTATTCTTCTTCTGATCTCTGATGATGTCTTGCCGTCTCCTTGTAGTCTTGCTCCAAGGTATTCGTAGTGGTTCACATTTTCAACTTGCTCTCCGTTTATTGCAATTTCTGTTTTGTAAATGCATTTGTCAGTGTCCATGATCTTTGTTTTTTTTCACATTAAGTAACAAGCTTTTTTTCTCACTGTGTTCTTTTACAGACACGATTAGGTTTGTTAGGCCGATTGTTGTAGTGGACAGGAGTGCGGTATCGTCTGCGTATCGTAGGTCTCTGATTCTATGTCCATGAATATTCACATCATCGTATATTGTACTTCTGTCATCTAATTCTACATCTCTCATTATGTCTTCTGTGTAGAGATTGAATAGGTATGGTGATACAATACACCCTTATCTTACTCCTTTTCCCACTGAAAACGTTTTTGTAGTTGTGTTTTCCAGCCTGACTACTGTTTATTGGTTGCTATAAAGTGATTTAAAGAGGGCGATTATCTTTGGGTGGAAGTTCATGTCGCTGAGCGTTTTCTACATCATCTGATGATTCACACAGTCGAAAGCCTTGGAATAGTCGATGAAGCATATTCTTAGATCATTCTTTATCTCTCCGAATTTCTGAATCAACATTCTCAGATTGAATATGTTGTCCCTTGAGCCTCTGTTTTTTCTGAAACCTGACTGTGTACTGCTCACTTCCATTTCCATTTTATCTTGCAGACTTTTCATTATGATTTTCAGCAATATTTTGCTTGCATGGCTAATGAGTGATATGGTTCTGTAGTTGGAGCATAGCTGTAGGTCTCCTTTCTTTGGTAATGGGATGTATATTGATTTCTTCCAGTCGTCTGGCCATTTTCCACTCTTCCATATTTTCTTACACAGTGCATGATATATGTCTATTCCTTCTTCTTCCGCTGCTTTTATCATTTCTGCCTGTATGTTGTCGCACCCAGGACTTTTCCCATCTTTTAGTTATTAAATAAATTCTGATCGGGATATGGCGCCTTGCAAGCGGCAAGTCACGGCAAAGCGACACTTGGTGTGCGATCACTGCCACAGCTGGGTAGATTTTGCATTGTCCGGCTGTGGGAAGTCATGGGCAGAAACCATGAAGGAAGGATTCACCTTTCAGTGCATTGGGTGTTGGAAGGTAGAGTGTCTGCAGAAGGAGATAGTTAGGTTGACAGATATTGTGAAGGGAATGGAGATAGGAATTAGCAAAGAGGCAGGTCGAATGGAGAGAGACGACAGGAAGAGAGGTGAGAATACTGCAAGACTGAAGGAGAATAGCAGTGACAAGAAAACTGAGGAAAGGAGATTGAGAGGAGGGAAGGTGATTGAAGGGGAAGAAATTGGAAAATCGACAACAGAAAACGTGACAAACGTGAAAGTGACAGGGAAGAAAGTTACCGTAGAGAAGGAGGGAGGGAAGATGGGACGGGAGAGGAGAGAAGAAAATGAGATGGGACGAAAGATGAAGGGACGAAAGGAAGTGAGAGCAAATGTGATAGAAGAGAAGTCGATAAAAGGGACGCTGACAGGAGGAAAGGTGACAAGAGAAAAAGCGACAGGAAAGAATGTATCGGAAGAGAATGTGACAGGAGAGAAGACGACAGGGGGGGAAGACAACAACCAGACAGATGCAAACCGAAGAAGGAGCTATTCTAAGGCAGTGATTGAGGGGCAATGAGGAAAGAGAGGGTGTTTATGGGCGACTCCATTATGAGAAAGACGGACAAGACACTGAGTGAGGGGAAAGACGTCGTTGTTTGTCTACCGGGGGCTAGGATTGAACATGTGACTGACAGGGTAGAGAAGGTATTGGGACATGGCAAAGGGGGTCTATACTGGTACATGTAGGAACAAATAATGCAGACAGGGAGGGAACAACTGCGATAGTACAGAAGTATAGACAGTTAGTGAGGAAGCTAAAGAAGACAAGAGTTGAACAGGTTATTCTGTCAGGAATTTTGCCAGTAATGGGAGGAAGGGGGGCAACGTATAGAAACTGCAAGAGGATGGCGATCAACGCACTAGTTGAGCAGATGTGTGAAGAAGAGGGGGTGGGATTCACAGATTTATGGGGATACTTTGTTGGGAGGGAAGATATGTACATGAGAGACGGCCTCCATATTTGTGGAAAGGGGGCAGCAGTTTTCTCAGAGAACCTGCTGCGATCTGTTGACAGTGGGTCAGGTTGCACCTATTTAAACTAGATTCGTAGGGGGGACTCACAGAAAAGCCTGAAAATGGAGGCATAAATAAAGACAGCACAAATAAATCAGCAAATAACAGCCTGGAAAACTCTTCTGAAGCTGGATATAAATGTGTTTGTTTAAATGCAAGGAGTATAGTAAACAAAATAAATGAACTAAACATTATGGTAGAAAATATTGACCCTCATATAATAGGTATAACCGAATCCTGGACCACCACCGATATATCAGATGCCGAATTGGGACTGACAGGATATGTAATGTTTAGGAAAGATAGAATAGGAAGAAAGGGAGGTGGAGTTATTTTATATATTAAAGAATCTATCCAGGCTTATGAAATAAAATTAGAAAGAGAAGCAGATTGCGAAGAAGCTGTTTGGTGTAACATAGTTACAGGAAACTCAACGTTAACAGTTGGGTTAGTTTATCGAAGTCCAAACATAAGCATAGAAGAGAATAAAAAAATATAAAACGCTATAAGGGAAGTAAGCAAACGGAACTGTATTATTATGGGGGATTTTAACCACGGGCATATACAATGGAAATCTCTTCAGAGTATGGGGAGTGAGGGCCACAAGTGTTTAGTTTTAGTTCAAGATACTTTCCTTTCTCAACATGTGCTAGAACCAACCAGGGGTGAGAATGTGTTAGACATAGTTTTGTCCTCACAGAATGAATTAGTTGACAATGTCAAGATATGTGAGCCACTGGGGAGTAGCGATCACAACCAGATACATTTTACCGTCAAAGTAAAATCAGAAAGGAATAGTAAAAGCACTATAGGAGAAATTTTCACAAAGGAAGGTACAAGGACATGAGGAAATATTTAGCAAAGATAGACTGGAATAACACACTGAAAAATAAGACAGCAACAGAATGCTGGAATATATTAAAGAGTGAAATTAAGTGCATAGTCGATAAATTTGTACCCTTCAAAAAACAAGGGAAACGGTCCAAAAAGAAACACTTATCGAAAGAAGCCATTAGAAAAATTAAGTATAAACAAATAATGCGGAAGTCATATAAATATACTGGAAATGATGAAGACTACAACAGTTATAAAGAAGCACTTAACCAAGCTACAGCTGAAATTAGAAATTCAAAGAGAAGCTAAGAACAACAATTACCTAGTAATATAAAACATGACAGCAAGAGTTTTTATGCGTATGTTCGAAGCAAACAGAAAGTTCAAGATATGGTCGGTCCTCTAGAAGATAGTGCTGGAAATATAATATCAGAGGGATTCTTAATGGCAGAAAACCTGAATGAGTACTTTAGTTCAGTGTTTACCAGAGAAGATATTAGTTCACTGCCAGTACCAGAGGCTAAGTTCAAGGGGGCAGATTCAGACTATTTAGGACAATTAATTGTAACCCCGGAAATGGTAGCTAAGAAAATAAGGGCTATGAAGGATAATAAATCACCTGGAGTGGATGGGATTCCGCCCAAGCTACTATTGGAAATTGTAGAACAAATTAGCGTACCGCTTGCAACAGTTTTCAATTTGTCATTAGAAGAGGGAGTGGTTCCTTTAGAATGGAAAGAGGCAAACATTATACCGTTATTTAAAAAAGGTTCGAGAAACAAGTCAGAGAACTATAGACCAGTGAGTTTAACATCAGTGATTTGCTAATTATTAGAAAGACTAATTAAAGATCACAAGGTGGATTTTCTTGTTAAACAAAACTTGATAAACCCATCTCAACATGGTTTTTTTAAAGCGAGGTCATGCTTAACAAATATGTTATGTTTTTGGAAGACATCACTAAGTGGGTAGATGAGGGATCACCGGTAGATATCGTCTACTTAGATTTTCAAAAAGCTTTCGACAAAGTACCACATCAAAGATTACTGCTGAAACTAAAGGCCCATGGCATAGGAAATGGTATAATAAACTGGATAGAACAATGGCTGATTGACAGAAGACAACGTGTAGTAGTTGATGGGGACGTTTCAAACTGGAAATCGGTATTGAGTGGGGTACCACAGGGATCAGTATTAGTACCTATATTATTCTTAATATATATCAACGATTTGGATAATGAAATAACAAGCAAGGTGTTTAAATTTGCGGATGATACAAAAGTGTTTAGAAGGATTAAAAGTGATGGAGATAGACAACATTTACAAGATGATCTTGACAGGTTGATCAAATGGTCTGAAAAGTGGCAAATGCTGTTCAATTTTGGGAAATGTAAATGCCTCCACACAGGCCATGGGAACGAACACAGGCCATGGGAACGAAGAGGTAGAATATACAATAGGGGGTACTGTTCTAAGTATTACTGTAAAAGAAAAGGACTTAGGGTTAACCATTAGTGCTGATATGAAGGTTTCAGAGCAGTGCGGAATTGCAGCTTCAAAGGGAAATCAAATCCTTGGATTAATTAGGTGAAACATAACGTATAAGAAAAAAGAGCTAATAATACCGCTGTACAAAACAATAGTTAGGCCTCATTTAGAATATTGTATTCAATCGTGGAGGCCATATCGCAGGAAGGACATAGATATGCTAGAAAGAGTGCAGAGGAGAGCAACTAAAATAATACGAAAACTTAGGGATCTTAGTTACGAAATACGCCTAAAAAATGCGGTTTAACAACACTAGAGACCAGGAGAATGAGAGGAGATCAGATAGAAGTGTTTAAAATATTGAATGGTTATGAAAATATTGATAGAAATATTTTTTTTCAGTTAAGAAAGATAGAAGGACTAGAGGACATGAAGTTACATTAGTAAAGGAACAGTGTAGATTAGACGTAAGAAAGTTTTCATTGTCACAAAGGACTGTGAATGTATGGAACAGATTATCTGCTGATTGTGTGGGTGCTAGTAGCGTGAATATGTTTAAAAATAAAATCGACACATACCTCAGACGGGCGGGATACACATAGATAAAAGGGTCGGACTCTCGATAAGCCAACGGGCTTCCTTGTCCATCTGCCACCTAGAGTTAATTATCTTGTTAAATCTTGTTAAATCTTGTTATTTCACCTCATCTCTTATTGGTTCGAGATCGTCCTCGTCTTGGTCTTCGTTTCCCATATCAGGTGGTCGTGGTTGTCTCCATCTCGTGCATACATATTTTCACAGTATTCTTTCCATCTTTTGGCTATGTTTTCTGCATCAGTCAGAGTTTTCCCATTTTTATATTTGATGACACCGAGTCTGGGCTGGAATTTACCTGTCATGTTCTTTATTTCTTTAAACATTTCTTGGTTTGGGTTTTCTGCCATACAGTCCTCTATTTTCTTTCACTTGGCTTCTATATACTTGTCCCATTTGCAGAGTTTTTTTTATTAATTTGTTCATCTCATTATACCTTAATCTGATCGATTCCTCGTTTTTGTGTTTCTTAAACTCTTTTCTTTCTGTTATTTTCTTTAAGGTCTATATACTGATCCAGGGTTGGTGTTTCCTCTCTCTCTTCCGTAGGTGTGTTTCCGCTTCTTCTCGGAAAATTGTCTTCATATCATTTGCAATGTCTTCTGGTTCTTTCTCTTCTGTCAGTAAAGTTGAAAATCGATTCTTCACAGATACTGTGTATTCGTTTGTCAGATTTTCTACACCATATAATATATATGTGTTGTTGTCACTCCTTTTTTCACTTTCAACTTAAGTTTCATCTCTGCCATCAGTAGTTCATGATCAGATCCACAGTCTGCTCCTGGTAGTGTTCTTGCACCTATTATTGCTGATATCCATCTCTTTTGTATCATGATGTATCTGATTTCTAGTCTTTCCATCTGGCGATGTCCACGTGTAGATTCTTCCAGGGTGATTTGGGAAATTGGTATTTACGATTGTGAGGTTATTAGCGATGGCGAACTCAACACGTCGTTCTCCCCTTTCGTTTCTCTCCTAATCCAAATTTCCCGATTGTTCCTCGTTCTATCTCGTCTTGTCTTTGTCCTACTTTGGCGTTAAAATCACCCATGACAATGGTGATGTCCGATTTCTTGGATTCGTCTATTTCACCTTGCAAATTAGTATAAAAAGCTTCTATTTCTTCCTCTAGTTCTGTGTAAGCCTAGATATTAGGGTCTACTCATTACTAAAGGAAGTTCTGTGTAAGCCTAGATATTAGGGTCTAATCACTGCTTTTGGTTATTTACTTACCCACTCACTTGAGGTCATCCATAAATTGCGTCGTACACGTTTAGGGAGGGGGGGTCTGTGGACAAGCGTCACGAGGCGTTACTGGGGTGGGGTTCTTTGTGTAAGCGTTACGGGACGATTTTTGAAATATTGGTTTGTCGAGCTGTCGATCTCAGACTGATAGAGGATTAATTGTTCAGTCAGTGTTATGGTCAATTTCAACAGTATTACAACAAAAACAGCAGTGTATGTATGCTTACTATTGTTTGTATTACTTTACATATTTAAACGTCGCGTGTTAACAACAAATCAATATAAACGTGCAACGGATAAAATGCGTGTTATACCGGTAGATGTATGCATCATAAGGGCGTCTTTGTCAACATAAACGTACTGTTAGGAGGGTGTACATGACAGCGTTTGGAAGAGTGACAAAAGGATGGGGAGTCAAAAGTATCGATAACTAGTGTGTCGTAGTTTCTGGATGGACCGTTATTCAACTGTTTACTTTGTCGCTTTCAGTATGCAGCCAAATACCCCAATTACTTGTTGAAGTTGAAGATTGAATGCTGAATGTTTCTTTTCAATAAAAACATACACATATATATACAAATATACAGACAAAATAATACACATCATTTTATAATAAATTATAATTGACTGTTACATAAAAAGAGATGTAAAATCTTTATTGGACGCAAACGCCTCATAACTACAAAATTACTATGCATACAAAAATAAATATGCTAAACAAATGGGCATAATAATTTATTTTATAAATTGGTATCAAATTATCCATATATAAATTTAAGCTAAAAAATAAAACTGAATTATTAGAATGTGTATCGATGTGATATAAAATCAAAAGTCTTATGACACAACTTGTTCGTGAAGGCTGTAAAATTCTTACGACATTTACTTAAGAAATTGTTCGCTAGAGGTCACTGCTTTCCTTGATATCGATAACCGCAATCACCAGATGGCGGCACCCTTTTTCCCAGGTGTTCCGTTAACGACACCTCGTAAGTACAGCGCACCTGTATTTACGAGAATCGCGCAATAGCGGAAGCTGGTTCAATTTGACTTGTTTTAAATTGGCCTAATTGTAATGTTTGCTGTTTTCGTATATCGCACAATCACCTGAAGACTCACAGAATAAGCCAGGCAACGTGTGTGTATCCGTATGGTCCAACAACCAAGGACGTTGACAGAACGTTGACACAGTTTACCTGTCGTCCGACGCGCGGAGTATGGTGCTAACACTAACGGCGACGGCGATGTTCAACGCTGTAGTGATATTACTCGTCCTTGCCTTTGGAGCAGGTAACGTATTTAGATAGTATTACAATTTTCAAGTATTGTTATACAAAACATGAAAGTGTTCTTTACACCTGTCGTTTGTGTAATGGATTGTGCAAGTGAACTGGACAGTTATTGTTGACTCCCGCTAAACTGGGTCACGAGTCGGTGGATTCGGTGAGATGTGGACGAAACTTTATTTTGTTGCAATAGCCTTACTCGTAGATATATACAGACACAAAGCCCCAAATACAAATGCGATTACCACACATCAACAACATTCCCCGACTTCATGCAGTAATTCCAATTCGTGTGTCCCCTTTGACAGGTATATAAACAGCTGTTCTAGTTTAAACACTTGTACCTAGTCATATTTTATAGAGTTTGACAGGTACAACAAGGGAGTACTCAGTACACGACCCCTCTATTTGGAAGCCCTTCTGTTTTCTACCATATTTGCGTGCGATCTTATTATCTTTAAAACAGAGTTAATGTGTGTTCTTAGTAGGTTTTTAATCCAGGACATATTAAATAACAATACCTATTAATTAGCATACATTTGGTAAATTACCACTGTATGTTTTAAAAATGTGATGTATGATATTGTCATTGTTTTGATCAATTACATATTTTTGAAAAATTTCATAAATGTGGCCAACATTTAGCATAATAATTAAAGTAATATAATATTCCCACACATGTTATTAGTTATTGTGTAGACGATAATTAAAATTTTATTATGACATTATACTCACACTGAAAATCATTATAACATCTACGAAATCATTTAATCAAAATTGTAGTACAGTCAAACCTTCCTTTACGATCACCTCAGTAATACAGCTGTCTCGCTATTAGGGTCACCCATGGACAGTCCCAACTAACTTCTGATGCAGTAAACAGAGTAAAGTATAGGAAATTAGTCTCACTAGCACGGTCACCTTGCTACTAGTGTCACTTTGGCCCAGTCCCACACAACTAAACATTGTTTTTTTCTTTTTCAGGAGTAGAAGCCCTACAGTGCTACAACTGCCGAGGTATCACCCATTATGACCAGAACCAGTGTTTTGAACCAAGCAAACAGAAGACAGTTATACAAGAGTGTTCGCATGGTCAAGTCTGTGAGGTAGGTTTGCTGAAAGGAACATAAACTACGACTTCGTGTGCAATGTTATTTGCTACTAAGATATTGACTTTTGAATATATTAGTTGTTGTTTTTAGAATATTTTTGATAATGAGTTTTGACATTTTGATGATGTGAAAATGAATTCAGATTTGCAGTATCCACCGATTCATGACAAATTTTAATTCTTATAATTGTTAGTGATTTCAAAATGATTATGATAATAATTATATAATATTTATGATAATGATCTTATTATATTGATTGATTCTATGGTAGTATTTAATAATACTTATGATGTTGATGTCATTAGATTTATGAGCATGATTTAGAATAATAGTTTATAATAGTTGATTTAACTATTTTTAAATCAATACTTCCAAGCAAGAACAATCATTGCCTTACTTGGTGGATACCGGTGCTATATAATATGATTAGTGTTAACATTACATCATCATTTAAATTCCCTGCAATGATAATCTTTTACGCCCTGTATATAATTTTCCATCCAGTTCCTTGTTAAGAATTTTAGTTTTATGTAAGATTAATAGATCATCAGCTCTGACTGCTTGGTCATGGTAATTTTAAAACATTATTTGGAGTAATATTGTTTTTCATTAGGAATGATGTCATGTTATTAGTCTTTTGTAAGGGAATATTTATGTTTGTTTTGTTGATAATATTTTACTTACTGGCTTAAATTATTTGTTCACCCATTCGCCTACCCCTTATCATAGGAGATGACCTAGTCAACAGGTTTATTTGTTAAACCTGTAGTGTAAAATATTGCCAGCTTTGGGCATATTTCCAATTCTGAACAATTACTAATTATACAATTTTCATAATTAATTGCCAATTAATTATGAAAATAAAATAGCAATGCTTGATAGTAATCACATGGTTTATGCTTGAATTTTACATTAGTAATTCAGTTACACAGTTGTCAATTAAACACTCTGATCTATGCTACCAACTCTCTGGTCTATGTGTGCGACCCAGAAATATTAACTATATTTTGCATAGGATGCGCCACCGTCAGTTCAACACTGTCGACATGGTACGAATTGTGACACCAGACGGCAGCACCGTTTTATTCCATATGTAATAGATAACATTTTGGGACGCATACGTCACGTACATCTACCTTGAACCAGGCCTGGGGTAATAGTAATATGTAATAGTAATAGTAACGATTACAAATATTGGAGTAATAGTAATATGTTGAACAAAAACTCAGTGTAATAGTAATAGGAAGCAATGTAATGCTAATTGACCTATTACTGTTATATTATAACTTTTCAATCACATTTTAACTACATAACAATTCCATTTGATTAAGTTGTAGATTCCACTAATTTCTCCAGTTTTTATGGTTGCTCCCCCTTGTCAACTTGAGCACGACCTTCATGAAGTTTTACCCTAGAGTTTTATGTGCATTTACTGGGCTTTCGCTGCTTTGATGCCAGTTCTGCCAAGTTGTCAACTACCCCTTTCAAGTAAGCCTATGGGCATAGTGACTGCCTCCATGGTGCACACAATTCAGCCTAAACTAAAGTGGGTGTGAAAAACATCCTGATGTATTTGTACTTGAGCCAATAATTTACTGTCCACGAAGCACCAAGCAGCAGTAGAGCAATGTGGTTTAATTAGAGTGTAATATAATCCACCAAGTTATGTGGCATTGACTACTGCTTTTGTCTTTCATTCCAGTATAGTATTTAAATATAAAATGGAACATATATGAACTATTCTTAATCAATGTAGTTAGTAGATTGTAAAAAATATGGTATATAGTATATCTAGATATGTTTTATTGTAAATATTTATAATTTTGTATACTTTATAATACTTCCCTAATGATGATGATGATGAAAGTACTTGACATTCTCAAATATTATTTCAAATACTTTGGGCATGGGTATCAATAAATGGCAAGTTAGATTTTTTATTCACCAGACTTTAACTTCTTGAGACTGAGTCAAACAATTGTACTTCTTGTTTTTATGAATACTGTGCATTATACCATAAAATGTTCACATGAAAATGTAATAGTAATAGTAATTGTTTCAGATGTAATAATAATAGTCATAGGGAGGAGTCAACAGTAATAGTAATAATAACAGGAAGGAAACAAATTAATAGTAATATAGTACATTGCAATGTAATTGAATTTAAAATATCTTAAGAACTAAGACTGTAACAATGAAACACGTTATACGAGTAGAACTATTTATAATTGAACTCGTGTAACGTGTTTCGTTTAAAGAATAATTGGATAATTTTTTGTCGATACTGAATACGCAGGTACACAACTACAGTGTACCATCGTCTTCCCTTGCAGGGCGTGGACCACGTCACATATTTCCCTTCACACGTCTCTCTTTCGTTCTCACGTGGCTTTCCCAGACGTCTCTTCATACTCTCCCGTAATGTTCCTCTTCTATCAATAGTAATATTACGTTGATTAGTTGTTGTTTTTTATCGGATGCCGTATTAATTACTTTATTTATGTAAATACTATTTATTCATTCTGATATGACATTATATGCTTTGTCCAGTTCAATTGAAACGTTTCGATCGCTTCACTCCATACATGTTTGTAAATTCCAACGTCGCCTTGTCTGCTCATCTCTTCAGTTCTGTAGTCGGTACGTGTACCGCGTGGTCATCATTCACCGCCCCAATCCCATTGTCTACAGCCTGTAGCAGGACCGTTGTCTGACTGTTGCATGGACTTGACCAATTAGTTTCTTTCGCAGCTTGAGATGAACACTGAACCTCGTTCACCTGCGTGGGAATTTTCAACTCTGATTAAACTGTCTTCAAAGATTGAACGCAGTTACACAATAATAGTAAACATAATATTGGCATTTTAACAACGAAAACAGTTTGGCTCTTGGTTGTGTCGTTCATTAAAAAGTCTAGTTCACATTTATTGACAAGTATGCCTCAAGTCGACTATCTTCCGCTTGGGCTCTGATTCTGCGGCGAACAGCCACCCCTTGAAATTCGTCTATAAAATGCCATTAGCAGGTAAGACGTGAATATGCCGTGTCCATGTGCATTCTTGTATTGTTATGTTTATCAATAGTGTTACCTAACAACGTAAACATAACAAATTCTGGACGTTTTGAAATCGGTGACTCTGGTCTGAGTCGTGCTTTTTTATAGTAGGCGGCGGATGCGGTTGTCAATTTTTTGCCGCTGTAATTTCAGCTCTTCTCCAGCTTCTATCTGCGCTGGCTCGGTTGGGTCGAGTGTATCGGAAGACGGGGAGGGGGAACAGTGGTGTTGAGAAAGACGGGGAGGGGGAACAGTGGTGTTGAGAAAGACGGGGAGGAGGAACAGTGGTGTTGAGAAAGACGGGGAAGGGGGAACAGTGGTGTTGAGAAAGACGGGGAGGGGGAACAGTGCTGTTGAGAAAGACGGGGAGGGGGAACAGTGGTGTTGAGAAAGACGGGGAGGGGGAACAGTGGTGTTGAGAAAGACGGGGAGGGGGAACAGTGGTGTTGAGAAAGACGGGGAAGGGGGAACAGTGGTGTTGAGAAAGACGGGGAAGGAGACAGTGGTGTTGAGAGAAAGACGGGGAGGGAACAGTGGTGTTGAGAAAGACGGGGGAGGAACAGTGGTGTTGAAAAGACGGGGAGGAACGAAATTGGTGACGAGAAAAGACGGGGAGGAACAGTGGTGTTGAGAAAGACGGGGAGGGAGAACAGTGGTGTTGTTGAGAGAAAAGACGGGGAAGGGGAACAGTGTGGTGTTGAAGAGACGGGGAGGAACAGTGAGGTGTTGAGAGAAAAGACGGGAAGGGGAACTGGTGCTGTTGAGAAAAGACGGGAGGGAACAGTGCTGTTGAAAGACGAGGGAGGAGGGAACAGTGGTGTTGAAAGACGGGAGGAACAGTGAATTGTTGAGAAAGACGGGGAGAGACAGTGGTGTTGAGAAGACGGGGAAGGGGGAACAGTGAATTGTTGAGAAAGGCGGGGAGGAACAGTGCTGTTGAGAAAGACGGGGAGGAACAGTGGTGTTGAAAGACGGGGAGGAACAGTGGTGTTGAAAAGACGGGGAGGGCAGAGTGGTGTTGAGAAAGACGGGGAAGAGGAACAGTGGTGTTGAGAAAGAAGACGGGGAGAACGAAGTGGTGAGAAAAGACGGGGAGGAACAGTGGTGAAGACGGGGAGGAACAGTGGTGAGAAAAGACGGGAGGAACAGTGGTGTTGAGAAAGACGGGAGGAGGTGGTGGTTGAAGGGCAGGGGAGGGAACTGGTGGTGTTGAGAAAGACGGGGAGGGGGAACAGTGGTGTTGAGAAAGACGGGGAGGGGGAACAGTGCTGTTGAGAAAGACGGGGAGGGGGAACAGTGGTGTTGAGAAAGACGGGGAAGGGGGAACAGTGCTGTTGAGAAAGACGGGGAGGGGGAACAGTGGTGTTGAGAAAAGACAGGGGAGAGGGAACGAGTGGTGTTGAGAGAAGACGGGAGAACAGTGGTGTTGAAAAGACGGGAAGGAGGAACAGTGGTGGTGAGAAAGACGGGAGAGGGGAACAGTGGTGTTGAAAAGACAGGGGAGGAGAGGGAACAGTAGGGTGTTGAGAAAAGACGGGGAGGAACAGTGCCTGTTGAGAAAAAGACGGGAGGGAACAGTGGTGTTGAAGGCAAGGGAAAGGGAACAGTGCTGTTGAGAAAAGACAGGGAGAGGGAACAGTGGTGTTGAAAGACGGGGAGAGGAACAGTGGGTGTTGAAAGACGGGGAAGAGGGAACAGTGGGTGTTGAGAAAGACGGGAGGAACAGTGGTGTTGAGAAAGAGACGGGAAAGGGGAACAGTGCTGTTGAGAAAAGACGAGGAACAGTGGTGTTGAGAGAAAGACGGGGAGAGGAACAGTGCTGTTGAGAAAGACGGGGAAGGGGGAACAGTGCTGTTGAGAAAGACGGGGAGGGGGAAACAGTGCTGTTGAGAAAGACGGGGAGGGGGAACAGTGCTGTTGAGAAAGACGGGGAGGGGGAACAGTGCTGTTGAGAAAGACGGGGAGGGGGAACAGTGCTGTTGAGAAAGACGGGGAGGGGGAACAGTGCTGTTGAGAAAGATGGGGAGGGGGAACAGTGCTGTTGAGAAAGATGGGGAGGGGGAACAGTGCTGTTGAGAAAGACGGGAGGGGAACAGTGCTGTTGAGAAAGATGGGGAGGGGGAACAGTGCTGTTGAGAAAGACGGGGAGGGGGAACAGTGCTGTTAAGAAATATGATTTTTTTTAATGTGGCGCCGCTGCTGTCGATTTACCTTATCCAGCTTCTCTCCGCTGAAATGATGGCATCCGAAAACGGGGGGGGGTGCTTTGGGAAAAATGTTTCGCCACCACTGGGGGGGGCAGAAAACAATATGTATACCCTCCAATTGCACACACCTTTCACAGTCGACAAAAATAAACATTAATCGTCTCATAAAATTTACATTTCCACCCGCCATTGACGCTCGCAACAAAAACAAACATTCACGCTCACATTTAATGGGGGGCAGAACCATACGTCTGCCCCCCAGAGAAATTCCAGGGGGCAGCTGCCTCTCGGTCTGGTCTGGTCGGGCGAAAAGTGTCAATGTATCCCGGCCTTAAAGCAGAGGTGCCAAGTATTTGGCGGCAGAACTGACGCTTTTCCTTCATTGTTGGATCATCTCACGATCTATCAATTTAATGCCAAAATCTACCACCAGACCGATATTTCATCATTTTGAATCCAACTATACTGCCTAACTAACATTTCACGTGCAAAATTAACCAATATACGTAAATATACCATACATTTAAACAATTATTCAGATACGAAGACTTCGGGGGTTACATGCGGACAAAGGAACCACTTTGGAAGTGGTTCCTTTGTCAGCATTTAACCCCCCCCCCCACCCCGTCGCACTTTATATGTGTAATATTACGCGACTTGGCACCTCTACTAACGATTTTGTGTTTCTTCAGAAAAAGATCCACCGAATCGACCTTTGGCAGGAAGTGATCGAACGTGGGTGCAGTTACAACTGCGACAAACGCGAATACATCTGGACGCCCGACTTCCGCGTACATTGCTGCACCAACGACAATCTCTGCAATGGCGTCCCTCGCACGACCAGCGTCTCGCTAGGTGGCGTTGTCGTCGTCGCCGTCATCTCCCTACTGACTACGGCTGTCGCGCTGTGGTGACGGCGGTCAGCATGAACTGACCACAACTATGCAGATTACGACTGTCGCGCTGCGGTGACGGCGGTCAGCATGAACTGACCACAATTATGCAGGGACTTTCAGATTCAGATGTGTTACTACTGCTAAATTTATGTATTATTTCTGATTGTCATAAATTGTTAAAAACAGTAAGAGCTCCCGGGAGGTAGTTATGTGGGTCGTTAATTATGAAACGACGTTTCCTTTGACTAATAACAGCAGACACGTGCGTAGGTAAAACGATCGTAAAGTGCTACAAAGCAGATGTTTTGAATCATTTTAGCCACTCTTGTTAATTTACTTATACGTTGGTGAACAGAGTGTAACACTCGTGAATTGAACACTTGCTTGAAGTGAAATGTTACAACACTGTAGCTACCCCGTGTAGCAGCATGACGGAGCAAATTCATCAATTATTTACACAATGTTATAATGTTGCTACAATGGTGACTTACCATTTGAATGTTTGTCAAACAATGATGACAATTTATAACGTGTATGATAACGTGTTAAATTAGCCCTAAATGTACATTTTGTTTCTCTTCGTAGATGGGTGTTATGTTGGTCAGTGTTAGTACGTTTTGAGGGCTCTGCAACATTAATTACATACAGTCTTCCATATTATGTCCTTAAATAGTTTATAAATACGACAGACGCGTGTATTCTCGTACATATTTTAGTCACTAATACGCGTTGCTCTTATGTGCAGTAAACATCTCTGAAGAGTGCCGTTTGTAACGATTTGTCATTTTATACGTATGGCGGGTTTTTTAAATAAAACTAAGCATTCATATGTGCTTGTGTTCTCGCGAATTATGTACTTTGTAGCAATTCATGTACGCAAATTCGAACAAAATCATATTCTTGGTTAATGTATAAATCAGGTCGTGGCCGGCACCTCTATTACCACCCTTTACGGTTTCCCATGCTCTTCTAAACATATTCTTCTATGGCCATGCCTACTGCTAGTTGCCCGTGTCCGATGAGCTGTCTCTCAATGGAATGATTTGTAAAAACAAACGAAAGTTCCTGGATGACTAATCTCTCTCCTGCGCTACAGGGACTTCTCCTCAGGTCATTCATCATTTCAGTGACATTACTATCTCGGCTGTAGTTTTTATTTACAAATCGTCTTGGTCGCGGCTATGATGTCTCGATTTTTCTCATATTTATTTGAGCGTATAAATCCCACGCGGTGCTCGGGTACGTGAGGTGTAGGCAAACTTGGCTAAAGATAGATAAAACGCTCGGTTAGACCATTCATAGTATTGTACGAACTAACATGTTTCAAGAAATAACCTGTTCAGTTGTAAAATGATGTCAAATAACACACGACACTGACCACGATAGTTTTTAGCGGCCTTCAGCGGAGCCTCATGGCAACACAAGCCTGAACGAAACGCGGGGCATCACGGGAAACGGACCGTCACGCATTTTACAACAACGACAATTTACTAGAAAACGACCAATTTATTCAACATAACAGCCATATTTACAAACTACAGTAGGCATAACATCAACAATATATGGGAAACAAAACACCACAGCGCTAGTTTCAGGGAATACTGACTGGTTTACCATATAATCGGCACACATCTAGAAGACGGACGCAAGCACATGATATGTATGAGCACGGAGTAGGACGTTGGTGCACTGATGTCGTTGCACTGGTGCATTAAATATTATGATGCATATAAGGGCGTATCAATTGGAATAGTCCTTTGGTTTTGTCAACATGCGTAGCCAATGATGGTATTAATGTCCGACAGGTAATGACACTTGAGTCATCTTTACATGTTGCGGAATGCGGACTGACAGTATCATGCAGCACCGTACAATATCTTGTCAGGGAAGAATGTGTTTTGGTGGATTTCGCTAGAAAGTGAACCACCAGTTTACTAAATTAGATTATATATAAGTATCAGAGAAGACGTCGCGACCAAACACAAGCAGGATAATACTGACGTTACAGTGTGTTTCTTTTGCTTATCAAGCGTTCTTCCATTTTATCTCAAAACAAAAGATATGACAAAGCAGTGAGTGTACATTGTTTCAAGGCATATCATACTGTATCAACAACCCGCAGCATGAATACGTTACGTCTAGTCAACCAACACCAGGACCGTCACTTCTCAGAGCGGTGCGTTACACCAAAAGCAAACGTCTAAATGGTATGATCTTTTTAACCCAAAGAACCATTTTAGTGTCACACGATTTGTTGCTTCCTAGTCAATTTAAGTTGCTTGATAATGTTGTACTAATTTTACAAGCACCAATTGCACAACCAATGATTAGTCCGGGTGTATACTATAATATAGGAACATGAAGTTTGCATACCTTAGGCCTATCATACACGTGTATATTGACGGAAACAATATACGCTATAATACATTTGATTTTACGATTAAATTTTTATAAGCTATACAGCATCGTGGTATAACAGTATAAATTATACATTTGTACGTCTATGCGGGTATTGACTAACCACTCCCGCTTACAACATCCGTCTTTGTACATTTGGCATAACGAACCTTTGTTCGTTACCTCGCCAACCTGAACGCACCAATCACCTCTCTATATTGTTGTCGGCAAGCCACAACGTTTAACAATGTCTATAGTGTCAGTCAGAATTCATGTATTCGCACGTTTGTACACGTATGTACTGTGAATTGTCGCTGTCTCGATGGGACAAAGTCGAAATGTATTTGAGTGTCTTGCAATCGGTATAGCGGGTTGCAGCTAGACTGTTGCAACTGGCTCCGATGTCTTTGAAAATAGCGATGAAATGATACGATGGTGTAAATAGAAGCATTTCTAATTGTTTGGTTCGTGTATAATTCGGATCAAGTAATGTGTTGGTCAATCAAATTTATTCATTTTCCGGAATAAATTAATTACCATTGTTGATAGCATTATTGATGACATAACAGATGGTTCCGCGTTATGGGTAGCTTCACTAAATACATAACATATGGTTCCACATTATGGGTAGCTTCACTAAATACATAACATATGGTTCCACATTATGGGTAGCTTCACTAAATGCATAATGGTCGAAATGATTGAAGCTGCACTTCAGTGTTTTAGACAACAAATTATTTAACAGAAAGTGCTGAAGTTTGAATGTGTTTTTTTATATATTAATTATCAAACATTTTCATTCGGAAAGTACAATGCAAAGACAGATCCTCACATGAACCAAACAACTAAAAAAACGTTGCACGTGTATCACTGAAAATGTTCCCAGCAACTGTATCATTTCTCGCCCACGTGTTCACTGCTGACACCATCCTGTTTCGTGCTCGCGTCGTCCGGTCTCGTGTGCCGTTTGCCCGAGAACATCGCCACGAATCCGGATTTCATAGAGATTATAAAACTGTCGAGTCAGTTATCATTTAGAACACGGCAGCAACATTATTTATCACCTTCCATTGGCTGACGCCGCCCACGTGATGTACATAGATGCACACGCGATCGTCCACGTGACGATGTGTAATGTCGTTGTCATGACGACAGTTCCCGCGTTACGATGTTGAGAGTCGTCTATGACCTTCCACGTGCCCCCGACACTCGGGTCCTCCTTGTTCAGCTTCGTCTGTGTCGGCGTCGGTTCATCGCGCTGTGACGCCGCGTCGCCCTTATTCCGGTTGTTGGACACGTCCTTCGTCACCTTCCGCGGCTGTCGACAGTCCACTGCAAGGAGAGTGTCCCCAATTATTGACGGTTGACTTAAGTATACATTTGCAAGATTGACTGATTACAACGAAACATATATTGTATAGTTGTATCGATATATTCATCTTTTTTGTTTTGATTTGTCTTTGAGCTCAAACTGTGTACTATAATAATTATACAAATGCATTAATTATTATAATAAAATATTACATACCATTTCATTAAAAATCGGTCGGGAACACACGCGCACACAGGCACGCACTCAAACGAACGTATACACAAACTCAATTTTGCCGTTTCAAATATCACAAGGACACTTGTCGTAGTAACATTTTACGCACGGTAATATCTTGAAATATCGGAATGTCTTACTTACGTGGTTTGTCCTGTAAAACGTATGTGACGCGATCACGTAAGATGGACTGGGCACGTGAATTGCAGGCAGAATCTATAGCGAACTGCATCTTTCCCCCTTCCTCGTAAACGAAGCTCTGCAATTAAGAGAAATAGCATCCAATGAAAAGAACAAGAACGCGAAACTGGCTCCAATCTATTTGAAAAATATGACAATATCGAAATTGATCATTATGAATAATAATGTAGAGGTAGTATATGTCTAGTCTATGTTAGTGAATAATAATGTAGAGGTAGTCTATGTCTCGTCTATGTAAGTGAATACAAATGTAGAGGTAGTATATGTCTAGTCTATGTAAGTGAATAATAATGTAGAGGTAGTCTGTGTCTAGTTTACGTAAGTGAATAATAATGTAGAGGTAGTCTATGTCTAGTCTATGTAAGTGAATAATAATGTAGAGGTAGTCTATGTCTAGTCTATGAAAGTGTATAATAATGTAGAGGTAGTCTATGTCTAGTCTATGTAAGTGAATAATAATGTAGAGGTAGTCTATGTAAGTGAATAATAATATAGAGGTAGTCTATGTAAATGAATAATAATGTAGAGGTAGTCTGCGTCTAGTCTACGTCTAGTCTATGTAAATGGATTGCCCAAAACAACACAGCAAACAATTGTTGAAAACGACTGGGATGGAGAATATGGAGAGATGCAAAACGCGTAGCCAGAGACCGAACAAGATGGAGAAGTTGCACGGCAGTCTCATGGATAAAAAGGCCCGGAGGGGATATGTAAAGTAATTTAAATAAAACAGCCATTTCACAGCCTTTGGTGTTTGCGAGTGGCTTTGTGAATCCGAGAAATGTTGGACTTACGAAACAGTTCGCCATTCCTGATTTGTTCCCGACTTTGCGTGCGATTACGTAGGTCTTGCGTCCTTCTCGCCACGACTTCAAACACTCCAACTGGAGACCTGAAACATCGCGGCCACACATAGGTATGGATTGTACATAGACGTTAAACTATCGACAATCACATATTATCCCTATTGATTTCCTGGAAATCAATAGGCAACTATTGACGCCCTCAGAATGCCACTTTAACCGCCCATGAAATTAATAAGACAAATAATTAGTGCGTCCTTCTTATCGTAAGCTTTGAGAGCATGCAAGAGGAAGCCAACGTTACTGAGCTAGACGAGCTCCTACCTGGCTTGGAGGAGCAGGAGCTGACGATGTCAAGGACGGAGCTCCCGTTGCAACCGCTGCGGAAGTAGCTGGTACAGAGGCTGGTAGCCGTGTGGATGGCGTAGCGACCCGGCAACATGCACGCTCTCTTCGTCAGTCCTTCCGCTGTGGACATACACGCAGCACACTGTTACGAGTGCACTCGCCGACATGTTCGCCCAACCATACAAGCATCTACCGAAGTACAAGTGATCGACTCTGAATCGTAATTGATGTGTCTATTTATTTTCTTTCACTTCAAAGGTATGGTTACTACTGCGGCTATTTTGAAGGCAGGTTCAAGAATAGCGACGACAAATCGTTTGTTCTTTGATCATCCGTTATGAGACATGACCGTTGGATATCAATGTTTGCGCGGAAGTCAATTTAGAATGACATATAAAATGAATACGGCTATTTTAGACTCAATCTGTACTAAACCGACTGAACTCATTCTGGCCAGTTGTGACCCCTTGTCGGTTCTTGGATATAGTTAACTGACGGCCTGATTTCCTAATCGATTTACCTGCGTCAATGAAATAGTAAGAAAACGTACGTGGTTACGGTGACATACAAACGAAGCAAACTTACGAATCAATAAGAATCTTGTCGAGTTCTGGAAGTGAGACTGGTGACATCGCTGAGTGCTGGAATCCACGACTCGGCCTACAAATGAATAACATAACATTGTAAATGTATGTTAAAATGCAACCACTACACGTGTACGATGACCGGTCTTATCATAAAATATACTTAATCTAAGGTATTTAACCATTATCTGTTTATGAGTACAGCTATATCATCCTTGCCGTTCAGAATATAAACACGATATTCAACACAAAACATTCACATTAAAGGGATAATGATTAAATTGTATTAAACATTATGGTTCACTGAAACTTTTTGCGCGGTCAGAATGGTAGATTAGGTATAGTTTATACTGTATAATATGATTAGGTACAGTTTATACTGCAAAACATGATTAGGTATAGTTTATACTGTATAACATGTTTAGGTATAGTTTATACTGTTTGACATGATTAGGTACTGTTTATACTGTATAACATGATTAGATATAGTTTATACTGCATAACATGATTATGTATTGTTTATACTGTAAGACATGATTAAGTATAGTTTATACTGTATAACATGATTAGGTATTGTTTATACTGTATAACATGATTAGGTATAGTTTATACTGTATAACATGATTATGTATTGTTTATACTGTATAACATGATTTATACTGCATAACATGATTAAGTATAGTTTATACTGTATAACATGATTAGGTATAGTTTATACTGTATAACATCAATAGGTATAGTTTATACTCTATGACATGATTAGGTATGAATTATACTGTATAACATGATTAGGTATAGTTTATACTGTATAACATGATTAGGTATAGTTTATACTGTATAAAATGATTATGTATAGTTTATACTGTATAACATGATTATGTATAGTTTATACTGTATGACATGATTAGGTATAGATTATACTGTATAACATGATTAGGTATAGTTTATACTGTATAACATGATTAGGTGTAGTTTATACTGTATGACATGATTAGGTATAGTTTATACTGTATGGCATGATTAGATATTGTTTATACTGTATGCCATGATTAGGTATAGTTTATACTGTATGACATGATTAGGTATTGTTTATACTGTTTGACATGATTAGGTACTGTTTATACTGAATAACATGATTAGGTATAGTTTATACTGTATAACATGATTATGTATAGTTTATACTGTATAACATGACTAGGTATAGTTTAAACTGTATAACATGATTAGGTATAGTTTATACTGTATAACATGATTATGTATTGTTTATACTGTATAACATGATTATGTATAGTTTATACTGCATAACATTATTAAGTATAGTTTATACTGTATAACATGATTAGGTATAGTTTATACTGTATAACATGATTATGTATAGTTTATATTGTATAACATGATTAGGAATATTTTATACTGTATGACATAATTAGGTATAGTTTATACTGTATAACATGATTAGGTATAGTTTATACTGTATAACATGATTAGGTATTGTTTATACTGTAAAATATGATTAGGTATAGTTTATACTGTATGACATGATTAGGTATAGTTTATACTGTATAACATGATTAGGAATAGTTTATACTGTATAACATGATTAGGTATAGTTTATACTGTATAACATGATTAGGAATAGTTTATACTGTATAACATGACTAGGTAAAGTTTATACTGTATGACATGATTAGATATTGTTTATACTGTATAACATGATTAGGTGTAGTTTATACTGTATACAATTATTAGGTATTGTTTATACTGTATAACATGATTAGGTGTAGTTTATACTGTATGACATGATTATGTATAGTTTATACTGTATACAATTATTAGGTATTGTTTATACTGTATAACATGATTAGGTATAGTATATACTGTATGACATGATTATGTATAGTTTATACTGTATAACAACATTAGGTATAGTTTATACTGTATAACATGATTTCTCGATATAAATTATCCGAATACCAGGAAAGCCACCAGTCGATGTTTCCTGTCTGTGCACCATTTGTTAAACACTGATATAGTGTGTTACACCAATATCTACAGTTGAGTCCATTACAGCAAGCTAAATCCGCAGTCACCAATATTCCCTTTGAGGTCATTATTTAATTTGCCAAAAGGGTGAAATGTAATTAGAGACGAACATTCGGAATAGAAATAGCATTCATTTTCTCGGATGACATTTCACGTAATTATCATCACATCTGTCAGTGACATATGATTAGTTATCGCATTTTTGTTTTCATAATGTCATAGTTTAACGCCGTCAGGCGACGCACCTTCCTCGAGTTGAATGACGCCATCTTTCCGCCGAGTGAACTTTAGGCACTGGTATTTCGACGTGCTGCAACATACCAGAGTTACATTGTTAGACTCAATACTCTTAGTGTCGATTTAACGTCGAGTTGACAGAGCGGGCACGAGTTAATTGTGACATGCACTGGATACTCCAGTCACTTGAAATTAGCCGTGTTGTAATCATCTCTCACGCACGCAAACCACGCGAACGTGCACACAAAGTACACACAGGTCCGTACGCTATCACCCTGCAGAAGACCCTTCTTCTTCCCTCCAACCCTTTATTATTCTCCCCCGTCACCTCCTTTACCTCACCCCTACCTCATTCACAAAGCTTCTCGTTTTCAAGTACCGCCATCCCGCTTCTCTGTCTCTCTATCTCCATGCCTCTCTGTCTCTCTGCCTCTATCTCTCTCTGCCTCTGTATCTGCCTGCCTGCCTGCCTGTCCGACTGTAGGCCATCTCGCACACACGCACACATCAATCACTCAGCCGAAGATGTTTCCAACAGTTCATACCGATGTTACGATACTTCTACCGCCACAACTCACCATCCGTGTGATGAGAAGGATAACATGGTGAACTCGCTACTCGCCCTCCTACGCTTCGTGCCCTTGGCGCAGCGGTACGCCCGCTGAGCTTCCGGCTCCGACGTCAAATGTTGTCTGAAGCTCATCCGCATGAGGCCTGCACCGGCGTCGACCTGGTACAGGTGTTTGCCCGACAGGTCGCGCCACGTTGAGTCTGATATCCATGTCGGAAAGGTACAGGACGGGTGCGGCCAACCGAACGAGTCTGCCAGAGAAAGAGACAAGTGGGTGTTAACTGTTGTTTTGAGTTATTTAATACCAGCGTATATTAAATCTCTACATACTCCAATAACGTATTGATGATTAACCGTAGCATTATTTAAACACGAGTCCAACCTAGCAAAACACCAGTGAAATGCCAACATAAGCCTACTTTCTACATTAGAGACCATTGGCCCAATGAAGTCTTGCTAGCAGGGATACCGATTTTTCAAGAAACATTTTGATACAGGAGAGTCTAGTCTTATAGAACTGAGACGTGCATGAGACGGCGAGGCGTACCTTTGGTGAACTCCATAACGAGTGGCCCGTCCCGCGGAGAGCGCAGCCCGCGACACGATGCGTCTCCCGACATGGCGACGTACACGAGCGTGCCGAGAGTGCGGTACATCTGTAACACGGCAACCACCAGTTAGACTCCTGACCGCAACCCGCGGTCTGCGGTCGATGTAATGGTACCCCAAATTGTGACATAATCATTTTTCAAAGTGACCGACAAGATGGTTATTTTCGCTGGAAACCTGATGTTTGCTTAAACTTGCATTTCCAACCTAGATCCTCGGCGGTCCCCAACTCTAGTTGTGAATTTTGCGCAGTCAAGTTTGTCCTTTATAAATCGTACACATATAATGCCTACATAAAGCATATTTACGTATAAATTAAATCTAAATTGTCACCTAATCAGATGACCCCAAACGGGACGAGAGAATCACGAACGCACATAATAGTGTTTAAAACTTGCGTAATATATCGAAATGACTACATTATGGTGCGTGGTTTACTCTCTAAGTGCACATGAGGGCATTCTGTGACTCAGTTGCTGACTTGCTTTTGTGCGCAGAAACACTCACTGAGACACAAAAAAGAAAACTGATCAAAGCTCAGTTTGTGCCTCGAGTATCATTGGCACAGGAAGCTCAGTTTGTGCCTCGAGTATCATTGGCACTGGAACAGGAAGCTCAATTTGTGCCTCGAGTATCATTGGCATAGGAAGCTCAATTTGTGCCTCGAGTATCATTGGCATAGGAAGCTCAATTTGTGCCTCGAATATCATTGGCATAGGAAGCTCAATTTGTGCCTCGAGTATCATTGGCATAGGAAGCTCAATTTGTGCCTCGAGTATCATTGGCATAGGAAGCTCAATTTGTGACTCGAGTATCATTGGCATAGGAAGCTCAGTTTGTGCCTCGAGTATCATTGGCACGGGAAGCTCAGTTTGTGCCTCGAGTATCATTGGCACAGGAAGCTCAGTTTGTGACTCGAGTATCATAGGCATAGGAAGCTCAGTTTGTGTCTCGAGTATCATTGGCATAAGAAGCTCAGTTTGTGTCTCGAGTATCATTGGCATAAGAAGCTCAGTTTGTGCCTCGAGTATCATTGACACGGGAAGCTCAGTTTGTGCCTCGAGTATCATTGGCATAGGAAGCTCAATTTGTGCCTCGTGTATCATTGGCATAGGAAGCTCAGTTTATGCCTCGAGTATCATTGGCACGGGAAGCTCAGTTGTGCCTCGAGTATCATTGGTAGTGGAAGCTCAGTTTGTGTCTCGAGTATCATTGACACTGGCACAGGAAGCTCAATTTGTGCCTCAAGTATCATTGGCATAGGAAGCTCAATTTGTGCCTCGAGTATCATTGGCATAGGAAGCTCAATTTGTGCCTCGAGTATCATTGGCACAGGAAGCTCAGTGTGTGCCTCGAGTATCATTGGCATAGGAAGCTCAATTTGTGTCTCGAGTATCATTGGCATAAGAAGCTCAGTTTGTGCCTCGAGTATCATTGGCACGGGAAGCTCAGTTTGTGCTTCGAGTATCATTGGCACAGGAAGCTCAGTTTGTGCCTCGAATATCATAGGCACAGGAAGCTCAGTTTGTGTCTCGAGTATCATTGGCATAAGAAGCTCAGTTTGTGCCCCGAGTATCATTGGCACGGGAAGCTCAGTTTGTGCCTCGAGTATCATTGGCATAGGAAGCTCAGTTTGTGCCTCGGGTATCATTGGCATAGGAAGCTCAGTTTGTGTCTCGAGTATCATTGGCATGAAGCTCAGTTTGTGCCTCGAGTATCATTGACATAGGAAGCTCAGTTTGTGCCTCGAGTATCATTGGTAGTGGAAGCTCAGTTTGTGCCTCGAGTATCATTGACACAGGAATGAATGAATGAAAGTTTATTCAACAACAACATAATTCATGAACAGTATGGTGTGCTGTTGCTGCTGCTGCTGTTGCTGCTGCGGCTGTTGCTGCTGCGGCTGCTGCTGCTGCTGCTGCTGCTGCTGCTGCTGCTGCTACTGCTGCTGCTGCTGCTGCTGCTGCTGCTGCTGCTGCTGCTGCTGCTGTAAGGACATAGCTGACGTCGTAGACTTATATGTTCCAATGCCCTTCTCAAACTAAAAAAAACTGAATCAGTACAATATGAATTATACATAAATTACAAAACAATATTCACAACTCACGTATAAACTTGTTACCATAGTGCTTGTGTTAGTAATACATATGTTTAACTAAACGTTATATTCAATTAATAATTCACAAAAATCTAAAAAATAATGGCACCTTGAGTGGTTTTTTAAATTGTGTTAAACTTGGAAGCTGAGTCAATTTATTTGGTAAATTTACAGTGAGGAAGCTCAGTTTGTGCCTCGAGTATCATTGGCACAGAAAGCTCAGTTTGTGCCTCGAGTATCATTGGCACAGAAAGCTCAGTTTGTGCCTCGAGTATCATTGGCACAGGAAGCTCAGTTTGTGCTTCGAGTATCATTGGCACAGGAAGCTCAGTTTGTGCCTCGAGTATCATTGGCACATGAAGTTCAGTTTGTGCCTCGAGTATCATTGGCACAGGAAGCTCAGTTTGTGCCTCGAGTATCATTGGCATAGGAATCTCAGTTTGTGTCTCGAGTATCATTGGCATAAGAAGCTCAGTTTGTGCCTCGAGTATCATTGACACGGGAAGCTCAGTTTGTGCCTCGAGTATCATTGACATAGGAAGCTCAGTTTGTGCCTCGAGTATCATTGGCATAGGAAGCTCAGTTTGTGCCTCGAGTATCACTGGTAGTGGAAGCTCAGTTTGTGCCTCGAGTATCGTTGACATAGGAAGCTCAGTTTGTGCCTCGAGTATCATTGACATAGGAAGCTCAGTTTGTGCCTCGAGTATCATTGGTAGTGGAAGCTCAGTTTGTGCCTCGAGTATCATTGACATAGGAAGCTCAGTTTGTGCCTCGAGTATCATTGACATAGGAAGCTCAGTTTGTGCCTCGAGTATCATTGGTAGAGGAATGAATGAATGAAAGTTTATTCAACAACAACATAATTCATGCACAGTATGGTGTGCTGTTGCTGCTGCTGTTGCTGCTGCTGCTGCTGCGGCTGCTGCTGCTGCTGCTGCTGCTGCTGCTGCTGCTGCTGCTGCTGCTGCTGCTGCTGCTGCTGCTGCTGCTGCTGCTGCTGCTGCTGCTGCTGCTGCTGCTGCTGAAAGGACATAGCTGACGTCGTAGACTTATATGTTCCAATGCCCTTCTCAAACTAAAAAAAACTGAATCAGTACAATATGAATTATACATAAATTACAAAACAATATTCACAACTCATGTATAAACTTGTTACCATAGTGCTTGTGTTAGTAATACATATGTTTAACTAAACGTTATATTCAATTAATAATTCACAAAAATCTAAAAAATAATGGCACCTTGAGTGGTTTATTAAATTGTGTTAAACTTGGAAGCTGAGTCAATTTATTTGGTAAATTGACAGTGAGGAAGCTCAGTTTGTGCCTCGAGTATCATTGACATAGGAAGCTCAGTTTGTGCCTCGAGTATCATTGGCATAGGAAGCTCAGTTTGTGCCTCGAGTATGATTGGTAGTGGAAGCTCAGTTTGTGCCTCGAGTATCGTTGACATAGGAAGCTCAGTTTGTGCCTCGAGTATCATTGACATAGGAAGCTCAGTTTGTGCCTCGAGTATCATTGGTAGTGGAAGAGCTCAGTTTGTGCCTCGAGTATCATTGACATAGGAAGCTCAGTTTGTGCCTCGAGTATCATTGTCATAGGAAGCTCAGTTTGTGCCTCGAGTATCATTGTTAGAGGAAGCTCAGTTTGTGCCTCGAGTATCATTGACACAGGAATGAATGAAAGTTTATTCAACAACAACATAATTCATGCACAGTATGGTGTGCTGTTGCTGCTGCTGCTGTTGCTGCTGCGGCTGCTGCTGCTGCTGCTGCTGCTGCTGCTGCTGCTGCTGCTGCTGCTGTAAGGACATAGCTGACGTCGTAGACTTATATGTTCCAATGCCCTTCTCAAACTAAAAAAAACTGAATCAGTACAATATGAATTATACATAAATTACAAAACAATATTCACAACTCATGTATAAACTTGTTACCATAGTGCTTGTGTTAGTAATACATATGTTTAACTAAACGTTATATTCAATTAATAATTCACAAAAATCTAAAAAATAATGGCACCTTGAGTGGTTTTTTAAATTGTGTTAAACTTGGAAGCTGAGTCAATTTATTTGGTAAATTGACAGTGAGGAAGCTCAGTTTGTGCCTCGAGTATCATTGACATAGGAAGCTCAGTTTGTGCCTCGAGTATCATTGGCATAGGAAGCTCAGTTTGTGCCTCGAGTATGATTGGTAGTGGAAGCTCAGTTTGTGCCTCGAGTATCGTTGACATAGGAAGCTCAGTTTGTGCCTCGAGTATCATTGACATAGGAAGCTCAGTTTGTGCCTCGAGTATCATTGGTAGTGGAAGAGCTCAGTTTGTGCCTCGAGTATCATTGACATAGGAAGCTCAGTTTGTGCCTCGAGTATCATTGTCATAGGAAGCTCAGTTTGTGCCTCGAGTATCATTGTTAGAGGAAGCTCAGTTTGTGCCTCGAGTATCATTGACACAGGAATGAATGAAAGTTTATTCAACAACAACATAATTCATGCACAGTATGGTGTGCTGTTGCTGCTGCTGCTGTTGCTGCTGCGGCTGCTGCTGCTGCTGCTGCTGCTGCTGCTGCTGCTGCTGCTGCTGCTGCTGCTGCTGCTGCTGTAAGGACATAGCTGACGTCGTAGACTTATATGTTCCAATGCCCTTCTCAAACTAAAAAAAACTGAATCAGTACAATATGAATTATACATAAATTACAAAACAATATTCACAACTCACGTATAAACTTGTTACCATAGTGCTTGTGTTAGTAATACATACGTTTAACTAAACGTTATATTCAATTAATAATTCACAAAAATCTAAAAAATAATGGCACCTTGAGTGGTTTTTTTAATTGTGTTAAACTTGGAAGCTGAGTCAATTTATTTGGTAAATTGACAGTGAGGAAGCTCAGTTTGTGCCTCGAGTATCATTGGCACAGAAAGCTCAGTTTGTGCCTCGAGTATCATTGGTACAGGAAGCTCAGTTTGTGCCTCGAGTATCATTGGCACAGGAAGCTCAGTTTGTGCTTCAAGTATCATTGACACAGGAAGCTCAGTTTGTGCTTCGAGTATCATTGGTAGAGGAAGCTCAGTTTGTGCTTCGAGTATCATTGACACAGGAATGAATGAATGAAAGTTTATTCAACAACAACATAATTCATGCACAGTATGGTGTGCTGTTGCTGCTGCTGCTGTTGCTGCTGCGGCTGCTGCTGCTGCTGCTGCTGCGGCTGCTGCTGCTGCTGCTGCTGCTGCTGCTACTGCTGCTGCTGCTGCTGCTGCTGCTGCTGCTGAAAGGACATAGCTGACGTCGTAGACTTATATGTTCCAATGCCCTTCTCAAACTAAAAAAAAACTGAATCAGTACAATATGAATTATACATAAATTACAAAACAATATTCACAACTCATGTATAAACTTGTTACCATAGTGCTTGTGTTAGTAATACATATGTTTAACTAAACGTTATATTCAATTAATAATTCACAAAAATCTAAAAAATAATGGCACCTTGAGTGGTTTTTTAAATTGTGTTAAACTTGGAAGCTGAGTCAATTTATTTGGTAAATTGACAGTGAGGAAGCTCAGTTTGTGCCTCGCGTATCATTGGCACAGAAAGCTCAGTTTGTGCTTCGAGTATCATTGGCATAGGAAGCTCAGTTTGTGCCTCGAGTATCATTGACATAGGAAGCTCAGTTTGTGCCTCGAGTATCACTGGCATAAGAAGCTCAGTTTGTGCCTCGAGTATCATTGGCACAGGAAGCTCAGTTTGTGCTTCGAGTATCATTGGCACAGGAAGCTCAGTTTGTGCCTCGATTATCATTGGCATAAGAAGCTCAGTTTGTGCCTCGAGTATCATTGGCACAGGAAGCTCAGCCTGTGCTTCGAGTATCATTGGCACAGGAAGCTCAGTTTGTGCATCGAGTATCATTGGCACAGGAAGCTCAGTTTGTGCCTCGAGTATCATTGGCACAGGAAGCTCAGTTTGTGCTTCGAGTATCATTGGCACAGGAAGCTCAGTTTGTGCATCGAGTATCATTGGCACAGGAAGCTCAGTTTGTGCCTCGAGTATCATTGGCACAGGAAGCTCAGTTTGTGCTTCGAGTATCATTGGCACAGGAAGCTCAGTTTGTGCTTCGAGTATCATTGGCACAGGAAGCTCAGTTTGTGCCTCGAGTATCATTGACACGGGAAGCTCAGTTTGTGCCTCGAGTATCATTGGCACAGGAAGCTCAGTTTGTGCTTCGAGTATCATTGGCACAGGAAGCTCAGTTTGTGCTTCGAGTATCATTGGCACAGGAAGCGAAATAAAAACACAGAAATCAAAGTAAAATTACAACAACCGTGCACCGACTTTATCGCCAATTTGCCCAGGGCCGCTTAGTCTATTTCCATATTTCCTCTCTGAATCAATTTCATTTTGGCATGAGAAGTGTTTGCGGTTAACAATGCGGAAACTGAACGCGGTACATGTAGTTCCCATTGGAAGGACTGGTTTAAGACGTGTTCGTATCCGATTGCAGAGACGATACACTTGCACACAAAAACCGTACTAAAAAGTTTCTGCATAAAACCCAGTATGCGATCGAGCCGACTATTTCCAACATATCCGCAGACGTAATACGCTTCAAAATCATAAGATCGATAGATAATTATAGCATATGTCGAGGGCAATAACAACGAAAATAGAGATGCAACTACAATGATATGTACCGTCACTGACGTGACGGGTTCTACTGGCTTCATTTCCTGTCAGAGTCGGCCGTTTGCCGATCGATCCCATTAAAACAAAACCGCCCCAGTCGATGCAAAGATGGCGGTCGATACAAAGACGACAACTGACCCGGGGCCAGTCGGCTAATGATCGCACGCTCAGCGAATTAAGCGCCAATCGAATCGGTTTCGATTACTCGACGTGTATGCAGCAAGCGAGTACACATCATCGCCGATAATATGGACATCGTTTTCTGACGCTAACAAATCTAATTCATTGATCCGATTTAGAGGTACAGCCGCTTTTGGGCCCATCGATATACCAAACCCGAACACCGCAACGTCCGTCCCAGTTCATTCACACCAGATAAGCGATAACTTATTCTAGTGGTCGTTTCCGCAGACAGGCTCCTTTCGGTTGACTGCCAATTCTTTTTTGTGTTTTCCCCTGAGCGGACTACTAACAGAGAGAGGATGTGACGTCACGGGTAACAGCGTAACGTCGATCCAACGAAGGCTGATGTAATATATAAAATAACACTGATTTTATATAGTTTATCTAAAAAAACGTAATAAAGATGTGTTGCGTTTATTTATTGTTATTCGTAATTATTACAATATCTTGTAAATACAACGGGTTCCCGGCGGGTAAAAATGTCCTTTTTCATGTGGCCAATCTGTGTAAATTGTCTTTAACAAATCCAATTTTCTCATACCTTATTCGCGAACCGAACGGTTTGCATCTTTAATAAAACATAGTTTTTCTGTGGGAACATGTGGCCAGGCATCAGTAATTCCGCGGCGACTCCCCACGGGCCCGACGCGGTAGAGCCAGAGGCGGATTTGCGGTGCGACGCAGCGAGCGAACGAGTTGGCAGACCGAAAGAATGTCGTTCTTTGTAATGAGAGCAATTCACAGAGAATGTCTAAGACTGTGAAATGCGTTACTGAACAACAAGACACACGTCGTGACGCGAATCGCTGGAGAACGACGCGAAATAATTGGTCGGATTTTGTAGATAGGTAGCGTTCTCAGAATTCACCCAGACCAATAACCCGATTGTTTCTTTTGTGAAACGTTGTCAATCTATTAATGAGAAGCGTACGATACTTGTTATAAGTATGTAGGCGTGGCTATAATCAAGGATAATAAAGTGAACAAGGCATTTAATTATAAAGGTTGTGCCTTTTTGCCTTTTGTACTTCGGCCGTTCGACAAGAGTCCCTACTATCACCCACCCTTTTCAACATCTTTCTGGAAAGGATCATGAATGATGCCTTGGAAAACCATCAAGGCACTATCAGCATTGCAGGTTGGGCGACCACCAACCTTCGCTTCGCTGATGTCATCGACGGCCTAGCAGGAGAATAACAAGAACTAGTCAACTTGGTGGAGTGCCTCGACGAAACCTCTACAGCTTATGGCATGGAGATCAGTACCAAAAAACAAACTGATGACAAACAACACACAAGGTATCAACATGGAGGTCAAAGTTAACGGACAGAGACTTGAAACAGTAACAAGCTTCAAGTACTTGGGATCAATCATCACAGACGAGGGTTCCAAACCTGAGATACTTGCTAGGACTGTACAGACAACAGCAGGACTTACAAGGTTGAAACCATATGGAATGACAGTAACATCAATGTCAGTTCGAAAATAAGGCTGATGCGCATGTCCATCTTTCTAAATGCTTGTGTAACATGGACCGTCTCAGCAGATCTACAGAAGAGGTTACAAGCCATGGAAATGAGGTGTTTTCGGGAGATCTTGCGCATATCATACAAAGACCATGTTACTAACGAAGACGTTCGCAACAAGATCAAACAAGCCATCGGACCATACGAAGACCTCCTTATAACGGTCAAGAAGTGCAAACTGAAGTGGTACGGCCACGTCTCACGATCATCTGGCCTTGCAAAGACCATCTTGCAGGGTACCGTGAGAGGAGGGAGAAGAAGAGGTAGACAGAAAAAGAGGTGGGAAGACAACATCAAAGAGTGGACAGGACTGAAGTTCGCCGACTCCCAGAGGGCTGTGGGGGACAGGGAAACGTGGAGAGAGCTGGTTAAAAGTCGTCAGCGGTGCCCCAACGATCATTACGGGTTATGGGAAAGTTAAATGAAGTGAAGACTTCGGCCTATATCGCGTTTATTAACCAAACAACCTCAGGCATGCTAAGCATATTTGCTTTATGATCAGATTAAGGTGACTTACACCAACGGACACTTACGAAGCATCTGTAGCGTGCTTCTTTTGGCATGACGCCTCCCGTGCGACTGCGCAGCCGGGCTACCATGAACTGTTCATCCGGGAGATCCTTCCACGTCGCCAAGCACTCCAGGTCGACCTCTGACCCGGAAACAAACAGACGTGCGTCAGCAACGAGTTTGAGGGGAAAGCTGGAACTAAAATGTATAGGTTACTACTTGTTGGTTGGCTAAGACATATAATGGGGGACAGCTTTTAAGTAAGATACCTAATAGTGTACGCCTTGGCAGAAATAATAATTGCGTTCGCTTTTGTCTGAAATTAGGTGGTATTACTCACGCGCACAAATAAAAGATAAAAAGCAGTGGCTAAGCAAGTCTACCAATCGTTTGTACCACCTTGCCAGCAGTCCAATTTGAATTGAGATGTGTGGGTCATCGCGTACAAATTGGCACGTACAATGTCTACGGAACTATTGTTTACGTCATCGTGATGAACGCACATGTTAAGTGCTGCCAACTGACGGTGATGACTACACGGCTGTTCTTTGCAGGGGACAATAATTTGCTTCCAGTTTCAGGGTAGATGAATGAAATGCCTGTGATTTTTTTCAGACGGTAATCACCTTTCTATGATTTTTGCAACCTGAAAAAATTATTGTTACGCAAAAGAATGGACATAATATTTGCGAACTACAACAGTTATGCTGGTCAAAGGCTTAAGGTGGCTGGATAACCGCTGGTGGACGTGTCACTGAGGGAGTGATCCACTATCAACTGACGGCGAGCGTTTCTCATGTTTACTTTCTCGACACAAAATTGTATGATTTAACAACTAATAATCCACAGCAAGTCAGTGATATTACAAACAACGACTCGTAACATTGTGATATAATCCGAATCGTTATTTAGCGTACTGTACTAAATCATTATCACAAGGTCACCTGTGGAATATAAATAATGATGTCTCCTTGCCGTGTCGGGGAGTGCTGCGACCTACCGGTGTTGTGTGTATAGGCGGCCTGCGAACAATGCTTGAAGTGAAACCGAAACTTGGCGTCGCTGGCGCACGGCTTCACGTAAGAAGTTGGGTCGCGACAGAACCCGCCAGTGTTGTTGTTGTAGGAGAAGTGGAAGGCGTCTCGGAACGGACACGTCGTCGGGCGACCAGGCTCTGGAGATCGGAAACGAAACGTTAATGCGCAAAAAGCAGCCAAGGTCGTCAGATAAAAACAGGATTGAAGACGACATTGAAACGGAATCAACGGCGGAAGAAGACGAAAGGAGAATAAATAAAAGTCGAGAATACCATTATCGATGCCTGTCTTAACCAGACTTCAGAACTAAAGAAGAAATTAGCAACATATTATGTAACTCATTTCGGATAATTTACACATTTAACCAGCTTTTACAACATTTTGCAATATTCAACAAAATTGCCGTCCAGAGTAAATGTACCAGCTGTCAACCGAACAAGGGAGCCTCTGAACTTTGAACGGCAATCAACATTTTAATCTATGTTTCTAGCTGCGACGTAGTACTCGATGACGTCACAGAAGGCGCCGTGACGGTTCCTCCTGTCGCGCCCATAGACTATTGACGTGGTATTTAGACGACTAAACATCAAATTATTCTTGAATCTGAGCAATTCTTGACCAGTAATTACAGCACATCTTTGAAGGTATGGCATCTCGCAACGGGCCAGTGAATCTGGTAATTAGCCGCGTCGCGTCGGTCGGTTGATTGTTGTTCGGCCACCCCGAATGATTGCGCGACCAGTTCAGTAAAGGTCACACTGGCCACTGGTCGATGCATGGGTGGGATGAGATTGCTGGAATTGATACCAATGTATCAATATAACTGCGAGATTCATGATTAAGACATGAACGTTCATCATTGTAATACCACAGCCGCGTGACAGTGGTAAAGCATAGTCGTATATTGGTGAACATTGGCCTTACGTAGACTCGCGTCAATCACACGATACCTCCATTCAGACTTGACCATGGCGTGTTTGCTTTTCCACAAGAATTATTAATGGCGTGACTAATTTGTTATCATCGAGTTGGCGCCGTAAGGCGGAACTGGACCCGACTGGTCGCGACTGGACGCGACTGGACACTCACTAATTGTGGCACCAGCCGTCGTCGGTGTGGTCGTCGGTGTGAATAGATTACAGCCACGCACGATCGGCCAGACATGAGGGCGGACGGTGTATGGTGGACGGTGTACGCAGGCAAGGTCGCACTGACAGCCCATAGTGTTAATACAGTAGCAATATTGACAGTGATCGTGTACCTAACGGCGGTGTTACGGACTGACAACCCATAGTGTTAATACAGTAGCAATACTGACATTGACCGTGTACCTAACGGCGGTATTACCGACTGACAACCCATAGTGTTAATACAGTAGCAATACTGACAGTGACCGTGTACCTAACGGCAGTGTTACGGACTGACAACCCATAGTGTTAATATAGTAGCAATACTGACATTGACCGTGTACCTAACGGCGGTATTACCGACTGACAACCCATAGTGTTAATACAGTAGCAATACTGACAGTGACCTTGTACTTAACGGCTGTGTTACGGACTGACAACCCATAGTGTTAATAGAGTAGCAATATTGACAGTGACCGTGTACCTAACGGCGGTGTCACGGACTGACAACCTATAGTGTTAATAAAGTAGCAACATTGACAGTGACCGTGTACCTAACGGCGGTGTTACGGACTGACAACCCATAGTGTTAACACAGTAGCAATATTGACAGTGACCGTGTACCTAACGGCGGTGTTACGGAGGTCAAACGCCAACGACGCCAATTATGCTACTGGGCAGATATGACGCGTCTTCGGCAAGAGAAGGAGAGACAGTATGACGTATCATCATCATCATCATCATCATCATCATCATCATCATCATCGTCCACTGGAGGTGACGGGGAAGCCATAGTATTGTTCTGCAGAACTTGGTGCAGTGGGAGAAAGAACAAGCACTCTCATTGAGTGGGCACATTGATACGAAACATGCCGTTGTCAGGTGGGTTATACAGCACCAGACCGGACGGACGTCAGGCAGTTCATCCACGTTATTGTTGTTAGTGGCGTCATCCTCGAATAGTTGTTCAGCGTGCCATATCTTCTCTTTTGCCTCCACCGATTGTTTGATTATGGATCAGCTGAAAAGTAGGATTTCTCCGGAATGGCGGACATTTAAACACAACGAAGTTGGTTCTGCATAATCATTGCCTCGATGCTGGATGAATTACACTCATTGAAGACTCTTGTGTTGATGCGGCTGTCTTCTATCGGACGTTAGGCATCTTCCTAAGACAACTTAGATGGCGTTTCATGTTCTTACTCAAAAGTATTCCCTCACAAGGAGATATTTCAACGACAACAATAACTTAGGTTTCTGTGAACGTCACCTTACACCTGTCGTGGGAGAGCGGAAACCGCACATCTTCCGCTAGGCGGGACTCGGACGATTCTCGACTTAACTACTCAACGTCGGTGCACTGCCGACTCGCGTGAAGACGGCGCCTGGCTGACCGTCGTGCAGCGACACTGGAGCAGTGCGTCGGATGGCAGCAGATAGTGTATTTAGCACCTCATCCTACTGTGACGTCATTGCAATGAGTCGTTCCATCAGCGACCGAGTCGTCTGTTGGCAGCCGCTCAACTAATCAATCAGTGTCTTCTCCCTCGAGTCGCTCGTCCTCTCTCCGTCTTCTCAGTCGCCGTCTCGCGTTGCTCTAATCAGCTTTATTTATACTAACACAAAATGCCCATCTTATGGATGGCATACATTTGGGGTTCACTGCACTGACACAAGTGACGTAGAATGGCGTACATTTGGGGTTCACTGCACTGACACAAGTGACGTAGAATGGCGTACATTTGGGGTTCATTGCACTAACAAGTCAAGTCAAGTGACGAAGAATGAGTCCCCAACTGATCGCGCTCCTCGTGTAACGTTATACAATCAATTTACGTTCGTCTAACGTCTAACGACGGGCGAACGGACTGACGGATGGATGTGTGTATGTGTGTCCAGGCGTGAGTGCGTGCGTGTGTATGTGGTGTGTACGTAGGCATTTATATGTATGTACGCATGAAAGTATGTACATATGTACGTACACACGTGCGGACATAATAGTGTGGGTGTGTTTTGTCACGCTCTGTCCTACATTATTGCCGCACGTAGGCAAGTCCATCGTCACCAGCGGAACGCCAACAAGTTGCGACAGTTGACTCGGACTGACAGAAACAGACGCTTTACCCAAATGAAGGCACTGGACAAGTGGTCATGATGTTAATGCTAATCCGATCCTGTCTTCAGACATCGTTGTCTGACATCGTATCGTACCATTCCAATTTCCTAACGACATCCCGTCTGATCCGTGAGAGGGCCTCTCGACGCTTCCCGGCCAAGGGAGCGACCCGCGGGGACGACGGTGTGCGACGCTCGCCAGGTTGGTGAGGCGAATCCAGAGCGAACTTGCGGCGCCCGCTCAGTATGCGTTATCTACTTCTTCTCATATACTTTCGATTCAAACGCATCTTCATCATGACAGAATATATCTACACACAGCTAATGCAGTTTATTATATAAATGTCACGGGCAATCACTACGTTTGATATAGGAAGAACCTGGCAGAATCAACATATGTCTTCATAATCAACGGAATTTCCATCAGATGCTTTAATTTTTACACGTCTAATAAAAATGGAGTAGAAGTGTGTTCATGTTAATAGTGTGCAAATATTACTTGGACATGACACAGTCTTGAAACTCGAGGGAATGCATATTTTGCTAAATCTAATCAATCTTACTTCAGTACCCGTTACTTCATGACGTCGCGATAACGCAGGCAACAACGGCCCGCAATGCTTCTTTTCGTTCCGCCTTCGCATTTAGATTACCCCGAAATTATTATCCTTTGTCCAACACAAAACGTGTCGCCGACTGGAGTAGAGTTGGACTGATGCTCTGCGCTTTCATTGTCCGCGAACTGTAATTCTATTTCCGTGATTCGACGAAATCGAATTTTCCCGTGGTCATTTCTACAAAACAGAATTTGTCTTGTTTTCCTGCCCGCCTAGAGGCAAAATGCATCGAGACAGTCAGTCTACCCCGAGAGAAAACGTCGTTACTGCATTGCCCATTGGAATAAGAACGACATTTGTCCACGTTATTTAAGTAAGTCTATATTGTGCGTCTAGAAAATGCGCGCTTGCCTGTGTATAGATAGCACCTCCGCCGTTAGATATCACACATGTGTGGCTTTGCTGCAAGTGTGAAACGCTTAAAATAGACATCGACAAATTCCACAGGAACGTTTAAATAAATGCTAATTTCTTTATAAACAGCGCACCGCACTATGGCTCGGCAAACACTGATGCTAATAGCTGTTATTAGTAAACAAACATTTATATTTTACCCAAGTGTGTTCATAACATTATGTAACTTGTAACATAACATGTTGAAACCTCAGCTCTTATTGGCTGTTAATCCTGCCCACCTCTCATTTTTATGTAGTTTTCCTTTTTGATTTGTAGTCTGCCACGTTTACTATACTTGCGCTTTTTCTCCCTCAGCTGGGTTCTGTAGTCTGCCCTCCTCCGTACGCGCCCATTATGAACGTCCATATTCATTAACAAAATTGAAGTAATTCCACCGCTCGCGTTGACATCACAACACAATTGCACTACAGAGACTGCGGTGTGCAGAAGTGATAATTGGGTACGAGTCTGGACCAACCCGGTGCTTGGCACGCGATAATAACGACACGCCATCAACACGACTGCCACCGTCTCGACGGAATACCTGTCTCGTACCTCGTGCCCTGCCCCTGTCGTGACTAATTGACGTCGACCACCCGCACGCGAAACATTCGCAGAAAGAAAATAACAAAGTTGAAACTTAAAGGTCATCGCCACGAGGAAATGTCGGTGTTGCCGAAAGCTAGACGTGCAGGTGAGTTTACAAAGGATCTACAACGTAAACAAGTAATTATCTTCGCAACCTTTACATCATAAGCTACATCAAAAATCCCGTTGGGAGGGTTGATGCAGTTATGCCAGTTTACCGGCCGATCTGTCCGCCTGTGTCAGTCAGCCTTTAAGCTGACTTCAATTTCTGAGAGGATGGAGGAAGGAAGGTAGAGAAAGAAAGAGACAGTGGGTTAGTGGGACAGACAAGAACGGCGAGAAACGGAGAGGTATACGAAGATGGACGGTGGGAGGGAGGAAAGTAGGAACGAAAAGGAGGGAGTGAGGGAATGAACGGGATGGAGGTGAGGGGGTACGGACGGATGGAGGGGAGGGGGTACAGACGGACGGAGAGAGGGGTAATGAGGTGCAGTGGAAGGGAGGGGTGGAGGGAGAGTAGAGAAGAGGGGTGGAGGGAGAATAGAGAAGAAAGAGGATAAAAGACAGAGGAGAGAAAAAGATAACACGAAGATAACCCACCAATCAATCAAAAAAACCGGTGCTTACACTAATCAAAATTCACGAGCGACACTACCGTACCAGGAGAGATATTCCACACAAGAATATTCTTTAATAACGAGGGAAACAAAAGTAGCTCGACGTAGTGTTCCTGGAATTACGTCGCCCCGAAACATTCGCCGTTCGATCATTTGATCCGGTAATTGGAAGCTCTTTTAATGACAACAGATTTTCTCTGATGTGTCGGTAATTAATATTGATGCACTGGGTGATAAAACACAACCAGTGGTTCCCAATGACAATTTGATATCGGAGACAATATGAGACAGCAGGTAATCTGAGACTGGAGACAACCTGAGAGTGGAGACAGTCTAAGATTGGAGACAATCTGGGGCCGGAAACAAATTTAAACTGGAGACAATCTGCACTACGGAGATAATTTCAGACCGGAGACATTCTGAGACAGGAGACAATTTGAGATTGCAGACAATCTGAGTTTGGAGACAATTTGAGACTGAAGGCCATCTGAGACTGTAGACAATTTCAGACCGGAGACAATGTGAGACTGAAGACAATTTTTAATTGGAGACAATCTGAGACTGGAGGCAATACGAGACTTGAGGCAATCTGAGACTGAGTATTTAAGATTGGAGACAATCTGGAAACGGGGACACTCTGAGAGCTGGGACAATCCGTAACCGGGAAAGTCTCAGGTGGTGAACAATCTGAGACCGGGAACAACTGGAGACCCGAAGAACCCGACTGTCGGCAGTGGCGGTCCGCTATCTAGAACTACTGCTTCCGGACAGAGCGTCCATCACCGTTTGTTGACCGGCGTCGCGGAGACATTGATGGATGACTAAGGATCAACGATGGCCACAGAGGAACTCCGCAGGAAATGTTAAAACAACTCCACATCTCCATCAACGACGGGGTGCACCCGCTCTGTTCGGAGAACCCACACCGGTCCATCGTCGTATTGCCTGTGGTCCAAGTCTACGCAAACAAAGCTTGCTGGATGTTCAATCAAATATTGGCTTGTCTACTGACCTAGGTGTCGCTGGAGACGTCGACTTTGTTATCGCATACACACCGTTTCGATACAGTACACGACCCGCAGTTAAAACAGTCGAAATATAAAATGGTGTGATGATAGATATGTTCTGTAAGCATTAGAACAATAAAAGAGAGACCTGAAATGTCCCTAACCGTTGCGTTACTATTGTGACTGATCCATGGCCGAAACCAGAAATTTAAATGACTAAAATCAGACATATTATTTTCCCAGCGTGCGTTCTTCTGCTAACCATTTTATTTCCTTGCTCGCAGCGCCACCACAACACGTGGATGATGGACATTCTCAACTATCGAGCAGTTTGGTTTAGTTTCAAATATGCGCAGGACTGAAACGTAATCTTTCGTTTACGCATTGGAAATGAATGTGCGATATCACAGATTTGTGACATCCGGTTAATGTCGATGCTAGGCCCAACATGAGGCTAATGTCATTTAACCTTAATACCCCTACCCCCTCTCTATATGACCACGTATAATGACATCGACCTGTGGTTGTACATCCTCTTTCTCCAAGCTGCATCCACATCACGCCACAAAGGCATACTATTTGAGAGGGACATCATTCGTACTTATCAGGCTATGGAATTTACCAATTTCGATGCGCTGCAAGATTGTTAAATGAGCAGACAGCGGGTGACAGTCAGCCTGCTGCGATATGTCGTTGTCACAATCAATATAACTTACAAGCAAAAACAAACCAGCTTAACTCACAGCCCAACCTAGACCAACCTACCTAAACCAACGAAGAAGACCAACGCAAGCACGCAAGCACGCAAGCACGCAAGCACGCAAGCACACACGCGCGCGCACGCACACACTTTCACACACACACACACACACACACACACACACACACACACACACACACACACACACACACACACACACACACACACACACACACACACACACACAACACAACACAACACACACATATACAGTTGTACGGTGTTTCTGTGCCACGCCGTGCGTTTGTGCATCGAGCATTAAACTAGTACACAACGTACCTCTGATCAAGACGTGCAGCAGTGTCTGCAGGCCGATCTGAGAGCAAATCTTGTAGAAGTTGTCCTTGCCTACACAGTAACCTGCACAGAGGGGACGTGGACGATAAGTTCACTGTCATGCCAACGACAAGTTCAATGTCACGCAGGCAGAAAGTGACGTGGTTTATTGAAGGTTATACTCGTCATCGAAAGGATATAGATACATTTGTTTTTTCGACAGGAGGGGGTGAGATATATGTGAATAAGAGATTAGTATTTACTATTTGCTTACAGTAGTACTGTGGTGGTACATTTTATAATAGATTATGAAACACATCAGTTGCCAAATATTTCGAACAAAGAAGTCGTCATAACTAAGCGTTAATATCACAATTACTGATAGATTATGGCGTGATGAATTACATTTGTTGTTATATATATATAGAGTTAACGACCTTCCAATCTCAAGGCAAGGCACGAATCGTTCTTATGTGTTGCTGTTTTATCAACCCGGATCTAATTATCGGGATTAGGTTATTTCCGGCACACATGGTAACTTACTCTCCTTGAACTGAAGGATATTTCTATGACGTTGTTTCATCAAGATGCACGTGTAACAGCCGACCTCCCTGCAACAAAAACACGTACCCTGTGAGCTGGTGTCTCTTTCAGGTGGAAGCTTCCTGTTACAAGTCCATACTCTAAGACCGACGTACATATCGCTTCCTTCCCTTCATTCTGTGCGTCTTTTGAATTCAAATCCATCTAATGCACATAGAGCAACCTTTTTGGCGCATTCAAACGCAAACTGGGAGGTTGAACAAAGAGCATAAATCGTGACCACACACAAAAATGTTTTTAAACTAATTTTTTTGTTTTTTTTTGTTTTAGCGGGACAAGTGTCCTTTAATGAAAAAAAACAATTATATAGTGCGCGTAATAATCGCAAGCGTCACGCGTGCGCAGCCTATTACAAGAAGAAGAACAACAAGAGCAAGAACAGCATGCGTGTAGCACACAGGTCACAAAGCTAAACTTGTGATAATAACAAAATAACTTGATTTTAAGATTGTGGGTGATTAATAAGGCCTGACAATGGAGAAACCAAATTACACTTCGACCGAATTCAAGGCAGACGCTTTGCCAGTTGTTTCTTATACCACGTATTATTATCATAATATATATATATATATATATATATATAATCCGCAAACGCTTTATATCGTCAGTTTTTGTTACCGGTTTTTCCAGACCAAGGAATGTCAAGTAATATGATTGTCCTTTCTTTCCTGTCACGTTCGTTTCGCCATTCAATCTCCCACCTCCACTGTAAAAAACAACTTCCAAACGCCCAGTAAGCTCTTTCAAGTCCAGCCAATTTGACGCCGCTTTAGTGTAAATTACTCGGCGCATTTTTTTCTCCGGAAAGGCCATCAGTTAAGTATCGGTTGACATGGCAGTTAACTCGGCACGATGTATTTGACCTATTTGTCTCATTGTCAAGTGATTGATGGCATGTCAAGTACAGTTCAGTAGTCAAGTATTCTCTGAGGACGTCTTCGTGGTTTCATGGCGACTCAGTGCCACGACGGTTGTCTGACGACTGATGTCGTGGTACGGTACGCAGCCTCCATCTATCATCCCTGGCCGGTGAGGAGGAAGTTGGAATTATGAGTCCTTTGGGGGGGAATTATGATATTAGTATTTGTCCATGCGTTATGCTTACGCGGAAAAATCACTGAGTCTGCCTTTGTCTGCACTGCCGGTTTATGCGGCGTTCCATTGTTACAGTCAAATATTCGTATACTTGTTCACATTTCCAAAGTGTTCTTTTGTCCCATCATATTGGCCAGTATTCGTGTACGTGTTAGCCGTGCTGGTTTCCTGTGTGTCCTTTGTCCAGGCAGATATTAATAAACATGTTAATTCATCAAGTGTTGTATTGGCAAGGTTACATTAAATTGGCACAGTCTTGATGTCTGGGACGATTGACAGAGAAGACCTGGTGGCCATTTAGGGTAATAAAACCCAACAATTGGCTCAAACTATTCATTATAGATAACATGCGACTCTCGTGTTAACACCAACTGTTGTTAACACTCCTCTACCAATCATCAGTGTCTTATCAGAGAGTTAGTCAACACTTTAAAAGGTAATATAATACGTCACATTTTAATAATGAAATCATTGCCCTTGTAAAACTTGGACGGATACCGGAAGTGCACGACACCATGACCCCCGACCACATTGACCCCCGATCCCACTGACCTCCGTTCCGACTGGCCCCAGTGTGTTCGCTCAGAATAGACAGATTCCGAGGACTTTTGGCACAATCAGCGTCAATTTGAAAGCGGATTTGTGTGCGACGCGCTGCAAGGTGTTAATCCACCGCAGCTGTCGTCTCCACAACGACCATAAAATGGCGTCGGGAATTCGTAAACGACCATTACGCTCTTGTAAGTACAATGTCTAATAATCGTCATCTTGGCTTGACAGCAAATGACGTCATAAATCCTAAGATCTGCTGGGGACGGGATTTCGACTGAGCTACAGATGCCGGTGGGATTATGGCATGTGCAGTATGCGGTGTTGCTGCGCCATTTGTTAGTAACTTTGTGGAATTTATTCGGAATGTCGTAATATTCATCTTTAAATTCGTTTATAGTAACGTGTGTGTGCGTGTTCAGGGTTTTACAAACAAATTCAACGGTTTCTCAAGTAAACCTTCGAGTGCCTCGTATCTATGTCTGAAGCCGTGTATTAACATAGTCCAACCTTTTCGCGATACCACATTAAACCAACAACTTCTTAAAATATATTATTTTATTTTATAGTTCCTGTAATTTATGTTCTTTGCAAAACTAATAAGAGGAAGAGTAATTAATATAAAATGGTGTTAAACACATGGGTTGCTTAAATAGACACTTCACCGCGTGCGTACATAATATATCTTCATTTTGGATCGGTAAATGTGTGTTGAGGTGAAATTGATTGGTAAAAACAGTATTTACAGTGGCCAAAATTCGCGAGTAAATCGTTTTATGCTAGGCACACACCAACCGGCTAACAGAAAAACGAAACTTGTTACATAGTCATAGTAAATCGGAGCTTCACCGTCAGCCTTCACGACGATATGGCTTGAGCATTTAGCATATCCTCCAGCAAAGAAACGCATAGCGTCGAGCTATGTTTTATAACAGTACGCAGAACGTTATATTTAGCCGTTTCATTTAACAGTTATGTTGAAGTGTAATCAGTCGCACCCAACGAATTCCTCAAAAACGTTTTCCACCACTAGCGCCGCTTTGCGGATTTTTAAGGCTTAATACATGCGCCGGTAGCGGCGCCACCAGAGGTAGCGTTTTTCTCAAAATAAAATGGCGATTCCTGTCGGAAGCGTGAAACAAACTTACAAAGTCAGGTGGAAATTAGGTTTATTTGTGGCGCCTGTTTTATGAACAAGCGACAAAAATGATGATGGTCAATGGCAATAGGATAACAAATAATATATCACTTTCTGAAACGTTGGTTACCCGCCAGGTCAGTAAAATATGAAATAAAAAAATGAAAGCATGTGGCCCGAAATGGTTTGAAAACTCAAAAAAGACGCCGGGCTTAGCCTTGACCTGTATCGAGGACTATCACATGATCGCGCTATGATTTCTTATTGGCCAAGTTACCACCGACCGTCGTGTTATGACAAAACACCTGCACACACCAGCCGACATCGGATATGCGCCGACTTGTCACCGGATACCTCCTTATCTAACGCCGACTGCCGATTAACGCCGACCGCCGATTCAACATTTGAATCAGCGTTAGGTTGGCGCTATAAGGCCGACCGTCGGGCTTAAAAACCAACCGACTGCCGTCGGCCGACGGTTTTTACGCCGACTAGTCGGTTGGTGTGTGCCGAAAATCGGCTGGTGTCTGCCTAACATTAGACGCCTACTCCATTATGACATCGCATCACTGCAATGCCGACCTCGATTACATCACGTCGTCCAGATCATTTATCGCAGAAGTATACAAATCAGCGGTCGTTGACATGGTAGACAAAGTAGCCCGTCTTGTCCGTTCTTCTCTGGATTAACTGCATGTCATTACGTATGTTGATACTACTCAGCGAGTTTGGCGTTACGCGTAATGAGCATAGTGGCGCGGCTTGTTGAGATAAAGCGTTACCAGAATAGACCTAGGGTCGGATGTATGACATCGAGACCCATTATGATAACGTTATCGGTCGACGCGTAGTGCAAGAAACACAACTCAGCTATTGCAGTTTCTGTCTGAATATATTAAATAAACAAACAGGCCAGATAGGACATTTGTTTCTGCCCTACTTTATAGATAAATGTCATCAAGAAGAGAAGGGTATATAAAACTTTTTCATTTAAAGTGCCGAAATGTTAAAGGAAGTAATTATTCAACTTAATATTATAGGTATAACCCGGGCGGTGGATCCTAAAAATTGACCAAGCCTCGTTTTAATAGGATGCTCTCTGACCGATAGTGAATAATTTTTTAATAGTTACCTTATTAAGTTCAAGTTTGCATTGCACAAGGACCTGCACATACAATTGCACTAGTGGTTTGATTGCAAATTGCAAAATTTGAGTACAAACTTCATAATTATTCTGATAATTATTAGGTGGTGGTGGCGGCGGTAGTTATGAATCAAATAATGCTCTTACTTGTTCTCAAGCAAGTAGAAGCCTCGCTTCGTGTCGACACAGACGCCCTTGTTCGTCATGTTGGTTGACGTGATCCTAACATCGCCCACCCCGCCTTGGTACCAGGCGCCCTGCCACTCGGCCGGGAAGGTACACTCGCCGGCTGCAAGCAAGCACAGTCACACTTAGCAGGCGGGCACGGGAGACGCGGTGGTCTCGAGCAGGTCTGCAGACAGTGTGATGGACTGGAGAGATTTTATGAGATGTGGTCGGGAGGCAGGTATATGGAGATTAGCCAAGGACATTTTAAGAGGAAGAAGGTGGGAAAAATTGGATGACAGAAGGGAAGGGGAGATGGGAAGGGTTATATTTAAGGACGGACTGACGAACGGACGGGCGGATGAACGGACAGAAGAACCGGCGGACGGACGGGAAGACATACGGACGGACGGATTAATAATTGTTTAAATGAATGAATGGATTGACTGATCGATAAACGGATGTTAAAGTAAAATTATCTGCGCAAGAATAATACAATAATATAATACAATTTATTATCAACACACAAGCATGCTATGGACACGGACCTTTTCAATTACAGACTAGACAATGGTCAGCATTATCAACGACATCATACACAGACAATCAAATCTCAACTTCTGCCTCAACATCTCGTTCGACCGAGAAAGTTCTTCCAGGAAATTACCAGAACGACGCGCGAGACTTCTGAGCTGAACGAAAAATCGAGAAAAAAAATAATAACCGACACGAGCTGTCTGCGCCATATACACGCCCTTGCATATACCCAAGTCGGCAATTATTGTAAAGGTCATATACAGCCTTGTCACTCCCTTCATCAAAGGCCGGTGTAGAAGACGTTAATCTCCCCCGATGTACCGCTCGCACCTGTCGCGCGATCGGTGTCGCTGTGACGGCAGCACAAGATGGAGAATAAAGGCCGCTCCGATAAGGAGTAAGAAATAACGCATTATCTCCTCGGCTATAACACCGTACGCGTTTATGCACACGTGCGCTGCTTATTTCGACGTGGTCTGACCTTCCCGCTAATTGTATAAGTGGATTCAGTCTAAAGCAGATTACAGGAGGTATTTTTGTTGTTCCGCGCGGGGACGTAAGACATTATCACCTGAAGGAGAAAGAGAGGCTGTGAGGTGGCGACAGCATCGTCATTGTAGGTCATATGTGCTTCAAGCGAGAGCGATGTCCGCGCAGCTACGTCATACGTCCGACTGGCGCGAGGGACTGGTAACAAACTCATATTGTGATGAAGAATGTCAAAGAACCTACCCACCCATCCCAAGGCATCCACCCAATCACTACCTTCCAAAATGAATTATGAGCCCGTCGAAACATTGGAAACAGCGTGCTGTCGACATGAAAAGTAAATATCGCTTCCGTTGTTTCTTGTAGGCCTACCACAATCCCTACTGTCGCGGGACACGAATAATGCACGTGTCGTTATAAAATCCAGAGGCGCCGGTAACGTCTAGTTAACTAGTTGCGGTTACGTTGCCATTTCAACGATTCATACCGTTCAACGTTTCGCCGTTCGCCATTCGCCGAATCGATAGGAAGCATTCAGATGGCGACTACAGCTCATAAAGAGGTAGAAACGGAGACAAAGACGTCGGGAAATGACTCATCCTGTTGCAACAAAAGAATCGCCTAATCGCGGTTGTCGAAATGCTCTTTACGGGGAGAGGGCAATCACAACGCGCAGATGTTCCTGGATGCGATGGTTGCTCTAGCAGCGCCAAGCAGTTGTTGCTGGCTGTTGTTTGCACACGGGGTAATGCGTGCATCCAGCAAGAAATACGCAGAAATAGGCGAGTCATAGATCTCTATCAACATCCCACAGTTAGAAATCTCGCTGCATGAGATATTCTGATCTAAACACGAGCACGATGAAATGTCACCGATATCCACGTACGTTTAACCTGACAGACATGTAAATTTCATTACAATGTATTAACACTGCAACCTGTGCGTATTTACTATTCAGTGCCTTGATCCAATCTTTACCTACTTCCAGGTATCCCTTTATACAACTGATTTATCGGAAACACGATGATTAATGTTTAATTCCTTGGAGGGCCGGACAATGAGGTTCATTAGGCCGCCGTAAACTAGGGCACAACTACTCGGGCTACGGGGGTCCCCGGGGTGTCGCCGTCTTCGCTAACTGTCTATGATCGGCGTCATTCCGGCCGACATGTCGGTCGTATAACTTGTGCTATCTATGTCAATAAATGTCGTTTCGCTAAAGGTCGGACATACTTGAACATACTACATAATCACATCCCACATACAGCCTGACAAGCGCACTGGTTGAAGCGAACACCCCCAGTATGCAGTGTTCGGTAGGCGTTCTGATTTCATTTTAACTTTAATCGTATCTAAACCGGTGTCAGATTATACTGCATTACAATCCAATTGCATCGTTTGCACGTATAGCTTTGTGACGTCGTGTGTTCGAATCGCATTAGTATAACTAATTCCACGAGTGATATAACTCAATTCCATCATTCGCATCAAGACTAGCACAGTATGTTGATTGGGACGTTGAAATCAACGTATGCACTTGTTTATCTCGTCTTGTTAATGATTAATGCTGTTTTCTGATGTTATACAATGGACGTCTTTACCTCTACTGACGGTGTATAAACTACAGCAATGATGGTGCTTCGACAGACCACGGTTCCGGAGATTGCTACTGACCAGAACACACCCTTCATGAGCACTGACGACTGTATAAACGCTGGACAGCGCACACATAAACATTCTTCGCGACAGGAAACCAAAGGGGTCAGATTCGGAACTGTGTAACGTCACTTCACTGTAGCCCATTCATCTTAACTGTAGCGGTTCGCGAAAGTTCACCCCAAGACACTTAAAAGTTTATTCTACAGCTGAAAGAGTTGATCTGGTCAGGTTTCTGACCAGCCATGTGTGCTACCAGTGATAGTGTGTATCTGTTTGCGCGGGAACACGCTTACAGACAGGACTGAAAGCAGTTGTCGTGCCAGACGTATACAAATTAACCACTACAGACTATGCTTGTTAATCGCGCTGCGGATGTTCGAGCTGAGTCTAACGGTTATAGGGTGCAGTCGGTCCCTCGTGGTAAAAGCCATTTAGTGCCCATCTAGTCCGAGAGTACACGTGCTACAACTATTGCCTGTTAACCGACAGTTGTTGCGTGACAATCGTACTAATATGTTCTAGTTATTGCATCGTTAGGGCAATAGGTAGGCGAATTATATGTATTATTACATTTCTCTTGGTGTATGTTTACCCAATCAAAACGCACATCTTCATTATTACCGAATGTTACTGTCGTGAATACTAGTTGCACAGAACATGTTGGGACGCTGTCGAACCGTCCCATATATCCGAGTTCCTTACATACACGAGTACACAACACTTGTTGTTCCTTGTAAACTGGTTTTCCTTTAACACCAGGATTCCCTGCGTAGTCAGTAGCCGCTGTTTTGTCTTTTACTGCGTTTTGGTGCGTGCTAACCTTTATGAAGGCAATTAACTACAGTGTTCCGGCAGTGTAGCTTAACGGCACCATTAAACGTCGACAGACCTACTACAACAATGCAATTAACAATACACGTCACCACCTTTGTACGGATGCTAAATGGCTTTAAAAATCAATTTAAAGTACATTTATTTTGGACAGAGTAAAATCCACATCTCGTAAGCGATCTCCATACAGTTCTTTCCTAAGGACAATGAGTCCGTGCTTCTGTGAAGCTGTATCGTCTGCGACAGAGTCGGAGTTGATCCCGTAGTCTCCGTCTTACACCTGACCTCAGACGTAATGTGTTTATGGCGAATTATCGCAATTCCCACAGGAAATTTGGCGACTCGTCTTCGGCATTTCGCATTAATAAGCGTGCGCGGTTCATTAGTCTCGTCCGTGGCTTCAGGAATCTGGTCGGCTTCTGCGACCCTTCTTGTTGATCAGGCTGTCTCGGACCAGGCAATTCACTTGTTTAACTCGGATAACTTAATAAGTGTTCCACTATTGTCAACATATTAAGCGCGCTGTTTACACCGATGGTATTACGGTGTTGGCTACTGCTGTCACAAAAGATATGAGAGTCGATATACAAAGAAGGCGATTGACTGCGTAATCGTTGGAGGCCTAATTATCACTAACCATAACCCCACCTATAGCTAACTCCAACCATAACTGTTTACAACCATAACTAGTTATAATAAAAGCATTAGCTCTAATCAATAACGATTTAACACACTAATCGTTTATCCGCTTAATCTGATGGTCTCCAACGATTTCTCTCTCGACCCGTAGTATAGTGTAAAGTTGAAATCATCCTAACTCTAAACAAAATTTAATAACAGGCAATTTGTTTAATTATAACCACATAAGGGTTACTTAGAATATTATTCTCGCCAACACACGAGTTTACCGGTCCTATATCGGTCACTCACACCTTATTGACGGGTTTTTCGATTTTTGAATCATCATTTGTCTCCGTTAAGCCCAACAAGTACGCAGCGATTGGGAATTGGTTGCTGTTTCGTTTCCCATAGCCACCTACGTTAATAATGCAAGCGATTTTTTAAGAAAGCGGCACACATTGTTACGTTTCCTGTTAATTACACACTGTTGGGGTTTCGACGAATTCTACCATTTCTTTTCTAGGAAAATCAATATTAAAGATTCGTCCACAATTTGTCGCCGGCTACAACCCTAGAAAGTATTTTTATGATCGCCACCTATCCCACTGTTACTGTCACAACCCCAGACTACCAGACGAATCTGAGCTAAACGGAATGCAATACATAACGATTTTCATTGGTTAACGGGCTAACTGTTTACGGCACTTTGCGACACTGGGTTCATTAGTATTTATAATATATTGGTTAGATAAATATCTTTAAAAAACTCGTAATGTGTCCGCACATGCACGATTTGATATTTGACAAAAAAATTGCCTATTTTATGACATTCACAGAGATTACTTTAGCGACGTTATTAGCAGTCTGATAATAAAACGGTTTCTGTAAAATTCCAGGGTTTTGCAATTTCTTACGATTACACTGCAGCATTAAAGATTTAAAAATAGTACAATATTTGTAATTTTGATGTAAATAGAAATATATAAAAAATTTGAATTTGGTATTTTAATTATACGACCCCATCTAAAGTCCTTCAAGTGGGTCTTTTTTGCATTCAATGACAACTTTGTTATGCATGGTGCTGAAACCACATAAACAGCATACTGTCTGAAACTTGGCGAAACTTCATTCGTCTACAATGAAGGCGGAACTAAAGCAGCAATCTGTCCTCATTTCTTTCAAGTGGAACCGCTTTGAGCGCAACATCGATCAACGAACGACAGTTGCCTGTTTACCGACGATCGTGATAAATTGCGATCGCGGCATTGCGGCAAATAAACCGGAGACCTGTAATGGCCTAATGCGCTATGCCGCTCGTCTTTGCAACGACGCCTTGTCAGCGCGCTCAATGCGTGGTAACGTGCCGAGGAGCACACCCGTCTCGGTCGCGCGCGCGGGCACGCCGGAAGTCGACCGCGGAAGACGAGGCGGCCAATGAGAAAACGGCCATGACAACGCGCAATAACACTCGTTGGGTAATAGCGCGCTATACGTGATGCGGCATAAAAACTCGGGCGAGTTGCTTTCAGTGATTCAGAAAGCACAGGTGAACAGTAACGCCGGATTAATCACATCGCACCGTCACCGTGCATTCTTATGCGACACGTCTGCGTGAGGCTGTAACGCCCAACTGTCCAATGGGTCGACAAGTCGCTGTAATTTATCGTGTATCAGTCTAAATATGGAACAGAGTGTGACTGTGCATGTCACTGTGTAACTCTTCACTCCGCCTATACAGCGGTGGTTTTATCTGTATACATTGCTTGTTCTATCAAATCGGTTTCGCAAATGTGTCATATTTAAAAAGTGGCTAGTAGCTTGACGCAGACGTCTTGATCTCAAACTCAAACTGAGATATTGAAAACATAACTTATGATTGTAGTTGCTGTTAAACAAGCACACCACTACGGGTAAACGTATTGGCATACTGCTATACCCAGTTGCTAAGACGGCACACAAAAGACGTACACAAAACGTTGACTAACCCAAGAATGCATTTCAAAGACAATTGAACAAACAATACAGGAAAACACGACAAACACAACTACACAGAGAAGTGCATTATAAGCACACCAAGGACACCTGCTCATATAAATACAGACAAATAAACCAAAGACAACTACACAGACAATTGCAACGAGGCAACAAAGACAACAACACGCACATATAAATACAGGATGACACGCCAAAGACAATTACAAAGACAAATACAGGATGACACGCCAAAGACAATTACACAGACAAATACAGGATGACACGCCAAAGACAATTACGCAGACATATGCAGGATGACACGCCAAAGACAATTACGCAGACAAATACAGGATGACACGCCAAAGAAAATTACACAGACAAATATAGGATGACACGTCAAAGACAATTACACAGACAAACACAGGATGGCACGCCAAAGACAATTACACAGACACATACAGGATGACACGCCAAAGACAATTACACAGACACATATACAGGATGACACGCCAAAGACAATTACACAAACAAATACAGGATTACAGGCCAAAGACAAGTACACAGACAAATGCAGGATGACACGCCAAAGACAAGTACACAGACACATACAGGATTACACGTCAAAGACAATTACACAGACAAATACAGGATGACACGCTAAAGACAATTACACAGACAAATACAGGACGACACGCCACAGACAATTACACAGACAAATACAGAACGACACGCCAAAGACAATTACACAAACAAATACAGGATTACACGCCAAAGACAAATACACAGACAAATACAGGATGACACGCCAAAGACAAGTACACAGACAAATACAGGATGACACGCTAAAGACAATTACACAGACAAATACAGGACGACACGCAACAGACAATTACACAGACAAATACAGAACGACACGCCAAAGACAATTACACAGACAAATACAGGATGACACGCCAAAGACAAGTACACAGACAAATGCAGGACGACACGCCAAAGACAATTACACAAATAAATACAGGATGACACGCCAAAGACAAGTACACAGACAAATACAGGACGACACGCCAAAGACAATTACACAGACAAATACAGGATGACACACTAAAGACAAGTACACAGACAAATACAGGACGACACACCAAAGACAATTACACAGACAAATACAGGATGACACGCCAAAGACAAGTAACCAGACAAATACAGGACGACACGCCAAAGACAATTACACAGACAAATACAGGATGACACGCCAAAGACAAGTACACAGACAAATACAGGACGACACGCCAAAGACAATTACACAGACAAATACAGGATGACACGCCAAAGACAAGTACACGGACAAATACAGGACGACACGCCAAAGACAAGTACACAGACAAATACAGGACGACACGCCAAAGACAATTACACAGACAAATACAGGATGACACGCCAAAGACAAGTACAAACACAGATACAGGATGACACGCCAAAGACAAGTACACAGACAAATACAGGACGACACGCCAAAGACAATTACACAGACAAATACAGGACGACACGCCAAAGACAATTACACAGACAAATACAGGATGACACGCCAAACATAAGTACACAGACAAATACAGGACGACACGCCAAATACAATTACAGACAAATACAGGATGACACGCCAAAGACAAGTACACAGACAAATACAGGATGACACGCCAAAGACAGGGTACACAGACAAATACAGATTGACACACCAAAGACAAGTACATAGATAAATACAGGATGACACACCAAAGACAAGTACACAGACAAGTGCAGGATGGCACACTAAGGAATACAACGCAGACAAGTGCAGGATGACACACTAAGGAATACAACGCAGACAAATACAGGATGACACACTAAGGAATACAACGCAGACAAGTGCAGGATGACACACTAAGGAATACAACGCAGACAAGTGCAGGAAGGCACACTAAGGAATACAACGCAGACAAGTGCAGGAAGGCATATCAAGGAATACAACGCAGACAAGTGCAGGATGACACACTAAGAAATACAACGCAGACAAGTGCAGGATGACACACTAAGGAATACAACGCAGACAAATACAGTGTACAGGATGACACACCAAGGAATACAACGCAGACAAATACAGGATGACACACTAAGGAATACAGCGCAGACAAGTGCAGGAAGGCACACTAAGGAATACAACGCAGACAAGTACAGGGTGGCACACTAAGGAATACAACGCAGACAAGTGCAGGATGACACACTAAGGAATACAACGCAGACAAGTGCAGGAAGGCACACTAAGGAATACAACGCAGACAAATACAGGATGACACACTAAGGAATACAACGCAGACAAGTGCAGGATGGCACACTAAGGAATACAATGCAGACAAGTGCAGGGTGACACACTAAGGAATACAACGCAGACAAATACAGGATGACACACTAAGGAATACAACGCAGACAAATACAGGATGACACACTAAGGAATACAACGCAGACAAATACAGGATGACACACTAAGGAATACAACGCAGACAAATACAGGATGACACACTAAGGAATACAACGCAGACAAATACAGGATGACACACTAAGGAATACAACGCAGACAAATACAGGATGACACACTAAGGAATACAACGCAGACAAATACAGGATGACACACTAAGGAATACAACGCAGACAAATACAGGATGACACACTAAGGAATACAACGCAGACAAATACAGGATGACACACTAAGGAATACAACGCAGACAAGTGCAGGATGACACACTAAGGAATACAACGCAGACAAGTGCAGGATGACACACTAAGGAATACAACGCAGACAAATACAGGAAGGCACACTAAGGAATACAACGCAGACAAATCAGGATGGCACACTGAGGAATACAACGCAGACAAGTTCAGGATGTAGTATAGCATAAATAGTTTAATACGCAACAAATTAACAACTAAATCCCTGGTTGAGCTTCCCACAGACGAGAAATGCCACCTCAGCCGCAGCTTCGCTTGCCAAGTGCCGCGACCTTTACCTTAATCCAAATATAGTCCTCCAGTGCGTGTTTTAAAGGAAGACCGGAATGTGTTAATTGATTGTATACAACTGGGCTGTGCAGGAGTATAAAAGAAATTTCCAAACATCTTGATTAATTTATAAGAATCGCGCACGCGTCTGTCAAAATAAATTTTCAACATCAGCGGTGGCTTTATTAAGACGTTGGGTTCGTGGTTGTACGGGCTAATGTGAACGTGTCAATCAAACGAAAAAAATGAGGCGTATTTCACGTATTGATTTAGAGTAACGAGGTTGTATTGGACAAGAGCTGGTAGAGAGTCTTTATTACGACGTTGACAGTGTGTGAATGTTGTCGCAGCCTGGGAGAGCGGGAACATGTGGCTTGAAAGGACAGCGGATGACATTGTGCGCTGAACGATGAGGGACACAGACGTATACTGACCAGCTCATAGCACGAGAAGACGACTAAGGAACAACAACAACATCTGTAGTCTTCTAACTAAATATCGGCGACAGTTGGATTGCGTAAATAATGTATAGATAGCAAAGGATGACGCTTATCTCTCGAAACTTATTTATTTATACCCATGCCTCGTCCTCTCTCGTTGTGTTCTCGTGCCCATACTCACTTCCCCACCATTGCCCTTTCGCTCACAATCTTTCTGTGATTGGAACTCTTTCTGTCCAAGTGGTTTCCTCTCTCCGTTATATATGTCTACCCATCGTTATGTTTCCTGAGATCACATATATGTACGTGTGCGCTATATATATCACATATATACCCAACTTTGGCAGTAGAACTAACTTTGTTGACGCATCAACTCTACGGAAGTCAGTCTCCGATAGAGTCGGTATAACTAGACGTCATCCTCAACTGAAGACATATTTTGACCTTGACCTTTAACCTTTCCCCATAGCTTGCCATTGATTGTACATAGTTGATTTTTACTATATCTTTGTTACCGCCCCTTTTATTAAATTAATTAATTAATTATTAAATATGATTAATCGGGAAGTATGCACTCCGACTTTATCTATTAAATTATATCAGTAGTGTAACATAAATTATGCATATTCGAGTATAGTTCTTCAGTGGCAAAATAATTTCACTTACGCTCACATATTAACATCGGATTACTGGCTAGCACGGACGTCATATTCTGTGCCTACGAAAACAACCATTCATCTGTGGCATGTACAGCGTTCGTCTTGCAACACCGACGAGTCGGCCCGACCGCTCATTACTAAGCGGATTAACAGAAAAACACTCGTTTCTCGTAAGCGGACGGTTTACGTTTGGACGCGTCTACGTAATACGTCACAATTGGCCGATTGTCAATACCGATTACGTCATACCACAGCTGCGCAACGCCTTGTTAGCGCTTCAGCCTGGAACCTGGACAGTAGAGGGTGCTCTCAATTTAAAATATTTTTATTTATTTTTTTGCACATAGATGAGTAAAATAGTATTCTTGTGAACACCATTTAAATAAAAAATTGTACGATATTTTTTTTTTTATGCAAGTAAATTACAACCCAACAAGGTATAACAATGGGATTCCGACAATATAGATGCTATATTCGGTATGTTGTGAATAATTGAAGATCGGGAGGAAAATCGATGCATGCGATTGGAAAAGTCAAAGTTGAAAAGTACGCAATTCCTAGAAGATCACGGAACGGAGAGACTACTTTTCCATTAGCGAACGTGTTAAGATGGTCAGCTGCTGCGAGCAAAAGTGTTTGTGTTATTTCCTTTTTTAATCCTGTGTATTTATAGTCATCCACCTGCCGAAACATTTTGGTTAATTGTTATTTCTAACCACGTGCGTGGTTCCTGCGTCATTCACTCGTTGACATTCTGTTATCAGCAAGTGCTTCCATGTACACACCACGGCGCGGCTCGAGTGTACTAATCATGAACATTAATAGTTAACTGATAAAATTAATAATAATAATCTTCACAATGGAAATAAATGTGTAAACGCAGCTTTCGGAATCACTTACATTCCATACGTATAACGTATATACAGAAGAGCATGGAGGCAGAAAAGGGTTGGAGGCAGAAGAGGGTGGTGAAAGGAGCGAATGTAAAATGGAGATTTAAGATGGAGAGGGATGATGAGAGATCTTGAATGGGAGGGGATGAACAGCTGAGAGAAGAAGAACATTGCAGAAGACGGGGGAAGATGGAGACGAATCACATAGCGGGTGGAACGGGCCGGGTGATGTGGATCCATCCTGGATGCAATGGATCAACAGGCAGAAAAAGAAGGCGAAGAAGAAGAAGGACGAACTCTGACGATGACGACACGTCGAGGTTAATGTTCCCCAAAACCGTTCCGCATCGGCGAAAGTTGTCGCCCTTGGGTGAAAGGTTACGCCCCATGCTAACACAACCATCAGGTCCGTTGTCCGTGCATTGATGTTGACGGGGTCATGTTCTAGTTAGACTTCCTGTTCCGTTACAGAAGAAAAATGTAGTGTATTTTTTAGAAATGATTTTTTTTACAAAATTCACATGCTGTAACATAAGTGCATTTGAGTAGGCAGATTTTCATGTGTGATTGTAGAAGGTGTTGACTGTAAAATGGTGGATTTCTAGATGATTTGAATCAGCGGAAGGATATTTGGCAGCAATTTGCCTGTGTGACCTGTTTGCGGAGTAATTCTTGCCGGCATTTGTAAATATTGACGGGTGTCACACATACAGGCATTTTACGAGAGCTAGAAGTATGCAATTTAGTTTTTAAATCTATCGGCATATCAGTGAGATGATGATAACAGCAGTTTAAGATATTTTATAGGTCACGTTTTCCTATAAAAACGTTAACATGGTCGCCTATGGTAAAACCAACAGTGTGCTGACCCCTGATGATTCAGCGAAGTGAGTCCAGCGTTGTCTGCGCTGTCAATCATGGATTCGTTGCATCCGCTGGGGTGTCGTTAAATCTGCACGAAGGGCGATCATACGTACATAAAGCGAATGCGACGATTCCATACACACTTGCGTGTCCGTCAATAAAGTATCGTCCGCAAGGACTTGGCTGACTGGACGGATGACTTGACGTTTACAAGAGCAGGCAAGTCCGTCTTTCGGGACACCGTGTTATTTGTTTTGCTGTCTCAGACGACGATGCAATGGACATCGTTACGTGATGTCGGGCAAAGCTCTGCAGGGGTTCGTCTGAAACTCGCTAACATTTATCGAATAAGCAGTCGTGTCGAATGTTCGTTAAGCCCCTGAGATACGACTAAAATACATGATATCGATTGGTCAGATTGAAACTACAGTTAGCACTTGTCGGACAAACATTAGTCAGGATCACGCCTTGTCTTGGGCGGGCGGACGGAACGGACAGAACAAGTGAACGAACTTGGCCCAAACAACAATAAACCCCCTATGGGAACTCTTGTTTGAAACAATTCGGCCGAGATTGTAGCGGATGTGTTTCAATAAGACCATTATAAGCTAATAATACATGATGTCCAGTTAATTCCATTTCCGCTCATACAAAATAACGGCCTGTCCATTTTTCTCGATATCGCCGAAAACTAACTGTAAATTACGTTGCTCGCTGATTAGTATCCACGATGATTCGTGAAACACATTAGCACAATAATGTCATCTGGGCGATTATGTCAGCAATGAATTCCGTTTGTGGGGTCATTACGTAAGTCTGTGGATGACGGCGGATGTCACAATAACGTCGCGAGCGATGGTCAAGTCTCGCCCGCTCTCTGTACCCGTCCATCATTCGGCGTCGACGGTCACGACAGAGTCCCGGCCTTCTCATGGGACGGTGGACGGTAGCGCCCCGCTGAAGACTGGGTCAGTGGGGAAGTACTGGAGTGGACAGCGGACGTCGGGGAGAATATACATTGTACCAGGGCGTTCGCAAACAGATCTCGTGACGTATGCTCGAGTAGTTTTGCATTAGTCCGTGCTATTTTTGCGTTTGATTTCGGGAGAGGCCGATTCGTTTTGGTGATGCTAGAATAAGCACAGGGCGACATTTTACGTTCGTTGGATTTTCTAGAACATGTAATATATATATAGTATTTTTTTAAACCCATCTTTCTCGTTTTATGTTGTCAAGCGTAAGAATGTGATGTTATATTTATTCCATTACAAACAACGGTTGGCAAAATCAAAGTAGTGTGTAAGCATATGCGTGTGTGCGTGTGTGCGTGTTCGTGTACCAGTGCGTGTGCGTGAGCTTGCGTGTGTATGATTGTCTGTGTGGATATCTATGTGTCAGTGTGTCTATAATGTGTATGTGTGTATATGTCCGTGTGTATGTGTGTGTGCGTAATTGCGTATGTCTCTCTCTCTCTCTCTCTCTCTCTCTCTCTCTCTCTCTCTCTCTCTCTCTCTCTCTCCCTCTCTCCCCCTCTCTCTCCTCCCCCCTCTCTCTCTCTCTCTCTTTGTGTGTGTTTGTGCATATTTGTGTGTCTGTGCGTACTATGTACGTGTGACCATATCAATGTGAAATGTTCGTTTCATAACCTACATGCGTAAATTATGTCACAACTTTCCATTCTCATCTGACGACACGTCCGGCGAGGCGATAAAGGCGAACGTCGTTCTCGTCTCTTACGCAACATTGACGCTCGTGCGCCCAGTCACTTGAACAATACTCGAATTACGACCGCCTCTAATCCTAATTGTTCCGACTAGAGAGCCTCTTCAAACGCGCCATAATTAAACGAAATCTAATTAGGACGCTACACGGATCGGTAGCACCACATCAACCCATCGATTGCATACTCCGCCTTCATGCATTGGACCGGTGCATTGACCGCACTAATATGTCAACGTTCGGCATAACGGCTCTACGAAAACAGCAACTGCACGAGAGAACGTAACAAAACATTCATTCACATCACTAGTGATGTGAGGTATTGAAGGCGGGTGTATCACAAAGCAGACATTGTCCTCTGAATCGATTACCTAGCTAGATATACGACTACAGCTTAAGTTGCTTTCCGGATGTGAATGGCAAGTTTAACTGATTTCAATACAACATGAAATAACTACAGGAGATACAGGGGCAATTTGTGAAAGGGTAAAAATAAATTAACTTCTTATACAGCGCGGTATCCAGCCACGCTGCAGTTAATGCACGGAAACTATTCGTACACAAATACCCACCACTGTCTATGCCCACGCACTCATTCGTTCAGCTGAGTGAACTGGAGCAACGTGTAGAGTGAATTAACCTGCCCAAGATTTGAAACGGAAGCGAGATGATATCTCGATTGAGAGTCCGACGCGCCATCCACCGCTCCACGCAACTACAGCATGCAGTATTGTGTGGAGTTGTCACAGCGTGTGACGTCCGTTGTGGCAATAGCAACACAGACGTAGCAGCGTGTGTTATGATTTAAGCGTCATTTTTGAAAGGTCTTCACACAGTGCGACACTACCTATTGTTGTTACATTTGCCCCGGTCTCCCCTACCTGTTCTCATTTTATTAGAAGGAAATGTTCGTTTCTATGGTGATTGAATGCATTATTATCAAACCGACATTTGAACAGTTGATGCAGATTTAATGATTCTCAGATGTCTTATCTTCTTTCACAGAACTTGTTACATCACAAATTCCATTTACTATTGTGATAAATGTATATAATCTGTGTTTAAGGCGTTATGTACTAAGTGCCTTCCAACATAAAATAGGATACTTTGAAAATGGAACAATTTCTTTGGTTTTTCGGCAAGACAATATTGTTTGTGAATTGATTTGAAAAATTTGCTGGATATTTGCACTGGTTGCAAAAGGACTATCCATTGAACATTTTCAGTTTGTTTTATATACATCGTTTTTAATTTCCACGTATCAATTCAGAATATTCATCATCGTGATTATATCTTCTTATGACGATAATCTAATATTTATCCTAACAGGAGCACGGTACCGATAAAAACCGGACTTTTGCCGGATTTGTAATCAGCCTGCTTCTGTCTAATCAATTGACATAATTTTAGACACAATCTCGGCAATGGTTAGGTCTCACGCGTCGGTCTCGCTATCTGGATAACACGCCCCGTCAGATAATAATGGGGATTTCGTCGCTGTAGGCATCTAGCCGTCTAATCCACGAGAAACAAACGGCGTTAAAGAAACAGGCGCATCTCGTACGCTCAGCAATAAACAAAATTTAACAGGCTCAATGAAACGGCCGCACCAGACGAAGCTCGTCGCAATCAATGGTTGGAAACCGTTGAGAGAAGCAGCTGGGAGAAATTGTCGCACGCAGACAGTGCATGGGACGCATCCAACACCACCTAGGCGTTGTATCTGGGCAACGTTCGAGCAAACATTTTAGGAAATATAGGTATTTAACTTCATCCTCTTCGTGCTTACTGGCGCATAAGGCAGAAACCGTATACATGGCTGTATATAGCCATTCATGTCGATCTACGATTTGCTTAGCAACTCTGGTTGGGGTGTCTTTTCCGTAATCAACCCTCCACAGTTCTCACTGTTGAATTGTACAATAAAAGGCATATCGCAATCGTTAACAGGAAGAATACTCTGATGTATACCAGCTGTATTTAGTATAACTAGAGCAACCTCCTGCCGTGTAAGAAGAACCTACGAGATAGGTGAGCTATGAATGAATGTTTTATTACGGAATTGAATAATACATTACATAAATGAATAACGAATAATATGCATAAGCTAAGCGAACTTCCACCCCGATGCAGGTTGTGAATTCCAAGTAGGCCGTTCGCTATGTATGTTTTAAGGAGTTTGTGAGAAAGAATTATATCGCAATAAGTACCAGGAACAACCACTATCAACGTCCGCAGACGAGAACTTTTATAGTTTTCCTTACCAACTGTGACATATAACGCGACAAATAAAATCCCATCTAGATCAGTTGTACGTAAGACCCTTTGTTTATCCACATCAGTCGATTCTATGTCGCGTCGTTACGAGCCCGGAAATAGCGTGCCGACCTTAGCCATCCCAGCTTACTGTATTATTCTTGCCTGCAGTATGTGTTTTGTGGTAACACTAAAAACCCAAAAATACTTTGCGCGCTGACGTTATAGCAATTGACGACAATTCACCGCAGTGATGTCACAACACGTGCTTTTTGTATGTAAAATGTACGTTTATTTGTATGTCCGTCTATCCGCGGTCGTCCGTCGGTCTGTCAGCCAATCAGTCAGCCAGACTGCATGTCTCCCCGTCTGTTGTCTGCCAACCAGGAGTGCCAGACTGCCTGTCTGTCCGTCTGCCCGTCTGACTGCTGGTTGTTGCCGATTAAGATGCCGTTCTTTCATTGTGCGAAGCTCCTATTTCTATTTCCTGTTATACAACATCGGCTTCTATCGTCACCGACACAACACGATTACATTTACAGTAGTACAACGAACATGAACGCAGTATTAAATTGAACAATCGGCTGTGCGAAAACTGTTTCCTTTCCATCGGAAATGGCGATAAAGCATAAAGTGTTCGCGAGAAACGAATGCATTATGGCGGCGGAAATGAGAAAGCACACCGCCGACGCATGCGGTAGATGCGTGGACCCTGTTACAACTGCTCGACTTGCAGTTGAAGCGCCATCTTCAATGGGCTCGGCACTTAGCTCGGTTTGCAACGACAAGATGTGCATTTGCAATCAATAGCTTCAGCCGCCGCGCATCAAAGACAATCACGCTTGCTTCCGCCGCGCAATTCAAACGGAATCGATTCTTTGATTTGGTATTTGTAACAACGAAATCGAATCACGCGGCCGGTGTGGCTACAGGAACATGACGTACTCGAATCACGCGGCCGGTGTGGCTACAGGAGCATGACGTACTGTCCGACACGGACGCTGGCGATTTCTGGAAAGTCACAAAATAGTTCTCATACTAGATTACGTTGTGTGTGTGTGAGAGTTAATATTATGGTCACATTCACCATTTTCGACTTTTATGTCAACCAGTTCAATGCTATTCATATTATTAAAATAAAATAAATTGACAAACACAGAAAGTTGTTTACGTTCGGCCAGACGTTTCCGTCAGAGCTTGTGCACATCAGATTTACGTAAAAGATAGTAACTTACTAAAATATTGTTTTTTTTGTCGTTGACGCGTAGTTTCAAGCAATGTTCCACTCAACTGCAGCGATTACTAATGTACTTTCAGCTAGTTTCCCCATATTGTTTGTATACCTTTACTGAAAGTTTACGGCGTTAAATTAAAATTAAATTGATACAACTTGAATGTTGTTGAGCGGACGACGCCCGCTTTGTTTATTGTTAAATCGGTCTTCATCTAATGTTCCGAAGGACCGAACGTTCCGTGCAGAAGAAGAAAAAGAAGAAGTTGAAGAAGAAGACAAAATAAGAAGTAGACGATGACGGTTATAATTATTAGTATTAATAGTAGTAGTAGTAGTAGTAGTAGTAGTAGTAGTAGTAGTAGTGGTAGTGGTAGTAGTAGTAGTAGTAGTAGTAGTAGTAGTAGTAGTAGTAGTAGTAGTAGTAGTAGTAGTAGTAGTAGTAGTAGTAGTAGTAGTAGTAGTAGTGGTAGTGGTAGTGGTAGTGGTAGTGGTGGTAGTGAGTGGTAGTGGTAGTGGTAGTGGTAGTAGTAGTAGTAGTAGTAGTAGTAGTAGTAGTAGTAGTAGTAGTAGTAGTAGTTGTAGTAGTAGTAGTAGTAGTAGTAGTAGTAGTAGTTGTAGTAGTAGTAGTAGTAGTAGTAGTATTTATTATTATTATTAGGACGATGCTTATGATAACGACCATAATTATGACGACGATTGTGATTATAATTATGATGAATCGACACAGCCCTGTCAAAATATCCAATGGTTCCAATGTTAAGTGGTGGCTTTTGGCTCCTCTAACTCAACCGTAATCGAAACTCCAACGTTGCGCTGCTCGATGGACTCAGCAATAATAAAGACGCCATCTCTCCAAGAGAAGTGATCAACATGTAGCCAACATGAAATCTTAATTATCAACATGATAACAATGGCAGGTCGTTCTCTAATAGCACAAAAACGTTACTACAGCACCTACCGACTACATCGCACACGCACCTACATGCCCGCTTCCTACGCACGCCTACTTTAATATTTAATGCCGTCCAATCGTTGCCTTAATCAGACACTGATTCCAGTCATTCCATCAAATCTTAATAATGACCGTCAAGGCCCTGAACTGCCTTCCCGACAGAGTCGTAAAACGGTGGAAGCCAGTAAAGTTGCTAGTATGATAAATGCCATCCGGGGATCAGTAAACGACACTGTGTGGTTATGCGATCCTCATCATTGTCGCCAGGATGATTACTCTCAGACCTCTAATGGGTTTGTACTCGGCGTACCGGTCCCGCGGACAGTTCTAAAATAAGACACTTTACGCTTGCTTGCCAATGCAAGTAACCCAGTTATATTCGATTCAATATAATTGTATATAATTCAAAATGGCAGACATTACTTTGGGTGAGTAGTATACTGAATATGAGTGGGGGGGGGCTTTTATCAAACATAAGGAATACCGGATACTATTTTATTTCAATCTCCTGGTTTCCATATTGATAAGCCTAAGCAGCATACCCTGATGGACTTTAAAAAAAATTTCTCAAAATGCCCTATTTTTATTTCACAGCCATTCACTGTCTATGTTAGAAAGGGCTACAGTATAAAAATAGTACAACTTATATAAAAAATTGATTTTTTTATAAATGCCAGTAATTTCCATTTTTGCAGTCGACACAACATACTTCACCGCCGATACAAAACGACATCGCTGTATGCAGATTCGCTTCTCTTTACGACGGGCATGTATGATCGATTGACCGAAGTGGATAACAGACGATCCGTAAACGACAAGTCGAATTAATCTAGCATTAAATCTGTTCAAACTTGATCGTTGAACGTTGATCGATCTAAAAGGCGACGTGACCTATTATTATTATTATTATTATTAAATCGTATTTTTTATAATCCGATGCAACACAAAGACGATTTGAACAAGAAACATGACGTCATCTCCCTTCCCATTATGTTCTTCCTGTTTACCAAATTACGAGTTTAATCTCAACCGTATTATCTTTCAGATTCCTTAAATGTCACATAAAATGCTTAATTTCGATATGTATATTACCAACGCGATTGCTCTTTTATATATTAAATATGTGTTTCACGTTTTTCTTTGTCCTTTGTGAAAAGCGTAATAACTACTACCCCATAGAGATGCACATCCATATTATGTACAAAAGGTACGAGTTTCCCTCTCATCAGTCAGGTTTTCGATGTCCAGTGATTGTCCACGAACGTCCTTGCCCTTGTCATCGATCAGTTGCTTAACCATTCGCCTCCTTTCGTCATCATTACAGCCAATCACGACGTTCTTACGCCACACTTTCACATTCTTCCATGGCGTTGACCGTGAACGTATTCCAATATGCATTCGTCTCTCATCACTCAGTACGTCATTCTGCCTATCGATCTTGCCTTCTTTTGTGCTTCCTGTGTATCAGGCATTCCATCGCTCGACGTCTCGTCTTCGTCGTGTCATTAATTGTCCTTCAGCTTTTAGCTTCATTTTGATCTCGCCAATTAGTCGATTATAATCGCTGTCACTGACAGATCTCCGTCGCATCAGCAATCCATCATGCAGCGATTCCGGGTAGTGACACGACGCGACGTTGTTAGTTTGATTTTAAGACGACACGCTTTCCAGTGATTTCCAAATTAATTAGCGTTCTGATTTATATATGGGCCATTTTTTACTTTCCTAAGGCCGCCTTTTGTGTGCGTTTCTGTGAGTGACATAAATTAATCTATTATTTACAACACGAACGGGCATTGATCATGTTCTTAGCTCAATATTGTGTTTCACCCTTGCTCATCGAAGCTGTTTGCATTCAAGTTACACGTAGAGTATATGGCAATAATAGTGTTGTACCTAAGGAATACCGGGGTAATCAATCTACCATTGGACAGTGCAACTTGAAAAGGTGTGTTCTACCCACAGGATGTTGTATAAATAGGCACACCATGTCGTGGTGCGTATTGAAATGAGACTACGTTTAGGTTTGATGATATTGAGGTCTAGTGTATCAATTATGCACCATCATCTTTGACCCTCTCTGACCTATGTCCGTGCAGACGATGCCTGGATTATGTGACCAGAGTACCTTATCTTCGATGGCCGTTCTCAGTGAGGATATCTGTCTAACTCGCAGCTGAGAAATTTCGCACGTGTAAAGCGTTGATTTTTTGGCATGGTCATGGTAAGTCGGCGACGGAAGTAAGTCGTTTCTCCGTCGAGTAAACACTCATGAATGATGCACCGTGTTACCTATTGTGTGCCGACGCCATATATATTTTAAGCCGACTTCTCGTTTAACGTGCCACAAAAACTAATAAGCTAATCATTTTCTGTCGTGATCTAGATGCCGAAGTTACGTTTTGTTGCATATCGATTAGGAGCTATTATCGTTTGGCTCTAGTCAGTGCCACATGCAACAGTGAAACAGGAGAAGCCGTATTAACAATGAATTCTCTAACAAGAGATAGATAAAATGCACGCCGTCGACTTTCCTAGAAAGCACAGTAAGTAAACGTTGACGTATGTTAAGAGAGAGACCTAATTTAAATATTTGTACAGCTTCAATATGTGGCCATATAATTATGTCCAGAAAGGTGTACCGACTCAGTATAATTCTCACTTCACTCGTCCACGTTGAACCCGGAAGTAAAATAGTCTATAACCCAAATGCAATGGTCGATCGTTGACCGCGCAACTGTCGCGGTAATTAATGACATCCGTCGTGACGCTGTTGAACACTCATACAGTGGCGCCACGCAGCGTCTGCATTATAGTAGCACTCTAACTTGAATATTTTATTACAAAGCCCGCACGAAACCTCAGCTATCCGAGTTGGCGGGGTAGTCTTGGGACTGGACCATTGAGATTTTGCGGTGCAGGAAAAATCGGAAAAGCAGAGGAAATAGTGATCAGATAAGTATAATTTTGCATCAGTATTATTCATAAACTACATGTAGACATACTAAGAAATTATTATTGCTAAAAGTTAGTCAGAGAAAGTATGTTAGACTACCTTAGCTATTATAAGTTTTGTTGATAAATCGTAGTGTTACGCCCATTCGCTAGGGGAGACATAGCGTATGTCTAGCGTAGGATAGTTGGGCACTAGGTGATAGGTCTAATTCAGAGTATTGTTTACATTATTGAATATAGGAGATTAAGTGATTTAGATTACATAGACTACACACAAAGAAGTATCTGCCAAATATCGTAATAACTTGACTCATGAACCAGTGCGAACTGGTTCAAAATACACACATGTAAATATACAGTTATATTGTAGTATAAGGCCACTTAACTTAGACTTAGTCATTCTGGTATACATCATGTGGAGGAAACAGTCTTTCTAACGACTACGTAGAAAGGCATAGACTATTTTTAATAGCTAATTAGAATATTATCACTATTATGAAATACATTCTGAAATCACATGCATCAACATCAAGGAAGTACCTTTTAAAAGAAACGAATATGAGAAGGCCAAGAAATCCCTGAATGATGGAAAGAGCTGCGGGGATGATGGTATACCACCTGAAGTGTTAAAACACTGCGATCTGGACAGTATCATACTAGAGTTTTGCAACAAAGCTTTGATTGAAGGGAAAATACCGCTACAGTGGACAGTTCTGATCATTATTCCAATACCTAAGAATGGCGATTTAAGCATAGCAGGGAATTACAGGTGCGTTAGCCTGGAATGTGTAACGTCACGGATAAAATGAGAAGAAGACGATGAGATTTGCCAGATACTGCTACATACATAAGGATGAAATGGCATCTAAGACCATCTTGTGGCAACCAACACATGGAAGAACCAAGAAGACCAGCAGCAACTTACATCGACTGCTTAAAGGAAGATTGGGTCTAGAGACGGAGGAGCTGAAGACGGCAATGGCAGACAAAGGGATCTGGAGACGGATGATTGAAGCCACTAATATTCGACTAATTGAAGCCGACATGAGTGAGTGAATGAGTGGGTGGGTGGGTGAGTGAGTGAGTGAGTGAGTGAGAGAGTGAGTGAGTGAGTGAGTGAGTGAGTGAGTGAGTGAGTGAGTGAGTGAGTGAGTGAGTGAGTGAGTGAGTGAGTGAGTGAGTGAGTGAGTGAGTGAGTGAGTGAGTGAGTGAGTGAGTGAGTGAGTGAGTGAGTGAGTGAGTGAGTGAGTGAAATAAATTCTGATATGGCGCCTTGCAAGCGACAAATCAAGGCGGGAAGCTTCAAACTGGAAATCAGTTTTGAGTGGGGTACCACAGGGATCAGTACTGAGAACTACATTATTCTTAATATATGTCAACGATTTGGACGATGGTATTAACAAGCAAGGTGTTGAAATTTGCGGATGATACAAAAGTGTTTAGAGGGATTAAATGTGATGGAGATAAACATCAATTACAAGATGATTTTGACAGGTTGATCAAATGGTCTGAAAAGTGGCAAATGTTGTTCAATTTGGGGAAATGTAAATGCCTTCACACAGGAAATGGGAACGAAGATGTACAATATACAACGGGGGTTACTGTACTAGGTACTTCTACAAAAGAAAAGGACTTAGGGTTAACCATTAGTGCTGATATGAAGGTTTCAGAGCATTGCGGAATTGCAGCTTCAAAGGGAAATCAAATGCTTGGATTAATTAGGCGAAATATAGCGTATAAGTAAAAATAACTAATAATACCGCTGTACAAAACAATAGTTAGGCCTCTTTTAGAATATTGTATACAAGCGTGGAGGCCAGTGACGCGGGAACGAAATTCATATTGGGGGGGCTAACGGAGCTTCAGCACCACTAAAAAATGTCATATCTTCACATCTTCCCTCACCTTGTCACTGTCTCGGTTGGTTCAACTGTGACAGGGGGTGTTATTGGGAATTTCTCGCCGCTGTAACTTCAGCTTCTCACATTTAATGAAAAATTCCAGGGGCAGCGGCCCTTTTTGCCGCCCCCTGTTCTCGTGTGGAGGCCATATTGCAAGAAGGACATGGATATGCTAGAAAGAACAGAGGAGAGCGACTAAAATTATATCAGAACTGAGAGATCTTAGTTGCAAAATACGCCTTAAAAATATGGTTTAACAACACTAAAGACCAGGAGATTAAGAGGAGATCAGATAGAAGTGTTTAAAATATTGAATGATTATGAAAATATTGATAGAAATATTTTTTCTCAGTTAAGAAATATACAAGGACCAGACGACATGAAGTTACATTAGTGAAGGAGCAGTGTATATTAGATATAAGAAACTTCTAATTCTCACAAAGGACTGTAAATGATTGGAACAGATTGTCTGCTGATTGTGTGGGTGCTAGCAGCGTGAATATGTTTAAAAATAAAATCGACACATACCTCAGAAGGGCTGGATACAAGTAGACAAAAGGGTTGGACTCTCGATAAGCCAAAGGGCTATCTTGTCCACCTGCCATCTAGAGTTAATTATCTGGGTGGCAATCTTGTTAAATCTTGTTAAATATTGTTAAATCTTGTTAAATCTATTGTAGCATTAAACTGAGTGTAATCCGTACCCCTAATTCATAATATACACGTTCATTCACAGTTCTGTCGACGATTCCACATATCACTTGATTAAAACTGATTCTATCCTGAAGATATTAACTCGCTATGCGGATTCTAGATTGAGAGTTATTACCTATGCAATGTACAGTCTAAGGGACGGTGTACTCGAATATGTCAACTTCCTTGTTAGTAATTGCATTCTTCGGTGCAACTTATAAATAATTAATAAACGGATTATGCCGTCGATATTCGTTGCACTTTATTTGTATAATATAAACTGGAAACAAAAATAGGGACTTATCACCAAGTAAAATGATGACTAAACCGCAACTGCAAGAAGATATTAATGACACAAAGTATTAATGCAGTTCTTCGACCATAACGAATACCCAGTGAATTGATCGAGTGTAGCCGTAAAGTGGATGTTCGGTTAAAACTCAAACATTTAAAAATCGATCACACGACTGTTTTGCTTGCTTTTGAGAATACGAGTTACGCCAATTTCACATTTATATCAGATATAAGTTAATTGATATACAGTTCCTATTCGTCGTCTCATCACCGGCGCCTGTAGCCGGCGTCCAGCAACTTTCACCAGCGGCCACTACGAGGGACCACCCGCCACGGCCGTTCCCACGGCTACTGACCGTCACGAATTACGATCCACGCGCGGCATTTTTCCGCGAGCGGTTGTGATTTAGAGTTCCGTGAGCGATTTGCAGATGCCTAGTGCGGTAATTCATGTGGAGGCCGTTTTCCTGGGCCCAACTCGGAATCAATAAGACGAGAGATAACTGACTTAAAAAACCGTATCAGATGCCATTAGATGCGTAATGCGTGCCTAATACAAACATCATCTCGGCCAATTTGTCGAGTCCTTCTCCGTCCGGAGGACGGTGCTTTCATTGCAAGCGTGCATGTCCGCTCGACCGATGCTCACTGGAGTCCGACAAAGTGGACTATTGTCATGCGACGTGTTCCGCCGAAGACAGCAGCTTTCAGGAGAAAATTAAAGAAAAAATATACCGTTGTACGGCGAAGTAATTAACTTTTTATTGGCGTTCTTCTGCGACTAACCCTGTCTGCTCCTCGCGCACTCGTTGGCATTGTCTTGAAATCTTCGATCGAGGCCGTCGTTACGACGTAGTCACTGCAAGAACGCATTCCGAGCAGAGACAGTTCTTACGGGAAAGGCATGCTGCTAATGTTGATAATTTATCCATTCAGGTATACGCCGGAATTAGACGGAAATCGGCTTTGAAGAGCAGACGATTGTTAATAAAACTACTTATGCCAATTGTGCAAGCCGCAGGATGTATTATTGTTCGGTGTTGAAACTTATATATTCCTTTAAATGTTCCCGGCGTTGTATGTAGGTAAACCTTATCAGGCAAAATATCTATTAATTTATTTATTTCAAATAACTAACGAGTGTCTTATTATGCAAACAGCTGAAATGCGTGTTGCTATAAATGACATGTGTACGATGACACACAACACGTAAATAATCTTTTACGTAAATTCTTCTATCGCGAACGTGAACTTTGCGTTTGCGTGCGTGCGTGTTACTGTTATCAAAACAAACATAGTTAAATCTACATCCATAAAACAGAAGATAAGAAACAGTATTTTGATACCGAACAACCAATACGCGTTTGCAGATTCTATTAATTTTGAAAACACCACGTCACGTCGGCGCCATCTCCCTCGTGACGACGTCAAATGTCAAAGGTCAACACGGAAATGCGTGTAAATTAACAAGATGTTCTTCTTCTTGTTGTTATGTGTTGCTGTAGACGTTAATTAAACAATTGATTGCACCAAATGATCTGCCGTCGAGTCAGTCTTGATCACGGCTGGGGTGACTCTGTACACGAAGAGGTTTGTTTACAAACACCCACTTAAAGCGAGCTCGTCTGTTCCGTTACTAGGAACCATCCTCTTGGGTCAAGAGCGGTAGACTACACCTGGAATATCGCCAGCACAAATCTACGGAAGTTCATTGAATCAATTGATCATCCCATCATCATCCACTGTGTTCGCCGATTTTGATCGTGGGAATCAGACAACCTCAAAGAGAATTTCCAGGAACTTGCGTTTCAAACTATGCAGTGTTTATAAATCGTTCTTATTACTGAATTAAAGGTTAAAAAGGTAAAAAAAAGTAAAGGTAAGTTCTTATATAGCCCAGTATCCAGTCCTCATGACTGCTCAAAGCGCTCTACACTTCATTCCCTGGCAGACCTGTTCAAACAATTACCATCTCGACTTCTTTGGGAAGCATTCAGCCACGCTGAGATTAATGCGCGAAGACTATTCGTATACAAATATACACCACTGTCTATAGCCAGGTCCTCATTCAAAAAGCTGAGTGAACTGAAGTAATGTAGAATAAACGAACTTGCCCAAGGTTCGACTCCGCCGCACAGCATTCGAACCCGGGTTCTCTCAGTCGACAGCCCGAAGCTCTTACTGCTGTGGTACTGCACTCCACGGTTAGGAGTAAACGGTTTTAAACGTGTGACAATCGATAACTTAACGAAATAAATGAGTAGTCCCTCGCTCATAGCTCTCCATAAAACATGGACGCACGTAACGTTCCATGTTTACAACGACCTCCATGTTCGGATGGAAAGGAAAGAAACCGCCTCCATGTTCGTTCCTTTCCATCCGTCCCTCTCCCCTGTCGATAACGTTGCTCACAAGTGATTTCTGTTACATAAATCCGCTTATGAGACCATGCTCTCTACAGTGCATATAGTGATGTGCCAGCCAATCTGCACCCTTTCGTGGTTCGTAAGTCTACTCAACGTTGCCAGAGAACGGGTGTTATAATAGTACTCTAAACATACTCGAGGCGGTGTGTGCGTGTTTTCAGTGAACAAACTGCACGTTTCGTTTTACCGTAATAGGTGAGATGTCGTTACAGGGAAAACCACCTGGCCTCTCGTAAGGCAACAATGCATCAATATTCTAACGCAACGACAACTGGCATAAATATTTAATCCTGTCCATTATTGCCTCACAACGAACCGTCATTAATATTGGCCGCGTTGAGCCTGGCTACATCTGGACCGAGGCCCGATAAACTTCCTTCAATGGAGGGTTATGCACGACACGCTCTCACACACGTACGCACGCACACCCACACGCACGCACACACAAGCTAGGCGTACACAAGCACATACAAACGCACACACACACACACACACACACACACACACACACACACACACACACACACACACACACACACACGCATGCACGCAATCGTATTTAAGCACTTAAACACACATCATCAAGTGCACTCGCGCGCGCGGCCACGCGCACACGCACGCACGCAAGCACGTGATCCGGGTGGACGAAGTGGCTTCGTGGACAACGAGCAACTGTCAAGATGATGCAGTCACAATAGCGCCATGTTTGCAAAACCAACTAATTTGTAAGGTCACGGTTAGGGTTAGTTATTGTGAAACTTCTTAATCTGAGTTATTGTGGAGTCCTTCCCTCGCTTCCAAATGCCAGCTACAACATGTTCGACAATCCACTACATATCTATTGTTATATATATATATATATATATACATATATATATTAATTATTAATAATAAAAACAATAGCAACGTACTCTACCTTCAAATAATCAAATAATAAATCAACTAAATTTATTTTGCAACAACAACATAACAGTAGACGTACACAAAACAACCGTTTTAAAAATTTAAGTTGTGTTGCATGGTGGTCACATGGCACGTTATATGCCGTCTTCCTGTGACCCCATAACCATATATTTTGAATTATATTTACACATACGTATACGATGATTATCACGAGTGTATGATATATTCTGTGTGACAACGGACTGGGGATGCGATGGAGAAGGAAACGAATTAGTGTAGGAAATTACTGTTATAAAACAATGATACGAAATGTGTGCGGATCCAAACATAGATATAAAAATAACCAATTTAAAACGACAACAAATGCCTGCTTAATTGTCAATTTTGAAAAATCACAGTCTTAGTAAGTATATGGCGGATCAGTCAAGAGTGAAATTGATCGTAAGGACCGAGATGTTCAGTTGTCGCGGTAAACAGCAATGCTTTGACAAGATGTAGCTATTGCGCGGACTTTGTCATGGTGATGAAGAAATGCGGGGGCGATAATTGAATACGTTCTCGATCGTTTAACGGTTGGAAGGATTGCCGTCCGGATATGCATTAATAATTTATAAGCCAATAATAGACTGGTGAAGATTATATTTGCAATGTAATCTACTTTCATGAAAACATAAAAGAATGCGACTAAGCGCTGATATTTATGGTAATGTATACAAATGTATACACATTATCAATGAAGACATTGCTATCTGCATACGGCCATTTTCACGGATCGAAGGAAATATTAACGTTGTTTTCTCTTCATATAAATTTACCGTTAATGTTTACAATTTAGTTTTATCCTTGATTAGTCACTGAAAGTGGGTTTAACATGACATAATTTCCATATTCATCATAGGAAATGCTTATTCTAACGATAACAGTGTTAGAATTACTTTGATGAATCGGAAACAACCGAAAAGTTGGATACATGTTCATGGCTCCATATTCGTAAACATATTTATAATAAACCGACGCTTGCAAACGTTTATGTATGCAAATGGCACTGTATAATTTTCAAAAGAACATTATACAGCTCGTAGTCTGCTTTCACCGCTGTAGCAACGTCAGCTGTCCTCGTCAGCGAACTAGAACAATAAGTAGTCGCTACATCTTGAACATATTTATTCTCGGTGTCTGATATGTTATTCTAAACCGCGGCGTCAGTATCAAGCAGTGGGTACACAGCTGACTCGTATAGAACTCCGTGTCCAGGTTCTGCAGGAATATCGTCAAGCAGAAGAGGAATTGATGGCACATGATATCGCCTGCCGAGTGACGGCCAGTAACCAGTGGGCGTAGGGTGAATGTCCAGGGGTTTCGAATGTCCACTAGCTAGACGGTGACAGGAACATAAGTCTCAAGAAACGGGAAACAAAAAGGTCACAGCTCGTGAACGGGAAAGGATACGGCGAACACAGCAAAAGTAAACCAGTTTTGGGAATAACATTTCAAAACCGACATTACATCGACACCATTTTTCAGTATTCAAAAAACACTCTGACACACTATTTGACAGTATAATATAATACATTCTGATGCTGGGAAGGGAACATTAAAAAATTAATTATATATTTTAATAACAAATACAACGCTAATTATTGCAAAGTATTTGCGGAACAGTTCGATGCATTACTGATAATACCTTTCAAACATATGGAATTATTTTTCTACGGTACTATGAACAAGTTAATCACTGGTATGTTGGGTTACAATAAGTAGATGTCTTTCATGCAACTGATCGACCGGTTTTTCTTCGTCTCTTTAACACTGGCGAGTCTTTGCAAAAGCTGAATGAACTATCTATGACGGTTACTGTGGCAATGGACAAAGAATAGCATCACAGAAAATATGATTCTGTCTAGGCAAATCAGGTCTTGTTGCAAGCGACAGTATTTTCAAATTTCATTAACTCAGCCTCTACGGCGCTATACAAAACTTGCCGTGGTACGCTGGGGTCAAATCACTCCAGTGTCGATAGCGTTATCGCCTTAAGAATTCGCGCCGATTCTCTTCAGTGATATTGCAGAGGGCGCGAAGGAAAAGGCAGTTATGCAAATTGATGATAACGAAGCTGCTTGGCATCATTAGAGCAGCAGAATCGTAGTACACCTATTGAAGATGGCGTTGACTTGTGGGAATGTTGACGGAGAGATTATAGTAACAATAGAGCATAAGCGGTGTGAAAGGACTGGAACTGAAGGACAATAAACGAAAGAAAGAAAGAGACAGACAGAGTTGCAGACTGGCAGTCAGACAGACATACAGACAGACAGACAGACAGACAGACAGACAGACAGACAGACAGACAGACAGACAGGCAGGCAGGCAGGCAGGCAGGCAGGCAGGCAGGCAGGCAGGCTGGCAGGCAGGAAGGCAGGCAGGCAGGCAGGAAGATGTACCAACAAACAGACAGAAACACTGATATAACCAGGCAATCAAGATAACCATACGCACATAGAGACATAGACAGACAGACAGACAGACAGACAGACAGACAGACAGACAGACAGACAGACAGACAGACAGACAGACAGGGAGGTAACATACACATGCAAAGAGAGTTGGGAAAGAGGCATATAGAGATATATAGAAAAAACATATATGTATATTTTATATTAAAAAAATATCGCTATAATAATATATATAATTACAGATAGTCACCCAATTGCTACCCATATTATTTGTTAAAAGAACAAAAATGTGTATGTATAGTTCAGTTACTAAAACCTTCATTTCCCAGTTTTAAAATAGCAAGCGTGATCTTGACTGATCGTATCACAAGCTATCGTCACCGTGCGTAACTTTCATCTCGTAATGAACAGCTGTACGGTATATCTTCGCTGTTGTTGCACGCCCCACCGCCATGCCGCTGACTTCACGCTGGGTCTCCCGCCGATAAAGCGCATGCCGACTGCGCCCTAACGGATCAGTTTCAAAGTGCCGCCATGTTGACGTGACGAGCTGGATTGCCGTAATGGTAACGCACGCAGGTATAGATCGCCAATGATACGCCTTATAGCGGGTCAGTCCGGTATCGGAAGTACGCAATAATCGTTCGACGGTCGTCGTATAAATAAATGAATTCGTAGATGTTCTTATCGACGATACTTTGCGGGGCCAGGTCTTTGGGGAGGCCATAAATTCGGCCCAGATGAAAGAAGATCGGTGGAAACTCTGTTGGAAGCTGTAGAATTAGCGCAGAAGAACAATGCGCCGATTGCCGTTGTTTACGCAGGGATTGTGCATTCACAGTTGCCGGATTAATTAATTATGCCAATTTATCGACCCCTGTCACGATCTATCCTCCTGATACGCGGCTCTTACGATAAAAAGATTGCAATGACAAAATACCACATTCTGTTCTTGTAAGCAATGCATTGAATGCAACATCCTTCTTTCGGTGAATCATGTTAGCATACACTATAAAACATGTTCCATTAATGACTGTTGGCTTCCTTTTGTTGTGGTAAACTAATATATTCGTGTGCTGCTCACGCACACGATATCGCAAAACCACATTAGTTGTGTGTGGTTTTCTATCCGAGCAATTGATTTGAGTGATACAAAAACCACATCACCCATCAAAGAACAGTACATCAAACTTATTGATTGCATCGTAGACTCCAGGGGAACAGGAAGTTAGATATATTGCGGTTTTACAGCTCTAGTGTGTCAGTTTTTCCGATTAAGTCGTTAGTCATTAATGACAGTTTAGTCGTTATCGTCACAGCTGCTTACCTGTCGTGACGTCACCAACACGTCAACACCTCAACAACAACAACTACTACTACTATGTAAAGTCGCACCTGGCGACATCATGGTTCTGGTCTTTATCAAGAAGTCTGCTCTAAAGCATCCGGTTCGCTAGTACAATTAATTAGCATGCGTGTCTCGGTGTAGCTGAGCAAACCCTTGTCTGTAACATATGCAATGATATGTCCTCAATTGTCGCACGAAGAAGACATTACCACGTATAGTATGACCGTAATCCCGTTGCGTTGTGCTTTAACCACCAGTCGGACGTCACTCTGGGTGCCTGGGAGCCCAAGAGAGATACCGCTTTAACAATAGGGCAGACAATGTCGACGTCACCGCCGACGAGTTATGTTCCATTGACATTCAAGACCATGCATACCGAGTGATGTTCCGCTGTCATTTCAGAATAAGATGATTTAATTATGCTATTAAATACAAGAAGGCGTTGGTTTATATAAACGACACCAGCGTAACGAGTTTTACAATATTGCAAAGTTCATGGCGTGTCTGGAACCAGAAACGTTAACTGCTCTAACGCCACACTTCCTACCCCGATGTCATAGCGCTGTAACACATCGGTCAGTATAAATCACGTCGGTTGTTAAATTATATTTGCCAGAGAAGGCGACATAAAGTCGCCCTCGCCTAGCTGTAAAGCCTCGCCATTGGCTTTGATAACGTCCCAAGCATGACTTAGCGACTCATTGATTTCTCTTTTGATATGTCATTATTTTGCAATGATGCTACACTAGCGCAATCAATCTGCTCCTATCACCCACTATCTGGCACGACGGAGATTGATTCGGTAACCGCGCCAGGCATCATCGCAACACCATCTACACGCCGGCGTCGCCTCTATCGGCGCTACGATCGACAGCAGTCGCGGCGAGCGATGTTTTGTTTCCAAGCTGTTGACTCGCTCACGAAACGCCACGACACACGACTGTAGATCACAGTGGGACTGGATATGATAATTAAAAAAGACATATATAAAGAAAATAAGAAGAGCTGCGGCTCCAGAGAAACGATGTGTATAATATCAAATGTGTACGGTAATGGTTTTTATTAAGAGTGTGTTTTCTCCGGCGGACAGAACTGAAATCCGTACGACGGTATTATTTCACTTACTGGAAGGTGGCGCGACACGGTGAGCCTAATTGCGTAATTACCGGATCATCAAAGGCCGAGGTGTCGGGTCCTGTTATCACCAGCGCCCGCAGAGCGAGCGGTCTCCACAGCCAACTATTTGATTAGCTGAATAGCTCTCTGTAGGCGCCCACTGATTTGGTAAATCATTCCCTGCCATCGCATCGCTGTCAGAGTGTCAGTTGTTGCGTTAACTCGATGAAGGTTGCAGCAGCGTCGTTCAAGAGACCCGAGTAATCAACAACGCCGGACAACGGCGTCGTTCTCCGATGAAGTGATTTTGTTAGCACGCGGGATATTCCCCTCGGTATGGCTGGGATTACTGTTGACGTCTTGGATGGAGTCTCTGAGTGTCTACAGCGGTTACTTAAGTGTGTTTTGACGGAACACAAAAGGTGTATTAAAATGCCTTTATTTGCACACGCGCACATAAGTACATGCACACACGCGAACGCGCGCGCGCACACACACACATACACACATGCAAGCACGCAAGCGCGCACGCACGCACACACACGCACAAACACGCACACACGCACACACGCACACACGCACACACGCACGCACACACACACACACATACACACACTGCACGTATGATAAGGCAGGTGATGGTCTACATCGTCCCGAGTCAGTGCTCGATATTGATATGCTGTTGCTGTAAGAGTGGCAAGTATTAAGATCGATTACACCTATTCGCCATTAGTGAGACGAAGCCAAGATTGAGTTGCGTAAGCGCCAAACGTTTTCCAAAATATGGTTAGAGGGAAATATTCAGGCCAAATTCCATCATAAATCAATGGCGTCATAACAGAATGGTTTCGTCCAGCTGGTGAACTCAACTAAAACAACTAGTATATTGATGCTTTACATATTTCCAGGATTAAACTTGACCGCGGTTGGTTTAACAAATATGATTTTTCAGAACCTCAACATTTAATAACGGTCACGTAAATGTCCGTGTGAATATAGTAAAACTCGGTTAAGACCAGAATAACATTCACAGTTACATATATACCGGAAGTAGTGCACGCACACACCGTGCCCCAACTGATGGTCACATTGAGCCGATATATCGTCTATATATGTCGTCGATAAGACGCCGTGTTCTCGTAAGATCTGCAGATTATCCATGTCTAATCCACACGAGCGCCAATCCCGAGCACCGACCAGATGAAGATATGTCAGTGGTAATGGCGGAAGTCCCAGTGGAGCCAATGCGGACAGTTAATGTCGTTTACTTTATTGGAGATAATAAAATGACAGCGCGGCTCTAATGCTCCGTGATTGAGTTAGTGGGCGACGGTCGACAGTGGTCTCGTGACGTCGACCTCCCCGCTCACGAACTAACTGTGTGTGTCTGTGTGTATGTGTGTGTGTGTGTGTCTGCGTGCGCGCGCGCGTGTGCCGTGTGTGTAAGCGCGCGCGTGTATGTGCGTGCGTATTTGTGTGGGCGCTAACACGCTTGCTTGTACGTATGTGTATACGTGCATGTGTGCGTAGTGTACGTACGTGAGTATGCGCTTATACGTGCTTATGTGTGTTGGCCAGATTGGTAGCATCACACGAAGTATTGTCCTTCAACGGGCCTACGCCAACTAATTGGAAGTTGAATGCATAGTAAGGTTTGAATGCGTAAATAGAGTGCAAAGGTTTTGAAGCCCTGCCAACGCGATGAGAATGATTAAGTCACGTTTTTAAAACAGAACTTAATAAAACTTCTCGACATGTATTAGTGTTTACGTGTGTAAAATATCATGCTCGCGGACTGCTTTACGATATGATGTTATTAGCATGCTATCACGCGCGCGCACGCACGCACGCATACATATATCCTGCTCCTGCAAATGTCGCTTGTGCGTCCTTACGCACGCCCGTATTGTCCTCGCGACGACGACATCTCGCGGCTGATCGCCCGGGCCTCATAAATACAGATAGTGATCGTGCATCACTCTCCTGTATTGATGTCTGTCACAACGCCACTCGACCACCAAAGGGTAATGTTCCGCGGTCACGGAGACGGTCGCTGCGGTCTCCGGTTTGATCGTGGTTGTCTCATGGAATTGTTACTCTACCACGGCGTGTTTTGCTAATAATTTAGGCGACTTCTATGCCAGCGGTCAGTTGTTAGATAACACTCCAAAGACCATCAACCAGCAGCAATAGGTCAGCCTTGTGACCACCACACGAAAGAGAGTATACGAATAGCGAACAAACGATTAACCGAATGTTGATAGACTAGAAATGATCAGCGATACAAACAAGAAACCATCAGCTAGCAGACTAACGAAAGACGAACGACACCAACAACCTACAGAGCCATGTTAGACCAGCGATTGACCAGCCCATCAATTGCTAGTAGGTCGAGTTTAAACAAGCGATCTGCAGAATAACGGTAAAGGCATGAAACAAGTACAGGTTGGGTGTCGTAGACCAATAGAACGTCTTTGTGTGATACTGTGTACGCCAGTTATAAAATACATTGCCTAGGTCGCAGATCGTACCATGTCAAATAGAACATCGGCTGTATCGTCAAAGGGTACACTCCATGCATTCGTCTTCCTTATGGGCTACAGCTCCTGACATTCTTGTTTTACTTATAGAAAACGCACAAGTCTCCCCGTGTCGTTACCTGTTTATAACTGACTGTGCAAGAAAACAGACACACGTAGTTTGACGTCAGCTTGTTTTGATGTGCAGATGCTCCCGTTCGCGCTAACTTGTAGAACAGGTGCCGAAGGAGTAGTCTGGACTCTGTACCATCTGGTCAGAGAGAGGGGTCAGCCCGATCAGCACAAATACATTATGTTCCTACCTTAACTCTTGCAGTGCCTCAATCTCTTAACGTAATCCGAGTAAGCAGTCGTATCTCCGGGACGGTTTATACAAACACAGAGAACTACCAGGCTACCGTCTGTAGCACACGTTGACTAGTGGCGTGTCTGTCTGATCTGTAGAAGTAGTTTTAAGTATAATTTGCTATTCTTTATACTAGCCCAATAAGCAACACACTTTCCGTATTCAAACTTTCACTAGTGCACTCAGTCAACCATTATTCAGGCAGTCAATAAGTCACTCGATCTGCATTTGGCGTTTCAACAAACACAATTAGTCGTTCATTTGTTTATTTTTCTGGTTTCCTCCGACTTACATAACCTGTTCCCACATGTTTGGTCCGAATTAATACCTTTGAATGGAAATCGTTATTTGCACACAATATATAGTTGAACGTTAATAGCTTAACTCCAGTCATAGTGGACTCGTCGAGCGGCTGGTCCACTTGCACGAGGTACAAATATAATGGAAACCTTATGAAAATGAAAAGAATTAAGTGTAGTGTAGATAAGCGGTCTGTATCTGTGTAAGTGACATCTGTAGTGTGGACTCCTCATCTCCGCCGCATAATCACTGTGATTATATCGTTGATCAGTAGCATTTCACCTTGCGTTAAAACCACGTAGAAAGGGAACTAGGGAATGGCAACACGCCTTGGTCCAAGATGGTCAACATCCATTGTAGCTGGAACCTTACGTTGGCTGTATAAGCAAGACATAGTAACTGAAACCATACGATCGGTATGGGAGCAGAACAACGCATGTTGTTGAAACAAAGTAAGCACGTAACTTTTTCAAAGTTGATACGTGCCAGCGCATCTGAAAAAATAGCGTCCCTGCTGTATGGAAACGTACGACCAGAAACAATGTCGGCGAAGTGTTGCCTGTAGACTTCGCACAGTTCCTCAGAACGTTGGCCTCACGCCTGAATCACAAAAACCCGGCATTGCACGTAGGGTAAGATAATACAAGATAAGATAACTCACCCGTGTTGACCCAATGCGCGGCCGAAATGAACAATATCAGTGCGTACATGTCGGCAACATTAGGCAACTCTGCAGTTACAGTCTCCTCTTGTGCAGCCCGGTAGCTAACAGTGCTCACTCACTCAATAGAAGCCTCAGCCTAATTAGACGTGCGTAATCCGCAGACTGGTCGACTGTGGTCGCTCGCTCTCTCGCACGCGCAATGCCGTCTCTGTATCAGGTCGTGGATGATCCTCCACGCGTGTGCTGTCGCTGCCAGCGGCGCGCCGTCATATAGACGCTCCGGCCGCATCGATCCGACGCAACGTCCGGTGAGCGCCGCCTGGCGGACAGCGCGGCGACGCCCCCGTAGGCGTCTGCGCGCCGCGCGCGTTCCCAGAGGTGCTCGACAGCACAAAGTAAACAACAGTTCATTACCTGGTGCACCAAAGTGGACACGACCCACGTTTGAAGTGCGCTGATTACATAACTATGAAGGCTGCGTGTTTCTTTTGCTTTATTATTGTTTGTATCGGGCCACCATGCGGTTATAAGTGTTACTAACGTAGCACTAGGCGTGATTTTGTAAGGTGACGTCACAGTTATGTTGTTAATATCTGCCATAATTTCTTGGAACGATGTCTTGCAGTCAGGCGGCCAGATATCGCAATTATGTCTCATTCTCAAATTACATTAAATACAATTGAGGTTCATTAAAACACATTAAATATATATGTCGTAAACCTACTATAGCGGACACCTGTCCATAACGAACCCTGTCTACAATGGACACTTTTGAAGATCTCCTTTGCTTTGTCCACTACCTGTCCGTTGCGGTAACCTGGCCATACGGACATATCGCTCAGTCCCAACTATGTACACTCTGGGTACATGTTATGCTATGTAGTTCTTACTATACAACAAGATTCTACGATATTAAGCGGTCCTCTAAACTGAGATTCAGACACTCTAACCATTGTGCTACAGCGTTCTCTAGTATATTTAGTTTCTTTAGTTTCGTAGTTATGATGGTTACCATGATTGTAAAATGGTGTAATGGTATAAACTAACTTAAAGGGAAACAAAAGACAAGTGTGTTGGCGTGTGCACCTAAAATAGTTAATACAATCTAACCACTTACAGCTAAAAGAGTTAATACAATCTAACCATTTACACCTAAAATAGTTAATACAATCTAACCACTTACAGCTAAAAGAGTTAATACAATCTAACCATTTATAGCTAAACGAGTTAATACGATCTAACCATTTACAGATAAAAGAGTTAATACGATCTAACCATTTACAGATAAAAGAGTTAATACAATCTAATCATTTACACCTAAAAGAGTTAATACAATCTAATCATTTACAGCTAAAAGAGTTAATACAATCTAATCATTTACACCTAAAAGAGTTAATACAATCTAACCATTTACAGCTAAAAGAGTTAATACAATCTAACCATTCACAGCTAAAAGAGTTAATACAATCTAACCATTTACAACTAAAAGAGTTAATACAATCTAACAATTTACAGCTAAAAGAGTTAATACAATCTAACAATTTACAGCTAAAAGAGTTAATACAATCTAACCATTTACATCTAAAAGAGTTAATACAATCTAACCATTTATAGCTAAACGAGTTAATACAATATAACTATGTACAGCTACAATCAACACTATCACGTTTGTGGTTTACTCAGAATTTATTTTTAAAGTTGGAGATTCTAGTGAAATATCCCAGTTCCCGACGGCTGACATATTGGGAGTGTTTAAGACACGTCCCCGATACTGCATCAATTTAGTGCCTAAAGCTTTTTTGACGTTGACGGTCCGGTGAGTCGTCGACTGTTCGACATGTATGAGAACACAATTATCAATACGCCAGCTCATATGTTGGTTTCTCATATTCCCTTCGATTCAGCGTTAAACTTGTAACAACAAAACAAATTCGACGGCGCAAACTGGAGTAATATTTTCAGTTTAGCAACTGGCGAATTGGGAAGAGTAGGCATTGGTGACGTCAGACTTTCTATCACATATTATGTGTCTTCAACACAGATATTTTAGTAAATTGCTTGCATAATATTCTTGATTGTAATTGCTAATGGTTAATTTTATTAACTGTTTAGATGCACTAGCCCAAAAGATGTGATTTGTTTCCCTTTAACAAAACACAAGTATTCCAGTACTTTAATTATTTTATTATCAAGTAGTTAATACATGCAAATAGTATATTTAGTATATACATGCTACACGGATAATGGATAATGTAGATTGGAGAAGTCAGAAGGACATAGAGAGTGAAAGAATGCAAAATTACCCGGCTAACAATCTATTAATACAGACATACACCCACACAAAATGCGCCAAATATACGTCACAAACTACGTAATCTAAGCGATCAACAATCTCGATCACTTATATAAGCAGCCCATGTCTGTGCGTTGACCAGCAGGCCACGGGAGGTCGCGACACGCCATTTTCTTCCGGGTGACTGAAGTAATGAAGATGATAAAAACTACGACACCAGGCCCGTCTGCTACCGCGCCACCTAGCGGGCATAACTGTCGTCGACTGGATGCATGTCCTAATATCAGTGGCGTCGCTCGACCGAGCAGGAGACTGCTTGCTGTTTACACTTCGCTGACCTTTAATTGAAGATGGCATTTATAATTCATACGCGACTTTGATTGTTCGTGTTTCGGGACGCGGCCTGTGTTAAAAGGTTCGGTATCTCGGTGCAACACGTATTTGGTTCAGTTCGACTGCACGTAGGTGTTTATAATTAATTAACTACTCGACATGTGGATGACTTTACAGCTACTGACAGCTTGCTGTGCACGGGTTGCATTAGTTAATTCTTTCATGTAATTAGCTTTTCTCTAATACACCTCCGTGACTATAAATCGATACACCTTTAACCTGGTTTCTTGGTCGCGCGGTCTCCGCAGCAAGATCTATGAGATTGATATTGTAATCTATTAAAGAGCAACGTTGATATTAATGAGAATATGAATATCCATTAATTAAAACGTTATGTATTTACCATAGGCAGCGGAACGAAATTAATATTGGGTGGGCTGAGCCGTAGCTCCAGGGCGACACTCTGCTGTCGGATGATGACGTCAGGGGGACGGGTGCTTTTGAATATTTTTCAAGGCGGCGTTCCAGATTTCTGGAGCTCACTCGAAACCTCTAATTGTACAAACGTTTAGACTCTCCAAAACCCTCGATTTCCACCCCCACCCCAGAAGCCTCGCCAAAAATGTATTATAAAAAGTAACATTTGTTTAAATAAATATAACGACATTATAACTAATAATACAACTTCCACCCGGCCCAAATCCTCCGGAATCCAAACCCAGAGACGCACCCAAAGCAGACTCTTTAAGTATGAGATCACTGCAGAAGTCATCAGTAGAGCGAGGAATCGTGAGACTGTTCTAGTGACGCTGAAGTCGTTGGGTAGTCGTTTGGAATTTTGAGTCAGCCACAAAGAAAGCGCGTTTTCCAGGATAAGCTTGTGTTAGGACAAAGGCGTGCGATAAACATGAGCAGACAGTTGTTTCAGTTTGAATGGATGCAATAACGGACGTCTGTGTAACTGTTTACCTAGAAGTAGGAAAAGTAAAGGTAAGTTCGCATCATTTTACAGCGTGGTTTCCAATCCTTGGAACTGCTCAAAGCCGCATTATACGTCACCCCCTGGCAAACCGTTTCATTCGAACACCACACTGTCTTCTCTGGGAAGTATTCAGCCACGATGCAGTTATTTCAATGACTGCGCCAAGACTATTAACACACAAACACCCAATAATTTCTACAGCCTACACTCATTTATACCGCTGAATGTACAAAACATGTATCAGTCAAAATCGTACTCACAATTGTCCTATCCATCACGTGACCTGTTGCCTAGCAAAACCTCCGTCAAGACATCAGAAAACACGTGGTGGGTTTTGGACATTCTGTCGTATATTTTGTTGAAATTCTGGTCACAAAATTGTTTCTTTATAACAATATAATGCAATTTTTTTAAAGTGACAACACTGCGGGAATGTTTTATGTATGAGATGTCGTGCAGCAATAGTAATAACTGTTTTTAACATTGTTGGAAAAGGCAAAGTTTGACGAAGGTCACGCGCAAAAATTCAATTGTGATGTAGGGAAACCGCAACGTACTGGATACTTCAATTACGCGTGCACTCGTGCACGCATGTACACGCGCACGAAGAAAAGGTGAAATGAGCATGCAATTTCAACACAGATATTCTGTGTTAAAACGATATCTGGCAACACCAATACTAGAAATGTAGATGTCACTTCGCTGTACACACCGTAGCTCCAAATCAATATATGAATACTAGAAATGTAGATGTCACTTCGCTGTACACACCGTAGCTCCAAATCAATATATGAATACTAGAAATGTAGATGTCACTTCGCTGTACACACCGTAGCTCCAAATCAATATATGAATACTAGAAATGTAGATGTCACTTCGCTGTACACACCGTAGCTCCAAATCAATATATGAATACTAGAAATGTAGATGTCACTTCGCTGTACACACCGTAGCTCCAAATCAATATATGAATACTAGAAATGTAGATGTCACTTCGCTGTACACACCGTAGCTCCAAATCAATATATGAATACTAGAAATGTAGATGTCACTTCGCTGTACACACCGTAGCTCCAAATCAATATATGAATACTAGAAATGTAGATGTCACTTCGCTGTACACACCGTAGCTCCAAATCAATATATGAATACTAGAAATGTAGATGTCACTTCGCTGTACACACCGTAGCTCCAAATCAATATATGAATACTAGAAATGTAGATGTCACTTCGCTGTACACACCGTAGCTCCAAATCAATATATGAATACTAGAAATGTAGATGTCACTTCGCTGTACACACCGTAGCTCCAAATCAATATATGAATACTAGAAATGTAGATGTCACTTCGCTGTACACACCGTAGCTCCAAATCAATATATGAATACTAGAAATGTTGATGTCACTTCGCTGTACACACCGTAGCTCCTAATCAATATATGAATACTAGAAATGTAGATGTCACTTCGCTGTACACACCGTAGCTCCAAATCAATATATGAATACTAGAAATGTAGATGTCGCTTCGCTATACACACCGTAGCTCCAAATCAATATATGAATACTAGAAATGTAGATGTCACTTCGCTGTACACACCGTAGCTCCAAATCAATATATGAATACTAGAAATGTAGATGTCACTTCGCTGTACACACCGTATCTCCAAATCAATATATGAATACTAGAAATGTAGATGTCACTTCGCTGTACACACCGCAGCTCCAAATCAATATATGAATACTAGAAATGTAGATGTCACTTCGCTGTACACACCGTAGCTCCAAATCAATATATGAATACTAGAAATGTAGATGTCACTTCGCTGTACACACCGTAGCTCCAAATCAATATATGAATACTAGAAATGTAGATGTCACTTCGTTGTACACACCGTAGCTCCAAATCAATATATGAATACTAGAAATGTAGATGTAACTTCGCTGTACACACCGTAGCTCCAAATCAATATATGAATACTATAAATGTAGATGTCACTTCGCTGTACACACCGTAGCTCCAAATCAATATATGAATACTAGAAATGTAGATGTCACTTCGCTGTACACACCGTAGCTCCAAATCAATATATGAATACTAGAAATGTAGATGTCACTTCGCTGTACACACCGTAGCTCCAAATCAATATATGAATACTAGAAATGTAGATGTCACTTCGCTGTACACACCGTAGCTCCAAATCAATATATGAATACTAGAAATGTAGATGTCACTTCGCTGTACACACCGTAGCTCCAAATCAATATATGAATACTAGAAATGTACATGTCACTTCGCTGTACACACCGTAGCTCCAAGTCAATATATGAATACTAGAAATGTAGATGTAACTTCGCTGTACACACCGTAGCTCCAAATCAATATATGAATACTAGAAATGTAGATGTAACTTCGCTGTACACACCGTAGCTCCAAATCAATATATGAATACTAGAAATGTAGATGTCACTTCGCTGTACACACCGTAGCTCCTAATCAATATATGAATACTAGAAATGTAGATGTCACTTCGCTGTACACACCGTAGCTCCAAGTCAATATATGAATACTAGAAATGTAGATGTCACTTCGCTGTACACACCGTAGCTCCAAATCAATATATGAATACTAGAAATGTAGATGTCACTTCGCTGTACACACCGTAGCTCCAAATCAATATATCAATACTAGAAATGTAGATGTCACTTCGCTGTACACACCGTAGCTCCAAATCAATATATCAATACTAGAAATGTAGATGTCACTTCGCTGTACACACCGTAGCTCCAAATCAATATATGAATACTAGAAATGTAGATGTCACTTCGCTGTACACACCGTAGCTCCAAATCAATATATGAATACTAGAAATGTAGATGTCACTTCGCTGTACACACCGTAGCTCCAAATCAATATATGATTACTATAAATGTAGATGTCACTTCGCTGTACACACCGTAGCTCCAAATCAATATATGAATACTATAAATGTAGATGTCACTTCGCTGTACACACCGTAGCTCCAAATCAATATATGAATACTAGAAATGTAGATGTCACTTCGCTGTACACACCGTAGCTCCAAATCAATATATGAATACTAAGAAATGTAGATGTCCCTTCGCTGTACACACCATCAGCTCCAAATCAATATATGAATACTAGAAATGTAGATGTCACTTCTGGCTCATGCACACCGTAGCTCCTAATCAATATATATGAATACTAGAAATGGATGTCACTTCGCTGTACCGTAGCTCCAAATCAATATATGAATACCAAAATGTGAATGTCATGCAGCTCCAAATCAATATATGAATACTAGAAATGTAGATGTCACTTCGCTGTACACACCGTAGCTCCAAATCAATATATGAATACTAGAAATGTAGATGTCACTTCGCTGTACACAGTATTAGCTCCAAATCAATATATGAATACTAGAAATGTAGATGTCACTTCGCTGTACACAGTATTAGCTCCAAATCAATATATGAATATTAGAAATGTAGATGTCACTTCGCTGTACACACCGTAGCTCCAAATCAATATATGAATACTAGAAATGTAGATGTCACTTCGCTGTACACACCGTAGTTCCAAATCAATATATGAATACTAGAAATGTAGATGTCACTTCGCTGTACACACCGTAGCTCCAAATCAATATATGAATACTAGAAATGTAGATGTCACTTCGCTGAACACACCGTAGCTCCAAATCAATATATGAATACTAGAAATGTAGATGTCACTTCGCTGTACACACCGTAGCTCCAAATCAATATATGAATACTAGAAATGTAGATGTCACTTCGCTGTACACACCGTAGCTCCAAATCAATATATGAATACTAGAAATGTAGATGTAACTTCGCTGTACACACCGTAGCTCCAAATCAATATATGAATACTAGAAATGTAGATGTAACTTCGCTGTACACACCGTAGCTCCAAATCAATATATGAATACTAGAAATGTAGATGTAACTTCGCTGTACACACCGTAGCTCCAAATCAATATATGAATACTATAAATGTAGATGTCACTTCGCTGTACACACCGTAGCTCCAAATCAATATATGAATACTAGAAATGTAGATGTCACTTCGCTGTACACACCGTAGCTCCAAATCAATATATGAATACTAGAAATGTAGATGTCACTTCGCTGTACACACCGTAGCTCCAAATCAATATATGAATACTAGAAATGTAGATGTCACTTCGCTGTACACACCGTAGCTCCAAATCAATATATGAATACTAGAAATGTAGATGTCACTTCGCTGTACACACCGTAGCTCCAAATCAATATATGAATACTAGAAATGTAGATGTCACTTCGCTGTACACACCGTAGCTCCAAATCAATATATGAATACTAGAAATGTAGATGTCACTTCGCTGTACACACCGTAGCTCCAAATCAATATATGAATACTAGAAATGTAGATGTCACTTCGCTGTACACACCGTAGCTCCAAATCAATATATGAATACTAGAAATGTAGATGTCACTTCGCTGTACACACCGTAGCTCCAAATCAATATATGAATACTAGAAATGTAGATGTCACTTCGCTGTACACACCGTAGCTCCAAATCAATATATGAATACTAGAAATGTAGATGTCACTTCGCTGTACACACCGTAGCTCCAAATCAATATATGAATACTAGAAATGTAGATGTCACTTCGCTGTACACACCGTAGCTCCAAATCAATATATGAATACTAGAAATGTAGATGTCACTTCGCTGTACACACCGTAGCTCCAAATCAATATATGAATACTAGAAATGTAGATGTCACTTCGCTGTACACACCGTAGCTCCAAATCAATATATGCGCCAACAAAACTATAATACAACATTTGACAAATGGTGCGACTGTCTCTCTGAGCATTCAAAACGTAGCACGTGTTTTTAATCGGTTTGGACGTGCTGTTGCTCTCGTAAGTGAAACCCGGCCAGCTGGCGAGAGACACGCAATTAGGACGCCGTGAAGAGACCGGCGAGGTATTGGAAGGGGAAACAGCGTGAGTTTCTCCGGCCAGACAGCGTAGTCGACAAGATGGAGCGTCAACAGGAAAGGTCAAAACGATTGTCTCGTGACAGACTGACATATAGCGTAGAGAGAAGCAATTATGAAAAAACTTTAATTAGAGTAATTGGTTACGTTGCATAGACCACACAAGATGAACTTGAATGGCTATGCCCGTGCTCGCCTGCCTTCCACATGTGTCTGAGTTTTATTTCGCTCCTGTCTCTGGTCTCTGGTCTCCTGTCATTCGTCTCCCGTCCCTGGTTTCCCGTCTTCTGTCTCTCGCCTCTCGTCCTTTGTCCATCATCCCTCTTTCCTCCCCTTTTCCCTCACCAGGATCACATTCTCTCGCTCTCCCTCCCTCCTATCTATCCCTCTATATCGTATACATCGTCTCTCGTTTCCATTCGCTCGATACTATTTTCCCTATTTTCTCTCTCTCCGTATTTCTCTCTCAACCGTGAAACAAAACGGTTGTGTCCTGGATGAAAGGAAATTAGAACCTCGGTTCGAGCAATGAAGACACCCCTTCAGATATCCCGCCAAATAGTAGCTGATCATCAGGTGTCTGTTACGTGCCGCAATGATCGTGCTAATTTTATATCTCTCGTTTGCTATTACACCGATTACAACTACGTCTGTTCTATGGCTTGCCTCAGGTGCGGCCTGCATTGACCAATCTGTCAATTGGGACACTCGTGGCTTTGATTTCACGATGGAGCTTGTCTTTGTAGCGTCGACGCTGCCATCTCATCAGCGATTCCCTCTGGCTGGGTCTACGTAGACAAAAAATAGATATGACTCAGGAGCCTACCGTCGTCGTCGTCCAGTCCGACCATTTTGACACGCGGCCAGGTGATTTAGAATGTGTTCTTTTAGTACTATAGGCGATCTTATTCTTAGTAGTTATCTTTCTCCTGTTAATTCCGCGATTTTAGTATGTACATTACTTCAAGGGATTTTTAAAGGGGAAGACAACATACAATTTACAAGGATCTCCTTGGGGTTATTTCAAATGGTTTTGGCAGTGCATCTGCAAATTAGAGCTAAATGAGTTATTTAGGCCTACCACGATCATTGCCGGAGCTGTCAGAAAGAGTTGTTTTACACGATCTAACACATAACACCTAACCCCGATTTGGATACAGCAGCCAAGACAACGTCACGTTTTCAATATCCACAAATGGCGGTGGTGAGTTTTGTTTTGTTTTATGTTATACACGTTGTACTGTAATATAATATTCAGTTAGGTAATATATGTTTAGTTTTATTTGTATTATTTGTAAACACCCTGATTCTGTTTTAGATATATGCGGTCGCTTAATCATTTTGATTTGATTTGATTTGATTTCAAAAACGAAACGGTCTAGGTCGCATTGTCGACACATGTGGCGTGTGTGAACCCTTGCAAAATTGGTTGAGCGTTTTCATACGACGCAAACGGGGATTCGCTCGTCAACATAGGCCTTTACACTGAAGTCATAGTCGGGAAACGCCGCATACTGTTGAAGAGCATAAATACCAGTCGGCCATATTTTATTTGGTGGACCATGATGACTGATGCCGACTCGAGTTGTGATCATTCGTTCAGGCAGGCACACACAGACACTCGGCACGTCTATGACGCGACTATCGGGCCACGTGACGTCGGGATTCAATTTTGTTCAAGCGCGGCGTACAGCGGGCTCATCGTCCCCAGAGTAACATTTAGCGATAATAAACAAATAGGAAAAATATATATTTGAGAAGTCGATAACTGACGAAAAATACTGGTGTTAAAATCCAAGGTTCCTATAGTACACGAACGACTGTCTGATTTCCCTTGCGGTGAAAATGATAGTTTCGCATTGCCAGCTCATTCAAATGTGTATCTGTGTATATATATATATATATATACATACATACATACATATGTACATATGCACACGTGTACGTACGCATGTGCGTATTTACGTGAATGCGTGTGTACATTTGTACGTGTGTTTGTGTACTTATGAACGTACTTACCTACGTACGTACGTACGCATCCACGCACGCACGCACGCACGCACGCACACACGCACACACGCGCATACGCGCACACGCGCACACGCACACACGCACACACGCACACATGTATATACATTCGTACATGCTTAAACAGATGTGTACATATTTTTATACGTACGTAAATATGTTCATAAGTACACACGTACACACGTACAAATGTACACACAATACATGGACATACGTACATAAGATAAGATAAGATAATGCTTTATTATCTCAACTATGGAGTTGAGAAATTTGTCTCGGTGAGAACAGACATGACTGCAATATGTACATAAAACCATAGAACCATTTGATAAAAACAACAGATAAATAATAAATAATACATGCATACACATTACTTATTCTAAAACGACAAGTGACACTGTGGCAGCAGGCATCATGAATTAAGTTGTTTAATAGACAGTGGTACGAATGAGTGTTTGTATCTATTAAGCCTGCACCGAGGAGTTATATAACGTCTGCCAGATGGCAGGAGCTGAAATTCATTATGCAGAACATGTTTAGTATCATAAATAATCTTGACTGACTGTCTTCTTAGTGTCTGTTAAAAAAAATCTCCTGAAGGGAGATTCTGGTAGTTGTGGAACCTTAAAGGATTGCCATGGCTGTTCTCATCAAGAGAGAAAGCTGTGATTTTAACTGAACAGACAGATTGCCAAACCAAGCAGTAATCCCATAGCGCAGTATGCTTTCAATAATGGAGCGATAAAAAAGAACAAGTATTTTTGTCATCGACACCGAAAGCTCTTAGTCTGCGGAGAAAGTACAACAGCTGGTGGACTTTGGAACACACTCTGTGAACATGGACATTCCAGCTTAGTGTGTTATCAAGATGGACACCAAGGTAGTTGTACTGACTGACCTGGACAATTTCTTCACCATGGATAACAGGCTAGTGATCGGCAACAATACATTTAGCATCAAAACATCTCTTGAGTCTTGTTGTTATTGAGTTTAAGGTGGTTGTTGTCACACCAATGTACAAAGCTTTCAATTTCAGACATGTATGTACTGATGTCAGAATCAACATATAACAGACCAAGAATAGCCGAGTCAACAGAGAATTTGATTATGTAGTTGTTAGTACTGCTGCTGGTACAGTCATTTGTATACGGAGTGTACAAATTCGGCGAACTGACACAACCTTGGGGTGCACCGGTATTTGTTACCACAGTTTGGGAAAGAGTCTGATTTACTTTAACAAGCTGCACCCTGTCTGTTAGAAAAGAATGCTACCACTTGATAATATATGGATTGACATTCATTTGTTTCAGCTTAGTGAGCAGAATGTGAGGTTGGATAAGATTGAACGCCGAGCTAAAGTCTATGAACAAGTATAAGAACTAGTATAAGCCTTGGGGTTGTCTAAGTGTTTCAAAATTAAATGGACAACAGTGTTGACAGCGTCATCTGTTCCTCTGCCATGCCTGTAGGCAAATTGGAATGGATCAAGATTGTCCTGAACGTCTAGCTGCAGTGTACGAACCACTATTCGTTCCAAACATTTCATGACAATTGGTGTAAGTGCAACATGTCTGTAACCATTGTTTTCTCTTGGGCAAGTTTTCTTTGGTACAGGAGTAATATGTGAGGTTTTCCAGAGTATTGGTACCATGTGGCTATCGACAGAAAGTTGGAAAATAGAACACCAAGCAGGTGCAAGCTCCTCAGCATATATTTTCAATAAAAGAGCCGAAATGCCATCAGGACCAGTTGCTTTTCTACTATATACATGTTGGAAGACTTCGGTGACATGTGAGGTTTTCAATCGGGACAATATGAGTATAAAAATTATTACGAGTATATACACATGTACTCACGTACGTACACATGTACTCACCTACGTACACATGTACACACGTACGTAATATGTATGTATGTACGTATGTATGTATGTATGTATGTATGTATGTATGTGTGTATGTGTGTGTGTGCGTGCGTGTGAGCGTGCGTGTGTGCGAGCGTGCGTGCGTGCGTGCATGTATGTATGTATGTATGTATGTATGTATGTATGTATGTATGTAAGTATGTGTGTATGTATGTATGTATGTGTGTATGTATGTATGTATGTATGTATGTATGTATGTATGTATGCATGTATGCATGTGTGTATGTGTGTATGTATGTATGTATGTATGTATGTATGTATGTATGTATGTATGAATGTATGTATGTATGTGTGTATGTGTGCGAGCGTGCGTGTGTGCGTGTGTGCGTGCGTGCGAGCGTGCGAGCGTGCGTGCGTGCGTGCGTGTATGTATGTATGTATGTATGTATGTATGTATGCATGTATGCATGTATATATGTATATGTATGTGTGATTCTATGTATCTATGTGTATGTATGTATGTTGATCTCATTAATGGACATGACATTTCGCTGTGTCATCCTGTCAACTGGTCTGTTGGTAGATGTTTCTCGAAAGGTCGACTTTCTTCCGACGAGATCTACTTTGGAGGTAACACACCGAATGAAAGTATTGGTTAGTTTAGCAATGTCCACGTTATTTGGTCACGTGCGTTGTTCGTCTACCGTTGTCCGTCTGCCGTTGTCCGGCTGCCGGGTCTGAGCCGAGGTATTACACAGTAATTAGTGCGATGGTACAACCACTGCACGGGCAGTCGGAGTAAAAAGTGTCTTTGATGGGTAGTTTGAACTCAGTACGCACACACAGCATCAAGTTTGTCGCTACAAGGACCGTCGGGAACAGCATCAGTCTATGTACATCTTCTTGGATCGACTTGCTTTAATTTGAGATAAACGGTCGGTACTGCCTACGTGTAACGTTTGGACCATAATCAATATTTAGTCATTGGCTGATTTTCCAATTGCAATTAAACAATGAGTCAGTACACACCAGAGTAATAATTAGTGTTTTATATTAATATATGAGATGTATATTTGAGAATGCACGACAACATTAATGTTTTCTCTAAATTATGTTGAGCCACTCTAGCACATGTGGGACTTGTGTTGGGCTTGCGCCTTGTGGACCCTGAAAAAACGTACAACACGAAATACAACTATGGTGTATCTGCGTAATCTATTATTAATTTCGTTCAAAATAGATTTATTAGGACTGTCGGGAATCTAAGAATGCTCTGCACTGTTTACATAACAGTGACAGTCATACTAATGGAAATGAAAGATTTGTTGTGATAACTCACGGGCAACCATTTTGGCGATACAACCAAGAGCGCCGTCCCGAAAGAGAACGGGTGGTGCGTTCGTGTAGGTCTTCGAGTGCATTGGATCAACAAACCAGCAGCGCTACGCACTTTGGCTTCAGCTTTTTGCAGAGCTCGGGTTCCCAATGGTTTCTGTGGTACAGATGTTCTATTTAGTGTATTTTGCTTACTTAATTCCATTACAAAATTGTTGTTCATCGGCAAGGCACGACTGACGCGTTTTGCTTTCTCATGGTAGACTTGAAATGCCAATCATCAGCTTCACCAAAACCTTGTCAACACCGTCTTCCCCGTAGGAATTCCGTTACACCTTTGTATTCCCCGGTGTTGATGTCAAGGCTGTCGCAGATCGTCATTAACAGTCTTTGGTTTGGATCAGGTTTTATAACGGCTTCCAAGACCGCAAACTGCTGTACATGTACATGTGTATGACGTGTACATGTACATGTGTATGACGTGTACATAGCATTTGTGAAATAACAACATCGACCAACAAATACATGCATATAGCACTGTTTGTTATGAGAAATCATCAAACCAACTATATGAATGTGCGAAATATTCTTCGGTTCGATGATGCACATTATGCGGAAGAAAAATTCACGAACAAAGTGACCATGAAGAACACGAAGAACCAAAGAAAAGAAATTCCGCTTCTCAATGGACCGCCACATTTGGTAATACAATATATAATACAAACACTAGCATTTTATGGCGCTGTTGCTGGGCATTGGAATTACCTGTTTTATAAGATTATGGTGAAAGTTTGGTTTTGAAGACACTGGATCCAATCGTTGCCCAACACATAAAAACGAAAACGACCTTTATCCGAAATTGGTTTGTTTGCACATCTTCATTTTATTCTTGGTTATTTTTCTGAGTGGTGGCATCATCCCTTGAATTGTTTCGCCTCTCTCGACAAGTTGTCTTCACCGATCGGCATTCTCTTCCATTCTGTCCTACTCTAGCTATTGAGTCCAGTTTAAGATCTCCCTTAACGCTGTATCTTAATGTCGGTCTTCTTCATCTTCCACTGTCTTCTGTTTCCAGTGCTCCCTTTGTCAATAACTCCTCTCTCTTTCTCTGTTTGTGTCCTAGTCATGGGTTTTGCTAGTGTAGATTTTTTATTTATCATAAGACTGCAGCAATGTTCCGCATCCTCTGTACACGACGTGGGCTGGTTGGTAATAATCTTGTATGAGTTTGGATTAGGTCGGGAGAGATGCATTTCGTCCGTGACAAGCTCTCTAGGAACCGGATAACGAAGAAAAACTGACCTACTAAAATATTTAGAATTATGGGACGATTTTCAAAGCTTACAAAACGTTGCTGGCAGACATAAAAATATGTTTTGATAGTTTATTGGTCAAATCAATTCTGCTTGTTGGGAAACTGCATACGAACTCAATGATTTTATTGAACTGAAATCAGATTGTTATGTGATTGAAATGTGTACATTCCACGGAGTATGAGCGTGATTTGGCGAGTGTTTCCGGTTGTAATATAAACAGTAGTGGCGTGCACTGAAAAGGTGAACCCGGCCGAACTATTTGGCACCAGCAGGCGATGAACTGTGCCGTCCGTACACATGGGCGTCGTCCGATAAAAACGTCTGTACACGTCCGGCTGAGGTGATGTTCTTTATAATTGTCTTCCTGAAAACATGCAATTATACAATCACCTTTTTGACCATATATCCGTGCCAATCGTGCGATCATCTTTCATACAATGAGAAACAAAAACCGTATCTTTCGGTGGCACGCAACTGGCGTCAATGAGGCGACAGCTCTGAGTATATCTGAAGCGTACTTTGGTTGAGTTCGGATTCTGAAGAAGATGGTATGAAAACAATGATCACACAATGTTTCGTGAATCATGTTAGTGTAGCAGTCGTAAAAACAACATACGTCACAGAAATACGTCACCGGACGTAGCTATGGACAACGTAGATGTGAGACGCCATGCCGCGTACTCTTGTTTCTACGCTTGTACTCGTTTTGACTTTCCCGTCTTAGAGAACGACTGGGTTCAACACAGGTCAACTAGTTATATTCCAGTAGTATGTATCAGGTTTGTTAACGACTGCATTCCATTGCAATCGAATGCGAATGCGTAACTTTATTCGAATGCGAATGCTTATTTCTATGATCACATTCGAATGCGAATGTTTGGTGGTTGCGTCCGAATGGGAATGTTTGTTTGTGTTACGCCTAGTGTAGGGCTGTAGGCCTATGTAATCTGTACATTTTTAGCGTGAAATATTATGACTCTTATGACTCCCAGAAATGTGACAAACATCCTGATGCATTTGTCTTGAGTCAATCAGACAGAGTGAGGTGACAGTGGCAAAGACTTGCTGTTTGTTGAAAACTATTGTAGCTCATTGAAAGGGTAATGCACAACGTACGATATGCCCTACGGGTCTGTTAACGGTTGTAATGCAGTTTAATTAAGTTTGCATTCTTCTCTCCTGTTGTGTAGTATTCAGCAGTATTGACCACATTTCACAAAGAGCTGGCTTAGAAAGCAGATTCGCAAGTAGCATGGTGACTGTATTATTTGATTGCTTCTGATCACTTTCAGGAGACAAGTTGAGAAAGGGTACACATATTTACAAGGTAAATTACAATATAATATTAATGCGCATGTCAACAGTGAAATAAAATCAATCACGGCGAAAAATGTGTCTAAATTCAGACGTGGGATAATTCACTTAATTGCAATTGTCTTTTAATTGAATTAATTGACTTATTTTATGATCGTAATTTAATTAATTGATTTCATTAGCTTGATTTGGGTTAATTTATTATAGTTTACTAAATTCTTAATTGCGTTAGACAACAAGTAGGCCCGAGTAAAACAGTCAAAATAGCGTAGGCCCCTACATATTACATACGTAAAAATATTGTTGCAATATGCCAGCATTTGATACGCATTCAACAAAACATTTGAACAGTCAAATGTTTCGCATTCGCATTCGAATGTTTAAGGTTATTCTAGTACTGTGCATATTATTATACTAACAAAGAAATCTAAAAAAAATATTTTTAAATGAAATATTGCAAACTCCTTATTATAAATGGGTGCAGTGCAACGGAACTGTGCGTTATATCAGGCACACGTATTGTTCCCCATATCACGGGGTGACATTAATTTGTTTTTATGTCTTGTATTTTCTGGTGTACGCATGCGTGTTGTATTGACTGAATTACCTGAAGGGTGTGTATCGGGAGATAGGCTGAGATGGGCAGGATACATAGAGAGCTTGAGTGAGGAAGTATGGCAGAGAGCACGGAAACAGACGAGAGTAGTAGAGGGAGGAGATACTCACACTCGGCCTCATTTATTTTGACCGAATAAATATAATGCAATCAACATATAAACGAAAACAAATGGTCACAGAGACTCCCATTAAGACAACAAGTTGCTAACATCGCAGCCACCTTTATTTTAGTCAAACACTTGAAAATAACAATATATTAAACATTTTGACTAAAAATAATATTAATAAAATTACATATATATATATATATACATATATATATATGTATATATATATATATATACATTTATATAGAGATTTGGTACAGTTGTATTCATAATTACCAAGAAAATACTGCTTTATGTAACTGAAGAAATCATTACGCTTGAAGAAGAGAAAGACTGACATGAAAACGGAGAGATCGTGTTACGAGATATCTCGAATTGGCAGGAGTGAACAGCCGAAGATCGTGAAAGGTGGACACGACCCTTCAAGAGAGCGGAATTGTAATTTATTTTGTAAGGTGATTCCTGTCAGAAGCCAATGTGCGTATGTACTTGTATTTGTGTGTATACTTGGACCTAATTGTTGTTACCGGATGGAAACTCACCAGGGACACTGAAAGTGAAATCACGTGTACGGTTCATCGATTGCGCTGACCGGGCTGTCGATTGGAAACACAACTCTTCGTGTTTATTGTACAACGTGCGTCGTTCAGGGGGGCGAAGCGTTGTTGGTTTTTATTGCAAGGTCGCTTAGTGGGTGTTGCTAGTGCAATGTCTTTGTTTACGTTACAATACCAGTTGTGCTAACAAAAATGTCCCCCTCTGGATGGCGCTACAAACACGCAGCAGTCGCAGAAGGTGGTTTAGCAGTGGAACAGACGTTTATTATTACATAAACTTGACTCATGTTTGGCAACACAAGTCATGTAAAACGTCCCCGTCTGACCGGTGGACCGTTTACGTAGGTCGGAACAATCGCAGACAAAACGTGAAACGTTTGGTGTAATCGATCACCGTCAGTCTAACCCCTGTAGGAAATCTAAACCCGGCAAGAACCTTTAACCAAGGTGAGTTCAGAAAACAAGAAAAAGCGTTACATTTCTTTCGAGTGGGCGTACATAATTTTCTGTGTGAATGGCGCCAGAAATGCAAACGTCTAGGTGGAAAATGTTAATATACATTCATACGCATGTACATACGTACATACGTACACACGTTCTCACGTAAATGCGTACATACATATATACATACGTACGTACGTATATAATACATACATACATGCATACATGCATGCATGCATGCATACATGCAAGCTTGCACACATGCACACACGCGCACACGCGCACACGCGCACACGCGCACACACACGCACACGCACACGCACACACACACACACACATACACGCACACACACATACATACATTACATACATGCGCACGTATAGGTATATCTACATACAAACATACGCTAGCTCGATTGTTGTTAGTTGGATTTACGTTTCATGCAAGAAAGAGCAATTCTTGCTAAAACGAATTAATGTTGGAAATACGTATTCACCACGTTGACGTACATACTGTGCGAAAGCTAATCAGACACGTAATCCCACCACTCTCTATGGTTAGTTACTCATTTTCTTTTACAGGCCTGAATAAACTCGGACAGCTGGGATTGAACGCGACTGATCATGCAAGATCTGCACAAGGTCGATTCTCTGCTACCACGCGATCACAAACACACACTCGGACCGCGGTATCCGTGGCGAACTGCGGGCGTGCTGCGACACTCCGGTCTCACGGAACCAACGTGCCGAGTGTCGCGGGCCGTTGCACAGAGCGGACGTCCAGAGTCGTACAATGTTTATTGTCTCCATATCGCTGGTTTCACGTCATCTGTCTTCCGGCCGGTTCCTTCAGCTCGTTTCCAGTCAAATGACACTCGCTTTCCTGTAAAACGCCTGCACTTTGGTTTGCGTGGTATTTAAATGCAAGAGAACACAGGTTCTCCCTCCTCACGCACACGCACGCACACGCACGCACACGCACGCACACGCACACGCACGCACGCACACGCGCGCGCACGCACGCACACACGCACACGCACGCGCACGTACACGCACGCACGCTCACGCTCACGCTCACGCACACGCACGCACACGCGCACACACACACAAACAAACACACACACTCAACACACACACACACACACACACGCACACACACACACACACACACACACACACGCACACAAATAAGGCATCAGTTGGCTTTGGTGCGACGTACATGTAGTCCCTATATAGTGAAGACATAAATTGCGAAATATAACTACGTTTCTAACATCCGTGAGATTTGGCAACATCATTGTAATCAAAGAAATGTAGATGTCTTTGTGTTTTGCACACCGAACGCAATCGCGTTGACCGCATCACCACCCACACAGCTGGAGTCTTGTATTACGGCACAACCGAACATCGCACCTAAACGTGCTGCACCATAGGCCGGATCAATCTCGTCACATACAAAGTGGAACGAATCCGAGATCTATTTCAACCTGTTCACCACACGGTGTATAAATAATATAACTAGGACGGGTCGACAGGCTCATGACTGGGCGTGTTGTTTTGCTCAAACAGACAGCAGTAGGAGACGGGTCTATTTAGATTCCCATTGGCGACAACGTTAACAATTTAACGCTTTTCGCAAATCTATATATGTTTAATGCTAATACATATTACTTCGTCATCCGCTGCACACGTTCGTCAGCTTTGTTTGCCATTGTTTCTCAAAAAAGTAATACAAGATGGCCCCTTAAAATGGTGTTCAAATAAGCCACATAATGTCTTTAATGGATGCTACAACCACTGTCCTGTGCACATGTTGTCAATCATACACCCGATATTTTAATCTGGGCAAAGCATGAATGTCATTGGGCTCGATATGACCGTGTCGACGTTCAAAAATAAATTTACTGGTAGCAAAAATTGGCTACCTTTTCTAAACCACTGACACTTCATTCATGGGAATCCTTTATTCAACACCTCGATCTATGAAATGGAAATTCCTTCGCAACTATGATTCAATCCAAATGTGCACTGCTCGGATGCTTCGTTGTATTATTTTGACGTCACCAGACAACGGGAATTTGTTAATTAAACTGGCCATTTGGTGGCAATGTAAGAGGAATCTTGCATTATGGCTTATCATTTTGGATGTCACTAAAAGTTTGATTCGGTGTCGCCTCCTAGCGTGAGGGTCACACAACTGCAGCCCGTTTTCGGACACCGTTTGCTATTTGCACCTTTAATGATAACAACGCGTGTTGGTTGCCGGGGCTTTCCCACGTACTGTGCCCGAAGCTGCACATGACCCTGGTTTAGAACTCCAGGCATGATCCTGATTCGTGTGTTGCTATCAGTTATTTAAATATTTACGATTGCGGTTAGAAAATATTTTTTATTACTAAATACTGCACGCCGCACAGACATGCGGACTACGCGGCTGTGGTGGTATACTCGTTCACAGACGTATCGATTTATTGACGATACAACTCGGGGGTGTTTAAAGAACGGCTACGTTTTAAATTAAAATAAGTTAATTAATTACATCCGGAAACAGACACAAAGCTGCGATTGGATGGTGACTTCGTTTCTGATTTTACTTTTAAAGCAGTCGGCACATTTTCGTTTGAAATTCAAATGATACAAATGTGTAATGATTTAATGACATGCACGCACTGATAGGATTGTGTAAATTGCTTGGAGAAAACATCAAGCAATGTCAACGATGCAAATAGCTATTTAAATACTTATGTACCTCAAATGATGCGCAGTGTTGACTTATGAGTTTATCACATGAAGCACATTTTAAACGAATATACGACTCTTTCTGAAAGTATCGCAAAACCATTTCTGAAAAATTGCGTTTTTTACATGTTATTATGTGGTTGGAACAATACCAGCTTCACATGTCCCCCTGGAAAAAGAACTGATATATCAGCTTCACAAAGGTAACATTAACTATTAAAATTAACTTTTGACGCCATATAAAAATACAAAAATAGGCATGTTTGGATATTGTCAAACAAGTACACAAGTGTGCAAATGAAAGTAAAGATTCTATACATGTTGCCATCATGCCATCAATCTTGCTTTGCTGCTCAGAACCTTGCACATCACACAATAGATGCATGTCCAAACTAACAGCAGCTGATTTAAACAAAACCGGTTCGAGTTATCAATGGTGTAACTAAGCTAGAAGGAAAAAAATCAGGAATAAAGATCCTTGTAAGAACATTTGCGTAACTCTCTTGGCCAATGTGAACGAAGGCAACCTTGTAGTGGAACCAGCTGAGATGGTTTGGCAGCGTGAGAAGGCTTCCTGATCACGTCACACATGACACAGGTGGCATTGACTGCTTAACTCGACGGAGAACTAGCATTTGAGGATACCTGGTAATCATTAAATGTGCTACATGAAGACTACCTCTGCAGTCGGATGCACGTGTACTCTGGAATGTGGTAACATTTTACCTGTTGGTTTCTCGAGAAGTATTTCGATGAAACCAATCCTGCAGATCTATAGAAGGACAGGACATAGAAAGCGCTGTGTCCATTGTGTAAGTGGATCGCCTTTGGTCTGGTTTCATTGGGACGTCAACACTGTTGCTGCTGGATATTATGTATACAAACCCTGAAGCAAGACTAAACAGACTTCCTGTTGTTGTAACAACCAACTCGTCAAGATTTTCAACGAGCCGTCGCTTATGACCAACGCCTGTCGTTGCTAAAAGTATTAATGGAGCGTGTTGTGCTGGGGGTCTCGAGTCTCACTGAAACCAGCACGCGGGGAGTCGCGGACCGCTGCACAGAGCGGATGTCGACAGCCGTTCTGGAGTCGCACAGTTTTTATTGGCACCATATCGCTGTGTTCACATCGTATATTTTCCGGCCGGCTCTTAGTGCAAGAATGAGTTCGTTTGCCGTCATATGTCAGCAGGTTTCGTGTTAACTCGCGAGGGTGCGAGGGACATGCGGCTATAACTGTAGGGTATATCGTAAAACAAAGTAGGCATGCAGGCAATTCGGCGGTAGACGTCCGTTAAACGTTGATTATTTGACGATAGTTAATATCCATTTGTATTGTATTGTTCTCGGTTGTGTAATCATGGTCATAGTCATATTTATTCACATGAAGAAGTTATCCAGGTGAGAGATTCAAACTGCAATTGTTGCAGGGATTGGTGATACGGTTTGTGAATCCCTACGATGGTCAAGCGAACATTCGCAGCTTTTCGTGATAGTCTCGTCTTCGGCGACGACGTTTTTACGTCAGGTCAGCGTCCGCGGCGCTAATTAAACACACACTGCGCTCGCGTGCAACACAACTGCGCCACGCCGATCACACGAGTGTCGAGTCATGGTCTACGTCAAACACATTTTATGTATTGCACAGTACTCAGTGATCGCAGAAAAACAGAACCTGGGGAAATGTGCGCTGCACGCCGGTGAACACAAATGTTAGATTATATTAATATCCGCACATGTATTTTATTTTCTATGAACGTGTTAATCGTCGCAACACAATCTACTTTAGGGTTCACTAACCACTTTCATCAATTACATTTACATCATGAGGAAGGAAAACATTAAACTTGGATAGACAAGTCACATTTAATTTCCCATTTGACGTCTACATGTCGGGTGTGATGCGCTGAATTCGCAATCCGACGAGTTCCGTGTTTTATACAGTGACCTACAGGCACTGGATTTTTTATTACAACTACTCAGGATTGTCCGTTCATGCAGGGCTGTACGCCAGTGTGCTATCAACCAGATTTTTATTGAACAACATTTGCACTCTTTCAATATCGTTGTCACAAACAAAATACTATAGGTGAAACCTCATTATTAAGGTCAACCTCGGGACTGGTCAAAGGTGACCTGAATGGCGAGGTGACCGTATTAGAGACATAAGTCCTATACACTACTTTTACTTAAATATTGTGTGACTGTCCTAGGGTGACTTTACATGCGACGTGGCTGTATTACCAAGGAGACCGTGAAGGGATGTGGCTGTATTACTGAGGTGACCGTAAAAAGAGGTGGCTGTATTACCGAGGTGACCGTAAAGCGAGGTGGCTGTATTACCGAGGTGACCGTAAAGAGAGGTGGCTGTATTACCGAGGTGACCATAAAGCGACGTTCAACTGTGCTGAAAAAGAGGCACCAGTTGTTGCCCTGTTACACATCAGAAATACTGCATGTCTAACGAATTTTAGTCCTTGACGTCACAGCTGTGAGGCCGCATTATATCGCTCACTCAACGAAGAGACCATCATTTCTTTTTGCTAGCGTGCTTTCTAGGCCTATTTTTGTTACATAATGAATTATCATTGTGCAGAATCGAATGCCGCTTGATCAAATATCGACTGAATTCGAGCGAGACGGCATCGTTCGTGCAGGAAGAATTGTTGTTAAACCTGTAGTTGACGAAACGATTTAGCCTCTCGATAAATCAATAACTCAATTGTCCACATGCTACAAATAGCAACACAAAGTGGTATGGATTGTGTGATTGTGTGACGCCATTATAGCGTCAAGTGAAGCATTGGTAGTATATATTTAATTTTAGATATCGTTCGGTGAAACCCATTACCCAGCTAATCATTCTCATCTCCGTTGTTGCCAGTCGTCTTTCATCTCTTGTCGATAGTGGCCACCTTTCACAGCCATGGGGAAGTGTCAGCCTAATTACCGTTTTGTAGAGCAGGACTTTCATCTTTTGTGGCACCTTCTTATCATATATCACTCCAGATAGTTCCCGCCACCTAGACCACCCGTTTGACACTCGGTTCTCAGTCTCCTTCCTCGTCTACGACAGAGCCAAGGTACTTAAAAGTCTGTACAGTTGAGAGGTTTACCTTTTCCTGAGACCCATACTTTTTCATCTTTACCGGCTCTGTGTGCCCCATTGACGGAAGGTGTTACGTCTTCGTTCTGCTGATCTTTAGCCCACATGTCTCAATTTTGTCTCTCCATTTGTTCAATCTTTCTTCTATCCTACCTCAATCTGAATCACACAACACCAGGTCATCCGCGAATAACACAGCCCAGTGTCTGCTCCTTGATCTCCTCTGTAATCACGTCCAGAATAATGATAAAAAGTAAAGGATTAAGGGCCGACCCCTGGTGTAGACCAACTGCAATCTTGATTTAATTCCTCTGTCTTTCCAGCATTTGCCATGATACTTGCCGTACACCCTTCATACATGTCCTTTATGATGTTAATGTAGTATTCTGGTATGCTCTTCGTTCGGAGGCTCTACCAGATCAACTCTCTAGGAACTCTGTCATATGCCTTCTCCGGGTCCACAAACCCCATGTGTAAACCTTTTCCGAACTCCCTATGTCCCTCTTGGAGTGTCCTGAAGCAGAACAACGGTTGCACTGTCGACTTTCCCGGTTGGAATCCATACTGTCTTTCATTTATCTCCACCAATCCTCTCAACCTCCTCTTAATCACCCTCTCCCAGAGCTTCAGAGTGTGGCTAAGAAGTTTGATCCCGCGGAAATTGTTACAATTTGAAGGGTCTCCTTTCTGTTTATAGATTGGTGCAATCACGCTTTTTCTCCATTCACCTTTCTCAAGGCCTGGTTTAGCACTTTTGCCATCCATTTCTTTCCTTCTTGTCCGAGCGCCTCCACTACATACGCCTTGATTTTCTTCATCTAATCCATCTGTGTCCGCACCTTCTCAGGTTTGATTTCTTTAATTGGGCCCTGTACTTCACAGGTCCCTGCCAATTCTTGACTTTCATTCTCGACATGTAAGCGTTCATGGAAATAATCTTCCATCTCTCCCGTATCTCTTTGTCCTGGGAGAGTAGTGCCCCATCTTTGCCTTTGACAAAGGCTACCCTTCCTATGTCCGCTGATCTCCTCTTCCTGGTGTTTGCCAGCTGGTATCCTTTGTTTTCCTTCTTTCCCCTTCAGTTCTTCATACAACTGCCCGCACGCCTTATCCTTGACTACAACAACTGCCAGCTTGCTTTCTTTCTTTGCTTCCTTGTATCTCACCCGATCTTCTTCGTCTCTTGATGTCTGTCATTTCTTGTACCTCTTTCTTTTCACTGCGACCGCCTCCTGCACCTTCTCATCCCACCACCACGAATCCTTCACAATATGTCTGCCTGGTGTTGATTATCCAAGCTCCTCTTTTGCAAGCTGCATTATTTTTGGGTACATTTATTTCTATGTTATGGTCCTTTCTTCAGTCTGCGAAGCAGTCAGCTGTTCCTTAACCTTGCAACTAAATGGATCTCTTACTTCCTCCTCGTTCAATTTCCACCATCTTATTCTTTTGGTTCTTTTCCTTGGTGACGTCCTCCTGCTGATTACTTTCATGTCCATCACTAGTGTCCTGTGCTGCGTTGCTATAGAATCTCCGGGAATCACCTTGTTGTTTGTTACACCTCTCATGTTGTATTTCCTTACCAAGATGTAATCACTCACTGTTTTGGTTCCTCTACTGCTGTATGTCAGCAAGCGCTCTCTCCTCTTCTGGAAGAAGGTATTTGTTATGGCCATGTCAAACGCCTCAGCCAGATGCAATACTCTCCCTCTCCCTCATCATTTCTATATCCCACATCACACTCCCTAGTTGGTAGTCCTGTCAGCAGTGCCTCCAGTTGGTTCCAGAATGCCTCTTTAACCATATCTTCACATCCCACTTTTGGAGCATATGCTGTCACTGTGTTCCACACTACCTCTGCCAGTACCAGCTTGATAGCCATCATTCTATCAGAAATTCTTGGACTTCCAGTACCTTGTCTTGATGGTTTCTCACACAAATCGCAACTCCGTTCCTTGCCCTACTTGTACCACTGTAGAATATCTTGCATCCCTCCCCAAGTTCCTTTGCTTTGTTTCCTCCCCATCTGGTCTCTTGCAGACATAACACGTCCACTCTCCGAGATTTCATCATGACCGCAACTTCTCGGCTCTTTCTAGTCAACGTTCCAATGTTCAACGTTGCTAATTTAATCGTCTGTTTACCTCTTTTTTTATATGTTTCGCAGGCACGGGGCGGTTGTGCTGCGCGTCGCTTTCAGGGAACGCCCTAGCTGTAAGCTCTTTCCTATTTCGACTCGAATTTAAATACTACAACATTAGTCAAACTGTTAGCAGTAGGCATGCAATTATTTTTAAAACAGTGAACGGTTTTACAACAAGTTAAAGAGCAGTCGAATTAATTCCATATTATTACACCTGTAACTGAAATTCAATTAGTTTAATTGGTACGAGCATAATTTTGCTTACATTTTCTCCCCGGAAATGTCATGGTAAGTGGATATCCAATATGACGTTCTGGATGTGCGTGTCAGCGTCCGTGTGTGCAGTCAAAAGTCAATCCAGCTTCCTCCTACGACCATTACTAACACCCGAGGGACTTGAAAACAAAGCTCCCGGGTTACTAATGACCAGTCCACGGACTACAGGTGCCTAGTAATTAGGATTGGTCAGTAGTCTACTTAGGATTGTTACGGGGCTAACTCTGGTATCAGTGTCCGGCGTCGTGTCAGGTGGCCCGCTGACCACAACACCTCTCCATCTTCGTCCGTCTGACGACGACAGGGATACGGTCAATAACCAGGCCGTCGTCCGTCCTCTCTCCGCTTCGTCTCTAGAGGCCAGACCGAGTCAGTTGACGTCGAACATTTATTTCCAAGTACCCATTTTGGGATTCTTGCTGTCTACTACATTCTCTCTCTCTCTCTCTCTCTCTCTCTCTCTCTCTCTCTCTCTCTCTCTCTCTCTCTCTCTCTCTCTCTCTCTCTCTCATATATAAATGTACTATATAAATGTACTAGGGTGTTCTTTCTCTTAGTGGCGCAATTTCAGTTTGACCCCGTTCTTTGCAGTTTCTTTTAGCGGCGTTTAATTACGGTGCGACACCGTTTCGGCTGCGCTATGAAAAGGTCCTTGCCACGAGGTTGTGTAAGAACATTTTTATTTGTTGGCATGATTTATAACTTAACGGGTGTGGACCGGGATGGTTATGACAATATTACAACTGATCTTGTGCACGTACTGGTCATATATTGACGTTATATTCGACCTAAATGTTGCGTTGTTATTATTAAGAGTGGTGAATCGATTTCACTATACTAGTATAGTCTATAGACAGGCTGTTTATCTTTTGTAATCATTGTTGATACTGTGTGTAGTATGTACAACTGATATCATAACAGTTTAATATAAGCTGCTCCGTTGCCAATGTCAGTGCTCAATTATTTGTAATTGCAATATGTTTGGTAGAATACTTACATATTTCTTACTTTAGAAATATGGAAACATTTACAGTTGTGTCTTATGATCACTGTGTGTCCTTTGTTGTAAGACTGACACTTGTCTTCTTTCTCTGAAGATATGGTGATTGTTCTGCTCCCTTACTTTGTGCCTAGATGCGATACAGTTCACTGGGACGATGTTTGTGTTTTATTTACTTTTAAAACGATTGTGCTGACATTAGTATTATTGTTTGTGTTGGCAGATGATTCGCCTCTGCCGTCTCTTTGTTCGTATTGACGTGAAAATGTAACGCCAAACTTGGTGAACGAACCTCAATAAAGGGATTTGATTCCGCATTAGTGCTGTTGACATTTGAGAAGTTTGGTGCACTAGAACACACACACACACACACACACACGCACACGCACACGCACACGCACACGCACACGCACACACACACACACACATATATAATCTTGAATCAAGAGCAAGACTAGCCTCGATACGAGTCCTCGATTATAAATTTTTGTTTTCTTCTTTTCTTTTCCCATATCTGCTTCTACCCAGTGTCGACTACCTCCTCCTCCACCCATCTCTTGCTCTCGTTCTCGGCTTCTCTCACAATCCAGCCAAGTTTATTCACACAAAAATCCTCAAAGACACTCGCCAACAACATTTGTTCTTCACACGACTGAGGTGGCCAACAAAGTTGCTATATAACAAAACGGACATTGGCTGCTGGAAACGGCATTTCATGTACTTCGTCCGTGTTTTGTCAAAACAAGTAAGACAGACACCGATCAAATATATACAGAGTACGTAAAATGGAAATTTGTGGTTATGATTTCGGCAAGTGCAGCTACTGTAAATCTTATTTTGTTAAATGTTCTAAAACGGACACTTCTGTTCCTGGCTTAGGAGGCCAGGGATATTATTCAGCTCTTACACTGCAAACACGCCCCAAGCCGATAGTTGTGGTCGAGACACATCATCGTAGAAATTTTGTTTTTTGCCGGATAAGAGCTAGACGGATGGCGACGCTGGGCCATTGATTTCGCATCCTGCACTTTCCAGTATACGGCAGCCATTTCACGGGCGAAATAAGCTCGCCATCCAGGTAACATCAAACTAAACGCGGACCCTCCTTGAAAGCGTCAGTTCCATGTTGACCCAGTAAAGCGACAGTCGTGGTCGTATTCAAGTTGCCTGGTCGGTGGCGCCACAGGTTTTTCTGTTTTCATTCCGAGCATGAGGAACGAGGTTCATGGTAGACGCGACGCAATCTCACGGTGCTGGATTGACCACCGTGGCCGGGTGGATATTGTGCGCTTCACGGTTCTGTGCGTTCCGCGAAATTGAATTGTATTTGTGGTGGAATAACCAGCTGTTGCTCACTGCGGTTTGAGGGGGACGACATTGACGTCAGTAAACATGTTTATGATGAAGACCTGTTGGATTTACTCACCGATAGCTATTTATTCAAATCATAGGGAAGATATGTACTATACAAAGATATAATATACGCCTACTATCTTGTATTAATATTAATTTGTATGATGTCAGTGATTAACATGACACACGACGATCTGGTAAATCCTTATGTTTTACGAGGTCACAAGATAATGTAATGGATAATAACATTTAGTTGTAGGCGAATGTGTCAAGTGTCGAAATGGGTCAGGTTTCGTTCCCTAACAAGTTCTTGGGTTCCAGGTTTCCCATCAGAATAGCATCGGTGGTAAACGGTGTTGAGTAGGACATACTCCAATACAAGTATAATACTTCACCTGTCATGTCAGCAAACAAGAACGCATTAACAGGCCATCAGCTAAACTGAGTCGAGATTAGGGAGAGTTGCATCATACGTCAATCTAAGTCAACATATATGTACCTATACATATACGTACATTACGGATACATGATCAACATGTCATGATCAACATGTCCTATAAAACATATATCCCATAGGAATTAGTTTTAATATTGTACATTCAGCCACATCAATCACACTACGTACATACAAAAATAGCGTTACCGTCTATATATGTTGTATGCATCTATTTTAAATTGGAAATAAATAATAAAATTCGATCAGTTTGTGGATAGTTTGAACATCAAGACAATGTCTGTGAGATCAAATCGTCGTTTGTTATCACTCTAATGTTCTGTCATACCGTTTTTATTTTTGCGAAACATGACACCTCAAAACAAAAAACAATAAGAAAACTTGACGTGTTCGACGGTAAAGGTCTTCAAAGTATCCTGGGCATTCGTTAGAGTAACGACGTGTCTAAGAAAAAGGTCAGAGAGTGATCCGTCCAAGATCCAGTCTCATCTACGCCTGAACTAGCTCGACCATGTCACATGATACCCACCTAGTGGACCTGTCTAACACACACCATGTGGACACCAGCTGGTCAGAGAAGAAGATGATGACCGGAAATTACCTGGCGCCTGACGGTCGACCGTGGCTGGTCAACAGAAGACAGAGCGACGTCAGGATGTTAGTTGCTGATCAATCCACGAGGATCGCTCTGACTTCCTCATTCGTCTGTGGACGCGGAAGCTGCTATGCCTAATAAAAAGTCTATGTCAAGTGAGTTGAGAGGATGTCTCGCCCGGTGATAAATAACAGCCCATCGGTGTAGCAAGTTCAAATAATAACAGTCTTTTCAACCAGACTGAAAACGTTCCATACTGTTTTCAGCCTCTTTAGCACACAGTGCCGAAGTTTAAAAGTGGTCATAAAATCTTGCACAATCTTGATAGTTATATCACACAAACATATCATTAAGTTCGAATTATATATATTCTAACATGTTGACCGTCAATATGTATTTTAGTCATGATTGGGTTGAATTGCGAATTTCAAATGCGAGAATTGGACCTACTGACCTATTTCCAACATGAGAAGAGTTTTGAACTTAGATTGAGCACACTCTTTAGAACCCAGGTTGAAAACACTTTTGTAGTGATATTAACATGGGAATGTCTTGAACGTCATATCCCAACGTTTTGTCTGTCTGCCCTTCCCTAGCAGTAAGTTGGTTTATGTCCAGCTGATTATTTTGTGTTTATTGAACATGTCGCATATTGCATTCGTCCTCAGTTTGTTGTTATAATAAAGCTTTTCTAACATCCGACCGCGGTTTTGAAACTTGGGCGCTTGCGTTCACGCCATATTTCGGAAGAGGAGCCGTTGGTCTCATCTACATAGTCTCTTTGCCACGGAAGTAAAACTATATATTATTTATCGATTCCGCGGTATAATTGGAAAATGTTATCTACGTTGCCGGGCAGGACATGGTCTGTCGTCAAATGAACACTGGCACGTGCTACTCACGTCGACAGAGACGTGGAATGCGTTGATACGTTACGACATGGAGACAGACGTGGAATGAGTTGATGATACGTTACATCGACACTGCCTGATCCATGTTTGATGACGCCGTCCCCGGCTATGGAGGTGTCGGGCCATGGTTTAGCGGCTGGCCAAACAGGTAAGACAGTGCAGACCAAACGAACCTGTCATGATTAATCGACTTGACAACGTGTAGCACCGAGGCATGCAACTCAAGCCCCTTTAGACCCTACCAAACAAACGAATGGTTAGCTTCATCATGCAAATGATCTCCAACCGAAGCTTTGTACTGAAGACCAGCGATGGACAGCGAAGCAGACTCAGACGACTAAAGAATGGTGTTCCACTAGGTTCTGTCCTAGCATAACTTCTCTTCAATATCTACATCTACGATCTGCCCGAAACAACCTTAAAGAAGTACGGATATGCAGACGACCTCGCAATCTTAATGAGGCACAGGCAATGGTCCCATGTTGAGACTGGTCTCACACGAGACATGAACATCATCTCCACCTACTTGAAACAATGGCGACTGAAACTCAGTGAGTGAGAAGAAAACGGTCTCTGACGTTTTCCATCTCTACAACAAAGAAGATAAACGTGAAATGGACGTGTTTGTAAACAATGCACGTCTCGTCTGTCAAGCAGCCCCTACATACCTGAGCATCAAACTAGACAGATCACTGACTTACAGGCAACATCTGGAAAACTTAAGCGCCACAAAGTAGCATAACTTGGAGCGTTGATACGCCGACTTGCTGGTACCACTTGGGGAACAAGCACCAAGACACTACGCACCTCAACCTTGGAATTAGTGTACGCGCCAGTGGAATACTGTGCACCGGTGTGGTGCAAAAATGCATATCATCAATACTGGACGTCAGCATCAACAACTCCCTACGAATCGTCACTGGATGTTTAAGAGGAACAAAAATTGAACACCTATCGGTGCTTGCATGGCATTGCACCACCGACACTTCGAAGACAGGCAGCTGTGCTATCCTTGGGCAAGCGAGCAAAAACACTGACCATTTACTATACAACGTTTGCTCAGAAAGGGCTAGTGTACAGCGCCTGAAGTCACAACACCCTTTCAACAGCCAGGCACATGAACTCAGGAAAGGACTGGCTGTCCAAACCAACCTCCCTACATAGGTTCATTCCAGAACAATATGTGCACTATGCTAGTTCCGACCTCCCGCGAAAGGCATGGATGAAGTTGAACCGCCTGCGAACGGGAGTTGGACGTTTCAATGTTAGCATGCACAGTTGGGGACTATGCGAAAGTGCCACTAGTGAATGCGGTGCGGCCCAACAAACAGCAGACCACATTATCAGCCACTGCACTCTCTACGGTGCTCCACACGGAGACACTGGCATCGCCAAGCTGGACCTGGCGACCCGGGAGTGGCTGCTCAACAACACTCTGTAAGTCTAGGCAGTAGACAAACGCGAGAAGAAGATGATTAATCTACACATTAGAATCGCTGACAATGTCCGAAGCCGAAGTTAGTCCTATTTCTTGTACACGTACATCTGTACGAAACAGTCGGATACACCGTCGTGTTTGCGTATCGGGGTGACCAATAACAATTGAATACTGATGTCTAGTGGCCTTGTTGAAAGACAGAAATGTCACTTGTTGTTTGAGTTCACCAAAGAACTTGACAATCTGCACGGTGTAATTCTCCATCACCCGCAGCGTAACCTACGTTATACAACACCGCTTGACCATCAAAAACGAGGGCGCGAGTGATTCTCTGTAAATATTGCCGCATTCGTTGTAAAGAACTGACGTCACAGTGCCGCGTGACGTCACCGCGGGTACCATTAATAGCGGTCAGTTTACTCAGTTTAACGCATCTGAATGAGGCTCGGTGACACACATATTAATTAATTAACCTCTCGTGCTCGTCGTTCGGCCACTGAATTATGCAAAGAATACCAATTAATTAATCGCACAAGCCGCCGTTATTTTGCTAATTTAAGACATTCTTGCACCGGACATACAGTTAAATAATAAATATTTACACAAATGTTTGACATTACCCTGTTCTCTGTTCCTGTCTGTCTCATAACGTTTCAAGACATCGGTAGATGTCGTGTTTGTCGCTATTGGTACTCGGACTGATGACTATTGTCAGCAATATAACAATTATGGTAAATCTGATGATGGTGGTGACGAAGACGACGATTATTGTTGTTATTATTATTAGTTGTAGTAGTAGTAGACCTGTCGTTGTTGTCGCCGTCGTCGCCGTCGTCGCTGCTGCTGCTGCTGCTGCTGCTGCTGTTCTCGTAATGACAGTTGCTATTGTTATTGATGTGGTCAATACTGCTGTTATTTTTTTTATTATTGTTGTTGTTGTTAGCCGCACTATCATCACCGTTGCCTTGGTAACGGACCGAAGGTATCCCTCGACGAGTGTAGGCTATAGCCTACTGGACATACGCGCGTAGGTGCCGCGAACAGCCTGACCTGTCCCTTTGACCTTTGACCATCAGTTGTGTTGCCGTGCCAGGAGTAGGGCCTGGTCCTGAGTTTTAGTTTCAATGTTTTCTTTTTCAATTTTTCTGCAAGTAATTGACACAGACTATCTTACAAGTAACGACTCCTCCTGACAAGGGCTTAGTAGGGACCTATCCCTGGCCGGCACTATTACGTTACCTTCATAGCATTGTCCTTATAACTTTGATGACTATTGCTTAAGTCTTTTTCTAACTCGATGTATTCAGAAGACCATCTTAACGTTGGCCTGCCACGTCTACATGCATGCAGTGTGATGTTTCAATTGCACTATTGTATTTATGAGCATCGAAAAAATACGAAATCCGCCAACATTTTTTTATTCTGTCCTATTTTCCTTACAACTGATTTACCATGGAATGACACCACATATTGTTTTGCCATTATGTTTTTACCATGGAATGACACCACATATTATTTTGCCATTATGTTGTTATCATGGAATGACACCACATATTGTTTTGCCATTATGTTTTACCATGGAATGACACCACATATTGTTTTGCCATTATGTTTTTACCATGGAATGACACCACATATTATTTTGCCATTATGTTGTTATCATGGAATGACACCACATATTGTTTTGCCATTATGTTTTACCATGGAATGACACCACATATTGTTTTGCCATTATGTTTTACCATGGAATGACACCACATATTGTTTTGCCATTATGTTTTTGCCATGGAATGACACCACATATTATTTTGCCATTATGTTTTTGCCATGGAATGACATCACATATTGTTTTGCCATTATGTTGTTGCCATGGAATGACACCACATGTTGTTTTGCCATTATGTTTTTGCCATGGAATGACACCACATGTTGTTTTGCCATTATGTTTTTGCCATGGAATGACATCACATATTGTTTTGCCATTATGTTTTTGCCATGGAATGACACCACATATTGTTTTGCCATTATGTTTTTACCATGGAATGACACCACATATTATTTTGCCATTATGTTGTTATCATGGAATGACACCACATATTGTTTTGCCATTATGTTTTACCATGGAATGACACCACATATTGTTTTGCCATTATGTTTTACCATGGAATGACACCACATATTGTTTTGCATTATGTTTTTGTCATGGAATGACACCACATATTGTTTTGCCATTATGTTTTTGCCATGGAATGACATCACATATTGTTTTGCCATTATGTTTTGCCATGGAATGACACCACATGTTGTTTTGCCATTATGCTTTTGCCATGGAATGACACCACATGTTGTTTTACCATTATGTTTTTGCCATGGAATGACATCACATATTGTTTTGCCATTATGTTTTTGCCATGGAATGACACCACATATTGTTTTGCCATTATGTTTTTACCATGGAATGACACCACGTATTGTTTTGCCATTATGGAATTATTATTTTGCCCATGGAATGACACCACATATTGTTTTGCCATTATGTTTTACCATGGAATGACACCACATATTGTTTTGCCATTATGTTTTACCATGGAATGACACCACATATTGTTTTGCCATTATGTTTTTGCCATGGAATGACACCACATATTGTTTTGCCATTATGTTTTTACCATGGAATGACACCACATATTATTTTGCCATTATGTTGTTATCATGGAATGACACCACGTATTGTTTTGCCATTATGTTTTACCATGGAATGACACCACATATTGTTTTGCATTATGTTTTACCATGGAATGACACCACATATTGTTTTGCCATTATGTTTTTGCCATGGAATGACACCACATATTGTTTTGCCATTATGTTTTTACCATGGAATGACACCACATATTATTTTGCCATTATGTTGTTATCATGGAATGACACCACGTATTGTTTTGCCATTATGTTTTACCATGGAATGACACCACATATTGTTTTGCATTATGTTTTACCATGGAATGACACCACATATTGTTTTGCATTATGTTTTACCATGGAATGACACCACATATTGTTTTGCCATTATGTTTTTACCATGGAATGACACCACATATTATTTTGCCATTATGTTGTTATCATGGAATGACACCACATGTTGTTTTGCCATTATGTTTTTGCCATGGAATGACACCACATGTTGTTTTGCCATTATGTTTTTGCCATGGAATGACATCACATATTGTTTTGCCATTATGTTTTTGCCATGGAATGACACCACATATTGTTTTGCCATTATGTTTTTGCCATGGAATGACACCACATATTGTTTTGCCATTATGTTTTTGCCATGAAATGACACCACATATTGTTTTGCCATTATGTTTTTGCCATGGAATGACACCACATATTGTTTTGCTATTATGTTTTTCCTTAATATGTTCTATGAACTTTCACAGCACAACGAACATCAATTACCTTACATCTGACTTGAAACTCGTTTTTCATAGAACAATCCTCAAACTTATACCACTTAAATTCGACTGAAATATATATTCTTTCTAATAAAATGCAGACGGTGACAGCAGCATATCGGACTTGATTCACAGATTTCATACGACGAAACACTGTTGGCGTGCAGCCTGCTCATAAACACAGAGGTTTACTTCGATAAGGTCGATGTGGCACGACCATGTAATCATGATGCGTGTACATGCACAGCATACACTAGTCATTTCTAACGGCTTTAATAAATGTACGCCAGGAATAAGCCAACATCGATTTTCACTCTAGCGCCATTATGAAAAATAGCGTTGAGTTGATAAATGTACCGCAGGAAAGGTTGTGCATTAATTAGTATTTTGGAGAGTATTTACAGTAAAATGAAGTCTGTTAGATGTGTCCATTTCAGAAAGGATTTGCGCGCGTATGCGTGGGTGCGTATGTGTACGTGCGTAAGTATGTGCGGGCGTGAGTGCGCGTATGCGTGTGCGAGTGTGTGCGCGCGTGTGTGTTCGCTCACGCAAACACATGTTTGTTTGTGCGCATATGCACTATGCACTGCTGTTGTTATTACTTATGACATTGTTACCGAAAAAGATTCACCATCGACTCGTCTAGCAAGACACGCAATTATTAACTCGGTTACGAAGTCTGGAAGTTGGGAAATTGAGACTGCGAAAAAGTTAAGAAATTCGTGTAATTGTCACGTAACGTCGGAGATAAAGCGGAAATAGCCACGACACAAGAGGCAGATTGACGCAGACAGGATGGCTTACATCACAGATTGATAACATAACTGCTAGCCGTGGTTATTAAGGTGTGCTGTAGATATCACATGGTAATGAATTTGACAATGTTGCATATCATTTATTGTGGAAATTTATGTTAAATGAGTAAGCTTGGTTGGTGCATAACTTAGCGCATGTTCATGTTGTGTTGTATAGAATAAGCCAATCTAAAGTATGTGTTTCGCGTGGTAACATTGGATATGTGTTGTGTATCACCGGTCTCTCATAATATTCCTCCTGTAGGCATTTGTTGACATAGTTTAAGCATTAAAGTGTAGTAATATAATGAGGTTAACACAATACTGTGCTTAGGAAATGTAGTTTTGACTAAAACCACATATCACGTTGTTACTTCATTGTGTCTTGACATTTATCACAATAGTGAGTTTAGCTATTATGATTTTGTTGTCGAGTATATATTAAACATTAAGATGTGTTTTTCATAAAACAAAATGAACTGACCTTATCATTAATGCATATCACCATAAATTGTAGATTTATAGCAGCATGTCTTGTCTATGCATTCTCTTTCATGCAGTATCTATGCGCTTTGCCGGGTATCAATTATTTCACAAACAACGTATTCTTGCTTTGTATTGTTAATAACGCCAATTTTCACCAACGACGAGAACTGACGTGCAGTGGCAACAGCACGGTAGACATACCAAGAACGTGAAGCATCATCATACAACATACGCTTCGTACGTTGCAGACTAATTTTGTCACTGTGACACGCTACTTCAGATACACATACATACAGACAGAGACAGATTAAGCACTGACCGAAGCGCTGGACCAAATCGGTTGTAGAGAAATGATGTCCCTAACTAGAGCAGCTATCAACAGCTATCACGACGCAGCCAACTTATGTCCACAGTCGCTGTTACATGAAGGACAAATTCGCGACATTTTCGGTGTTCGCGCAGCCTAATTATAAATCATCCCCAATTTACCTCACATTTTGTTAACGAAAGTGAAATGTATTTACTAATTACGTAGATTAAAGACCACCAAAGGGTCTTGTCTAATACGATTTTCAGAAAATGTTACATCAAAGCTTTTTGTATAGATTAAACGCCAGCTTATGGGATGATATAAATAAATATATATATACTATATATATAGTATATATATATATATTACATATATAAGTATGTATATATATATATATATATAATTATTGCTGAAATGAAGTTATTAATTGTACATATTTACACATATACTAGCTAACACCCGATCATAAAGCAACAAACCAAATTAAAAAAATCTGTTTCCTCCAAAATAGAAAAATATATCGTTTAAGCAGCAAAAAAGTAAGTAATAATTAATTATAAATAACTACCTTTGTGTTTGCTAAAAAAGGCATTGGTATATTAGAGGTCAATGGTGGAAAGAAGCGAATGAACACAGAAACTGGCGATTACACTTGGGCAATTGGGAGGAGATATTGCCAGACCTACACCCAAAGTTAGCGTATTAATATATAAAATCATTGTTGCCCGTCTAATGGTGACTCTTCCTTGTCTCTGTTAACAATTTTGCCCAACGAGTCTTGTATGTCGCGCCTCTGAGCTCAGATTCCTATTGGCGCTACAGAAGTTTATTATTAGTATTATTATGGTATAGCAGTGTACCTATGCTTCCAATGTGTTTGTATTGTGTAATCCTGACGAAGGTTACTCGCCCTACATTCCGACTGCGTTGACATCGCTTGTAAACTTCTCTACAAAGCAAATGCAGCGAACCGTGCCCGAGAGTCCGATGAGTTTACACGTCTGACGGACATTTGTATTGGAATCATATTGCACAAACAATGAGTACTTAATTCCGCGTGAGAAGCTTACGTTGGAGAGACATTCCTGTTGTTTAGCAATGTCTACATAGTTTATTTTGAGCAAGTTCCACTGTGAGCTGTTATTGACATGATCGAGGCAGAGATTGTGGTTGAGGCTGTGGCTGCGGTTGTGATCGAAACCACAGCCGCAGCCACTCACTCTGTGTCGTCTCCCGGCCGTCAGTCCGTTTCCGTCCGTTTTCGTCGATCGCATGTTCGCTACCTCGCTGACTCGAAGCCTTTCCCCAACCCCCCTGTTTCCATCTCCTCCATTCTCCCTCTTTTCTTCTCTCTCCCTCTTTCCACCCCTCTCTCTCTCTCTCTTTCTTTCTCTCTCTCTCTCCCTCACTCCCTCTTTCTCTCTCCCTCCCCCCGTTCTCTATATAAAACTATGATACCGCCAGAGAATGTTAACCCCAAAATGTATGATCATCATACGAGATTAACGTGCGGCGTGGGCAAATTTAATTACTCTAGTCGTTGTAAACGCGGTAGTTCTAATTCTGCAAGTGACTATCCAGCACCGATAGTAATCGGCGAAATGGAGAAACCCGCCACACGTATTATTTGCGCATTACGACACCATCGATCAGCCGGCGACGGCTATCACCGTCTAGCCGACTGACAGTGCCTGTCCAGATAGTGCTGTCCACTAATTGGCCACGCCCGCAGTCTCGTCGTTAAACAGGCGCGGGCAAGGCAGAGCACGACCGCAGTGTCGTAATTGGCTGATTAATCCGGTCGTTGTAGCACTATCAAGATGCTATGATGTCGTGTCACTCGTGAGTTATACGGGAATTGTCGTCTTCGCTGACGGCGCTCGCGGAATACGTAGACCGCGTTAAGTAGGGTTCGTACTCGATGGCACCATTTTATTGTAGAGCACCAGTAACCTATAGAATTTCACACAGTTCAGTTATCGCATCAACCAGTCTGGCGCAGGATACGACGCCTACATATAATTCTTCCCGCTGACCAATCACGCCAGACCTGATTACTATTATATTAATCCAAGGGTCGCTTTGATTTTCCTCGAGGGGAAAATAAAATAATAATAATAACCATATTCTGGGTAAATGTCACAAGTCTTTCACAACTGAAAGTCTTACATACAGAAACGGTAACGTGTGGGTTGTTATACTAATCGTGTTATTTACTAACAGTGGTGGTAGTAGAAGTACTTCGTTAGTCTACTTGAGTAGTTTTTTAGGTAACGGTAGTTTTGCCAAGTACAATTTTCACTAAGTACTTCTACTTGTAACGAAGTAGTTTTATTCATAGTAACGATACTTTTTATTTCGTTACTTTCAGCCTACTTGACAAAACATTTTGGTTACCATAATTTCGTTCGTTGACATTTCCGAACACTTGCCGTAGGCGAGTTTTCAGTCAGATATTACGGTCGGGATAATATATATCTATGGTCGGGATTATGATGCCATCATTGCGATTTTGGCGCTCCATAATTTTAGTTCATTTGCATAGCATACCGTCAGCCTTTACGAGACTGGCGGGATCCGACCATTTTTTATATTGACTGCGACAGCGATGGACGAGCGAGAGAACCCGTGGGCGTATTTGGGCGATGTGTTTAAATGTTCTGCTCGTACTAGCAACAGCCTGAAATTCGTGTGCCTACTGTGTCTGCCGAAACACACCGTTATTTCGGCGTATGTAACTTCGCAGTCGAATTTACGCAAACACGTGGAGGTACGGTACCGTATTGCCTACTGAGTATTGGTTGCCGCTACTGCCAGTGACGTGGCCATGCCTTCGGGCTTTGCCTATGCCATGGGCATGGCTATGGCAACTTCTTCGACGATAACGGCTTCTTCGTGAGGAAGTCGCGTCACTCGTCCGGCCAGCTGCAGCTGGAGCAGTACTTGGCGAGCAAGAGCCCCCAGCTGACCGTACTGACCGCCTGGCCGAAGGTGAAAGCGGTCTTTGTGAAGACGAACACTGCTCTGCCGACCAGTGCCGCCCGCGAGCATCTTCACACCCGCCCGCGCCCGCATCGGAGACGCTTACTTCGAGCATCAGCTTCTGCCGAAGCTGAACGCCGATGTAGTGAGAACTTTTTAACTGACTGTAGCGACTTGTTTCGCACAACACCCATTGTCTTATTATGTTGCACCAATTATGCTTTGAGTTTTCCGTTTTTACTAACATATAGTAGTTGATTGTAGTAATTGCTTTTGCACATTGTCGTTTTGATGCACCCTTGTTGCACGAAATTTTATTATGTCGCACCAAATAAATTATGTTTGATTTTTCGTTTTTACTTTCTATTCAAGTAGTATTTTGTGAGGGGTACTTGTACTTTCTACTCAAGTAGTATTTTGACATGATTACTTTTATTTCTACGCAAGTAGTTTTTGGGCATGACTACTTGTACTTCTACTCAAGTACAAAAAAGGAGTTGTATCACCACTGTTTACTAACCGTGTTAACGTTTATATTTACTCAGTGGTGTAAAGCGGCAATTTGTCATGAGGAACCTGAACGTTTCGCAGGAATCAAATCCTAATGAATGTATTTAGAATTACAGGTTTCTCCGTTATCTACCAGAACATCGACCTGATGATGCCACGCAACACAAATTCAACGTAAAACAAGTGAGAGAGGGAGGGAGGGAGAGAGAGAGATATATATATATATATATATATAGAGAGAGAGAGAGAGAGAGAGAGAGAGAGAGAGAGAGAGAGAGAGAGAGAGAGAGCGGTAGTGTTGTTGTTAGCACACCCGCCTAGCACGCCAGCGCTCTGACGGGGCTTCGTGTTAACCCTTCCACGTACAAATGTTCTTTTATTGTTTGTCTGATGTACAAAACGGATTAGGTTGAAGGCACTTTTTGACACGATTGACATCAGGAGTTTACATACGTTTGTACATGTTTACGTGGAGAGGGAGCAAATACCCAATACATTTGGTATAAAAACCTGGCTCTTAACACTGGGGACTGTGTATCCCTCGTGACTTGGAGATCACGTTAATGTCGGTCCTGTTTTAAATTTGGGACGTAAAAGATCTACTGAGAACGACAAGCACCCTGTCAGTTACCACCATCAGTGCCAGCATCGAAAGGTCGGTTCGGTGAAAAAGTTCTGGAGAAAGGCTGACTAGTTGAATGAGGCCTTGTAAGACAGTGACATTCGAACCGCAACACACTGTATATATTTCATAGACTAGTCAGGTGATAACACGTTGTGTAGCGTTGGAAACAGATTAACTAGAATATGAAGTATCTGTCAAATTGTCACGCGTGAGGCCCACCGCAGTTGCCCATAAAAACTAAAACAGCGCATGCAAATGTCTAAAAATGTAGATATGAATTCCAAACTGTAAACCAATTTCGAATAAGTCTATGTTAGCATAAGCGGGTCCAGGGGCCTGGGGGCATGTGCCCCCTAAACATTCGGAATTTGGCCGCGCGTTGCCTACGCTAGATTGGCGTGCGTTCCATGGGCCTGTTGATTTTGATTAGCAACAGCGGGGGTCTCGTCAATGCTCGGTATAGCTAATCATAGCTACACGACTCCCTCTGTGTATTCTGACTGAGCATATGTTGCATGTTGTCTATGCAGCAGGGCAAACACAACTTGCTCATCCTGCAGACACCGTGTAACGGTTGTAGCCGTTCTCGTACTCCATTCCGTCTAGCGAGACTTTTCCCAATCGTTCAGCTCACACTACAAAAAAACAAAGGTATATTCTTATATAGGAGCTGTAAAAGTTTCTAGCATACCTGGTAATTCCTGCGCCAACTCAACTACTCACTGAAGTCCCAGTCACGCTGCAATTACCGAGCTAAAGCTACTCGACTACGCAATTCCGCTACTATCTTTAGCCAGGTTGGCCTATTACTGATTTATCCAGCGCAATGCGGTGAGATAACGAAAAGTAACAAACAGTCGAATCCCGGCGAAACAATCGTGTTTTCTATATAGAACCTTAATTTTTTTTTATTTCACTCCAAGTAGACCTTGTAATTGTAACGCTAACTCAACCATTTCGTGGAGTGTTTCCATTAGCCACGCTGCAACTAGTGAACATATACTATTCGATTATATAATTCCGCCACCGTCTTTAGCCGGGTACTTCTCATTTATGCAGCACAATGAGCAACAGCAAGGAAAAGTAACACAAACATCCCAACCCCGGCTCTTTCAGTGAAACGCTGGCGTCCTGCACACCAAGCGATTCCTGCCACGTTAAGTAGGACATCGTTTCAAATGATTTTATAGCGTGTACATTGCTGATTTGTTTGTAGTCTACTGGTGTTCTTTGCGATTAAATTCTAATTGCACGGTGAGCCTGAAGAGAAAGCGAACGCTGTTGAAACATTTATGCAACACGTCCTAGGCCACACATATATAAATACTATGCTCTTCAGTCTACGTTATACAAGATGCGTTATCGAAGACAAAATGGTGCTTCGGACACATGCATGTGGTGCGTGCATATACAGAGGCGATGGTTGAGTGATCATTGTGCAGCGTTGTCTAAATATTAGGCCTACCTATGGGTCAGCGTGACAAAGCACTGTTTGAACTCATTTGTCGGAATGTAACTCTACGAATAGATGGAAGACATTATAGCTACGGGTGCGGGGTATTTGATACAGTGATTGTGCTTACCCGAGGCGTCTATGAAGAGATGAGACCATTTGTGAGAGGTGGCGAGGAGCATCCTCACAAGCCAGGGGTGGCAACTACGTTCACTACTGAGACTGGTGTAATTAACAACGCCACCTGGCGCGCGACGATGGCAGGAAGTGAAAGTTATTCAACGAGATCTAACCCCTAGATTTATGCTTTCTGCCATGAACACGTTTTCAAATCTTGACATCGAATTCCGCAATCAAGAAGTCGTTGTTTTGTTAATTATCACTGTTATGTTAAATATCTTACGTTCACGTAAATCGTAAGTAGAATCCTAGACGATTAACGTCGTGAATACATTTAAAATGTGTCTTTTTACCTAGTCTGAAAGAAATACAATATTTATAATAAACCGTAACAGGTGTTAATCAAAGCGGATTCATAGTAATACAATGCAGGTGTATTTTATCATACATTGTTTTGGTAGATATACCTGAATATTTCCATATGGCTATTTGCTGCCCCTTCAGGTACAAATGATTTGGTAGATATACCTGAATATTTCCATTTGGCTATTTGCTGTCCCTTTACGTACACATGTTTTGGTAGATATATGCATATAAACACCACATGTCAAAAGTACCTTCAACCTAACCCTAACCTTCAACCTAACCCTAACCTTCAACCTAACCCTAACCTTCAATCTAACCCTAACCTTCAACCTAACCTTAACCTTTAACCTAACCCTAACCTTCAACCTAACCGTAACCTTCAACCTAACCGTAACCTTCAACCTAACGCTAACCTTCAACCTAACCCTAACCTTCAACCTAACCCTAACCATAATCCTAACCTAACCATTTTCGTGCATCAGACCAACCATAAAAGGATATTTATACGTGGAGGGACAGCACGAGCACCCTCCGCAGCCAGAGGAGATTGGCAGGCTCTGGTCATGCGCACTAAATGTTTACATATTAAGCTCCGCCCACTCGGTATGTTTTTAAAGATGTTTTTTTAATTGCTGCTTCCTATACATTTATATCATTTTCTATTGATACGTGGTGACGTAGTCATGTATTAATAACCAAGGGAGCGAACCATTGTAATTATTATTTTCTATAGGATCTGAGTAATTAATTTTCGAAAGTTGAACTTGAGCGATGCGAGAGCACGCACATGTTCGTAACATCTTTCTATAACACTTGTTTTCAAAAATCAAAAGTGCAAAATGCTCATCAATTGTTAATGATAACTGGGCCAGCAGACAACAATATGGCATTGTTTCAGATGTCTCATCAAGGAGCATTCTTTTAAAACCATGTTTTTGTTAGGTAAAAGTAGTTACGTCATCGAATAAGTGGTTTAGTTTTGCCGTGCATTGGTTTAACTCACATGTACCTGTTGTGATACCTCATAACTAGGCTAGGAACTATGTTGTATCATACGCGTAATAAACCGCCAGTTGGTGAATCGCCTACAACTGTGTATTGACTTGTGCGTGGAATCGGAGTGTCTGGAAGAGTGAATTAGTGTAGCATACAAACGAACAATCACTTCATGGTGGCAGCGTCGGGATACATAAAACGGCGGTAACAATGAGCATCAGAATCATGAACTTTGAAACTGTAAAGTGCTGAATAGCGTAGAGTCTACGTCGTTAACCGCTGTGCCCGCAACCCAAAATCCGATCCGGCATCGTCACGAGATTCACGCATGCCGTCATGCGTGATACATCTGTGTATCACTCCGCGCGCTACACAACTGGTCACCAGGAGGCGACACAACTCATCAAAAGCTTCATGTCTGGTCGCTAGGGGCGACACCGCTGCATAGCGCACACCGCTAACGCGCAGTAACAGTGTTATAGCCGGCGAACTCGTAAAAGCAGTTGCCGGGCTAATAACAAATACGCCCAAACGCATCACAAAACACGTAACAAAAAAAAACACCGTTGTTGCACCCACAATGGCAAAATACCCCACTATGGACTGGGTTGGCGAGAACGTTGCAGAAACGTTCAAAATGTTCAAACAACGAATGACTCTCATACTAACCGACGAGAATGTTGTTGACCCGGCCAAACAGGCGGTAAAGATACAGATCGCTGTGGGAAACGAGGGACTGAAGCGAATCAACTCGTCAACACTGACGGAGGACGAAAAGAAAGATCCTGCGAAGTTATACAAACTGTTTGAAGACCAACTCGACATCAGACTAAACTTCCGAATCCATAGAATGGAGTTGATGACATTTCGTCAAAATGAACGTGAATCAACTGACGAATTCGCCAACAGAGCGCGCCACAAGGGCGGCCTATGCGACTTCGATGAACGCGGATCGAAGTCGAGAGGATCATTGAGTTGATCATCGCAAGCACTCCGCATGAACTACTGCAAAAGCACCTCCTCGACCAAGAGAAAGGCTACAGCATGGATCACGTGTTGAAGGAAGCACTGACGGCGAGACTTACACAAAGTCACAGCGTCAGAAAGCCACACAGACACCACACGTGATGAGGTGTATGCCAACCTGAATATTGTCTGCGCTGATATACATGGCGTGCACGATCTGAAGCTGAAGGTCGACACAGGCGCGTCAGGCAACACTCTGCCAGTACGTGTCGCCAAGCAGATGTATGGAGACATGTGGCGATCGAAAGTAGAACCTGTACACAACACAAAGCTGACTGCATATAACGGCGACGAGATAGAATGCTGCGGCGCACTGAAGATACTATGTCAATACAAGGACTGCCAGTGGCGCAAGTACAAGTTTTACGTTGTTGACGTCGAGGGACCAGCCATCCTAGGCCTGCGGGCATGCGACCAGATGCGGATAGTGACAATCAACTCCATCAAATCAGGCATCAACCGATCGATTCCAGAGAGCGACGCACAGAGGGCGACCGTGAACTCCATCGAGGACATCAAGAAGCAGTTTCCAGAGCAGTTCGACCGCATTGGCAGCTTCGAAGGCAAAGCCAATCTAACACTGAAACAAGATGCGGAACCATCGATTGACGCACCACGCAAGTGCAGCATCCATTTGAAGGCAAAACTGCAACATGAACTCGACACAATGGAGAAAGACGGGATAATACGGAAGATTGAGCATCACACAGACTGGTGTTCATCCATCACAACGAGCGTGAAGAGAGATGGTTCACTGAGAGTCTGCCTCGATCCCAAGCGTCTCAACGACAGTCTCAAGCGATGTCCACATAAAATACCAACTCTAGAGGAGGTCAACCCCGAGTTCGCAGAGGCACGGGTATTTTCGAAGATGGATGCCAAGGCTGGCTACTGGTCTATCCACCTCGATGAAGCCAGTCAGGAGTTGACTACCTTCCGAACACCGTTTGGGAGGTACTGCTACAAGAGACTCCCGTTTGGCCTGTGCGTATCCCAAGACCTCTTCCAGTAGGCGATGGACCGCATCTTAGCCAGGACACCGGGATGTGTTGGCATCGCGGACGATGTGGTAGTCTACGGACGAGACAGCGCCGAGCACGACAAGAACCTCTTCCGGCTGATGCACATTGCCAGAGAGGAAGGTCTTGTCTTCAACTCCACAAAGTGCATCATCAAGACGAACGAGATCGTCTTCTTTGGGTCGGTGTACGGGCAAGATGGCATCAAACCTGATCCGAGTAAGATCGAGGACCTACGCAAGATGCCTACCCCACAGGATAAGGAGGATCTTCAGCGGTTCATCGGTCTGATGAATTATCTTGCGGCGTACATCCCTCACTTCGCTGACAAGGTATCGCCTCTGAGGGCACTCCTCAAGAAGGACGTCCCATTCGTGTGGCAAGAGGACCATCAGCATACTTACGACGACCTGAAGAGCTGTATCGGCAGCGAATCGTGCCTGTCCTACTACCATCCACAGAAGGAAACAGTCCTAGAATTCGATGCGTCGCAGAGAGGGTTGGGTGCCTGCCTTCTACAGGACAACAGACCCTTAGCGTTCGCATCCAAGACGCTCACACCGACACAGTCGGCGTATTCCAACATCGAACGTGAGACACCGGCGATCGTCAATGGAATCCTAAAGTTCCACACGTACCTCTTCGGAAAGCCGTTCGTCGTCATAACAGATCACAAACCTCTGCTGATGATACACAAGAAGCCGCTAAAGAGTGCACCTCCACGTCTACAGCGACTCTTGATCAATATACAGGGATACGACTTCCAGCTTGTGTACCGACCTGGCAGCCAGATGATCATCGCAGATGTCCTCTCGAGACTTCCCAACCCGGAGAAGAATGCCGAGATCCCACTAGACGTGACAGTGGATGACATCTCGCTAGACGACGACGATGAGAACGCCCACAACATCGATCTAATCAACTTCAGCACCGACAAACGAGTCCAGCTGCGACAGCTGTTGACCTCAGACCACACACTGCGAGCTCTCCAGCAAGTGATATACAGTGGGTTGCCTGACACGATCAGAGAGCTGACACACGACCTTCGCCCGTACTGGTCCTACCGCGACGAAATCGGAATTTCAGATGGAGTCATCTTCAAAGGAAGACAGGTGATCATACCAGAGGCGTTGAGGTCAGACATCCTGCAGCAACTTCACGAGTCACACCTCGGTATCGAGAAGACACGTCGACTCATGAGAGAGTCGGTATATTGGCCGAACATCCACAAAGACATAGAGACAATGATCAAAGCATGTGCAGCATGTCAAGAGAATCAGCCAGAACATCGACAGCAACCTTTCATCGCTCATGATGTGCCATCCACACCGTGGACCAAGGTGGCCAGTGACATATTTCAAATCAAAGGAGACAACTACCTGCTCATCACTGACTATAACTCCAAGTTCTACGTCGTCCAGAAGATGCACACGACAACCAGCACTGCCATCGCCAACATGTCAGCAGAGTGGTTTAGCACGTTTGGACCACCACTGGAGATAATCACCGACAATGGCCCACAGTACGTAGGGAAGCCATACGACGACCTGTGCAGGAGATGGAACTTCAAGCACACCACAACATCACCCAGATATCCTCAATCGAACGGATTGGTTGAGAGACAGGTCAGGACGGTCAAGGGGATCATCCAGAAATACGCCAAGACCGGCAATGACGTGTTGATCGCGCTACAACAACATCGATGCACGCCGATAGACAGCAACTTGCCCAGTACGAGCGAAATCCTTTTCAACCGACCTGTCCGCACGACACTACCTAGTCACCATCCGGTGCTGATGCAGCAGAACCAGCAACTGACCAACGAGCAGCTACAGCAGCGCAGAGAGCGCATGATAACCGACCACGACCGACACGCGGGTCCAGAGCTCGCTCCGTTGCATACCGGACAGCGCGTGAGGATCCTCAACAAAGAGACTCACCAGTGGTGCCCAGGCGAGATCTTGACGCAGTGCGCAGAGCCACGGTCATACGTTGTGCAGACGCCGAACGGCACGAGGTTGCGCAGAACGAGGGCGCACCCAAGGGAGCTACATGCCACGTATCGACCTAGGAGCATTCTGAAAGACCCTGCAAAGCATGCACGGCGACGAGTGACCTTCCGAGATGACGACACGGACGATCATCAGGTGACGCCGCCTGTCCCGGCGACTGGTGACACGACCACTGTTGATGCGCCACTACCTCAGCCGACGATCAGACATTCCGGGCGGATGATTCGGAAGCCATCGAGGTTCCAAGATGACTAGCAGCAGACTGTGTCATATTAAATAATTATAGTTCATAATTACTTGTATACAACGAACTTTATCGTGTTATATTGCCATATTAGTATAGTCATTTAGTCATACTGTTATACATGACATCTCATTTTGTATCACATCAATCTGATTGATACACTCTTTTTCTTTATTATTTTCCGCAGAGGGAGATGTTGTGATACCTCATAACTAGGCTAGGAACTATGTTGTATCATACGCGTAATAAACCGCCAGTTGGTGAATCGCCTACAACTGTGTATTGACTTGTGCGTGGAATCGGAGTATCTGGAAGAGTGAATTAGTGTAGCATACAAACGAACAATCACTTCAGTACCCACAGTTATATATGCAATATTAATAAAAGTATACATTTTGATCATCTTATTCTATTGCATCCGACGATAAGTTTTAGCTTATTATATTAGCTTAGGAAACTAGTGTTTAAAAAGTGCTAAACTACACACAAGGTAATTTTATTTTAAACAAAGTGAAGCATTTAATATTATTATATAATATTATATTATATTAAAACTATAAAAAGCAAGGGACTACTGAATGTTTGACTTACTGGATGTGTATACTACTCCCTTGACGTAATGCTACAATAGCATTTTGTTACCCCATAATGTTGCATTACCTTAAAATCATTTTATCTGATCGGTTAGTTAAAGTTGTTAAGTCAATTTTAAAACTTTGGTTTTCCAATTTATTGGGTAAACAAATACAACAATAAAAGTGCATATTTGTTGTCATTTTATCCTTACTGCTAAAAGGTATCTAACAGCCCCAAGTTAGTTGACGAGCTTACCATTTAATATTCAGTCAATATGTTATCATGGTGTTTGCAACATAATGATTTGAACATTTTGTAAGAATATTAATGGAAGATATTGGTCTTGTTATTAAACAGAATATTAGTGTTACGTAGGATGATATGGATAGGATTTTGAAAGCAATTATCTATCTCATTAAATACTGTTGTAATCACACCATGTGATTATGATAGATACATTATAATGAGGAAGATTAATTATTATACACCTGCATAAAATAGTTATAGTTAGGTCCCTCATTGGAAATTGCATACAAGCATGGAGGCCATAAAACCTGCAACTACAGCCCGTTTTGAGACTTTGAGCGAAATACTTTTCCCTCAAATGGAACTGTTGTCTCAATTGGATCTTCATATGCACTCATTGCACCCTCCCACCCTTGGAGCCTAGTATATGTGTTTGTATCAGAGGATAGGACATAGACATGAATACAAACATGAGCAACTACGCTTATGTCAGTACCAAGACAGCTTGACTGTGACAAACCATTAATTCCCTTAAAATGTGGGAGTACTATTATTAGGTGGTGTATCATTCATATTATAACATAAAAAAGTAAATTCTTATATATATATATATATATATACATATATATATATATATATATAGCACAGTATCCAGTTCTCAGCACAGTTCAAAGCGCATCACACTTTATTCCCTGACAGGCATTAATTCCCTTAATATGTGGGAGTACTATTATTAGGTGGTGTATCATTCATATTATAACATAAAAAAGTAAATTCTTATATATATATATATATATATATATATAGCACAGTATCCAGTTCTCAGCACAGTTCAAAGCGCATCACACTTCACAGTATCCACTTCCCTGACAGGCCTGTACAATCGAATACCATCTTGACTTCGCTGGGAAGCAACCAGACATGCTACAATTAATGCGCAAAGACAATTCATACATAATAAATATTCACCACTGTCTCTAGCCAGGTACTCATTCATATAGCTGATGAACTGGAGCAACGTAGAGTGGATAAACTTGCCCAAGGTTCGACATCGCAGCACAGGATTCAAACCTGGGTTCTGTCAATTGAGAGTCCGATGCTCTAGCCACTGTGCCACTGCGGCACTGCGCCACTGCACTCAACAAAACTATAAGTGTTTCAATATACAATAAATACAGTTATCGTTACAATCCACTTTGACACACAATTTAAGTGTGTAGTAATTCTTCTAGCTACCATGAATGTATGTATGTTTTCAGGCTGTCTAGAAGATATGGTTGAATCAATTGCATCGTCATGGACTACAGTAGTGGAAATTATGCACGTGGATTTATAGGATCAGTATCAACTGAAAGCAAAATTGAGTTATTAAACCAGAGCAGATTACTGTGTCAATTAATTAATTATGCATAAAGACATCACAAGGTAAAACTGAGACCGAGTGATGAACATGGCACAGTAATTGCATATAAATGGACCACATACTTGTACAGGACAGCTGCACTATAGTCTCCTGAACGCAGCACACAAACTGGTTATTCTTTGTTTACAGATGTGTACCATATTTATTTAACTACAATTATAGACTTTCAGACTGGTTTGCAAGTATTTGCTCTCCAGATATTACCTTTAGTTGGATGCGTGTATTAAAATTAATGTTCTATTGTCATTGTAGTAAAAAGTATCAAGTGTGTTGGCTAACAATTATTTTCCATTGAGCATTTCTATTACAATTTTATATTAAGGAAACACTGAAACAATATGCAAACTTCATCTAAAAAATGTTATACTTTACAATGGATTATGAATATACTTGTAATAAACTATTCTTCTTGTTTAAAGTATTAAGTCATGTTAAAATGTAATACAGCTGTATTATAATGATTAATGTTATGTTATTTAATTACTTTGTGATTTATGTATGAATCACTGTTCAATGTGATTGTAATAAATTGCACACAATAAGAAAATCTCCAGTTAAACAGTAAAACTTATCTTGCACTATAAAACTAATTTACATTATTAATACATTGTTTTTCCTGTTTCATGTGACATTAAAAATATATTATATGGGATGTTTTGTTACGTGTAATGTGTCAGATCATATTATAAAAATATAAACAGTTACGTTTATGGTAGTGGAACAGCAATACCTAATAACCTTCTCCCGCGAACGTTGTAAAGAGAATGACCGAATGTTCCAGCGTTCAGCAACATGACCTGATTTTCGCGGAGCCTGCCAACCTCCTCTGTTCCGCTGCGAACGTTATAACACAGTGGTGCCGCCTTGTGAACATCACCAAAATAAATGATAATTCTTCTTCAGTTCAGCATATCTCTGCGAGACGTAGCTGCCCAGATGATCCCACGATACGCTGCTCTGTCTGCCGTTCGTCTCCCTGCTCACAGGATGTCGTCTTCCAACGAGTCGCTGATGTCCTGCTCCCATCATCTCCTTGGTCTTCCCCTTCCTCTCTTTCCCTCCACTTTGCCTTCTAGGATTATTTTCTCTAAGGAATTGTGTCTTTTGATGTGTCCAAAATAACCCCGCTTTAGTCGTTTTATTCTATTCACTAGTTGGCAGTTCTTTATGTCAATTTTTTAAAGATCTCTGCATTAGTTGTTCTTGTTATCCATGGCACTCTTAGGACTTTTCTGTAACATTTAATCTCAAACGCTTGTATTCTTCTCATGTCTTCTTTGTTCAGTGTATCGTTTCGCTGCCGTAGAGAACTGTTGAGAAAACGCAAGTTTTTAAAATTCTTATCTTTGTTTGGCCTTTCCATATATTTTTCAGATTATTTAGTTTCTGCGTTGCTATGGCTATCCTTCTTCTGATCTCTGATGATGTCTTGGCGTCTCCTTGTAGTCTTGCTCCAAGGTATTCGTAGTGTTTCACATTTTCAACTTGCTCCCCATTGATTGCAATTTCTGTTTTTTTTCAGTGCATCTGTCAATGTCCATGATCTTTGTTTTCTTCACATTAAGTAACGAACCCTTTTTCTCACTGTGTTCTTTTACAGACATGATTATGTTTGTTAGGCCGATTGTTGTAGTGGACACACTGGACAGGAGTGCGGTATCGTCTGCGTATCGCAGGTCTCTGATTCTATGTCCATGAATATTCACTTCATCGTATATTGTACTTCTGTCATCTATTTCTACATCTCTCATTATATCTTCTGTGTAGAGGTTGAATAAGTATGGAGATAAAAAACATCCTTGTCTTACTCCTTTTCCCACTGAAAAAGTTTCTGTAGTTGTGTTTTCCAGCCTGACCTCTGCTTGTTGGTTGCTATAGTGATTTCAAGAGGGCGATTATCTTTGGGTGGAAGTTCATGTCATTGAGCGTTTTCCACATCATCTGATGATTCACATTGTCGAAAGCCTTGGAATAGTCGATGAAGTATATTCTTAGATCATTATTTATCTCTCTGAATTTCTGAATCAACATTCTCAGATTGAATATGTGGTCCCTTGTGCCTTTGTTTTTTCTGAAGCCTGCCTGTGTACTGCTCACTTCCATTTCCATTTTATCTTGCATTCTTTTCATTATGATTTTCAGCAAAATTTTGCTTGCATGGCTAATGAGTTCTGTAGTTGGAGCATAGTTGTAGGTGTCCTTTCTTTGGTAATGGGATGTATATTAATTTCTTCCAGTCGTCGGGCAATTTTCCACTCTTCCATATTTTCTTACACAGTGCACGGTATATGTATATTCCTTTTTCTTCTGCTGCTTTTATCATTTCTTCTTGTATGTTGTCGCACCCAGGGTTTTTCCAATCTTTTAGACTATTAATGGCCCATTTCACCTCATCTCTTAATGGTTCGAGATCGTCCTCTTCTTGGTCTTTGTTTCCCGTATCAGGGGGTCGTTGTTATCTCCATCTCGTGCGTACATATTTTCACAATATTCTTTCCATATTTTGGCTGTCTTCTGCATCAATCAGAGTCTTTCATTTTTATGTTTGATGACACCGAGTCTGGGTTGGAATTTACCTGTCGTGTTCTTTGTTTCTTTAAAAATGTCTTGGTTTTGGTTTTCTGCCATGCAGTCCTCTGTTTTCTTACACTTGGCTTCTATACCCTTTTGTTTGTCCCTTTTGCAGAGTTGTTTTGATTAATTTGTTCATCTCATTATATCTTAATCTGATCCATTCCCCTGTTTTGTGTTTCTTAAGCTCTTTCCTTTTGTACTATTTTCTTTAAGTTCTCTATACTGATCCAGGGTTGGTTTTTACTCTCTTTTCCGTAGGTGTTTTTCCGCTTCTTCTAGGAAAAATTTCTTGATATCAGTCGCGATTTCTTCTGGTTCTTTCTCTTTTGTCATTGTCAGTAAAGTTGTAAATCGATTCTTCACATAATCTGTGTATTCGTCTGTCAGATTTTCTATATCATATTTCTATGTTGTTGTCGCTCCTTTTTCACTTTCAACTTAAGTTTCATATCTGCCATCAGTAGTTCATGATCAGATCCACAGTCTGCTCCTGGTAGTGTTCTTGCACCTCTTATTGCTGATATCCATTTTTTGTATCATGATGTAGTCTATCTGATTTCTAGTCTTTCCATCTGGCGATGTCCACGTTTAGATTCTTCTAGGGTGATTTGAGAAATTGGTAATTACGATTGTGAGGTTATTAGCGATGGCGACCTCAACAAGTCGTTCTCCCCTTTCGTTTCTCTCTCCTAATCCAAATTTCCCAATTGTTCCTCGTCCTATCTCGTCTTGTCTTTGTCCTACTTTGGCGTTACAATCGCCCATGACAATGTTAATGTCCGATTTCTTGGATTCTTCTATTTCACCTTACAAATTAGTATTAAAAGCTTCTATTTCGTCCTCTTCTGCTGTTGATGTCGGCGCATAGACTTGTATTATTTTGATATTCTTCACTTTTCCTTGTAACCTTATGCTCAGAATTCTGTCATTTACTGGTTTGTATCAAAGTATTGTATTTGTTAATTGTTTACTCAGATATATCGCTACGCCTCCTTGTCCTGCCTTTGCATGTCCGGAGTATATGAATTTTCCTTCTGCGTGTGGTGTAAAATGACCTTGTCCCGCCCATCGGTGTTCTGCTATTCCTAGTACACTTAACTGTTTTGTTTCGCTTTTTCTGTTACATTGTCCATTTTTCCAGCCGCCATGCTGCGGACATTCCAAGTTGGTATTCTCGTTTTGTTTTTAAGCCATCCGCTGAACTTCTTTCCCTTCTCCGCACAGTCGAGCACATTGTCTTCATCAGCTTGAGTAGTACTCCTGGTTGCTTTTGGCTTTTCCCCAATAGCCATTAAGGACTCTTCTGACTTGGGGGACTCACAACCGAGTCCCATATCGATTATCTTTACTATCATGGTTTCATCTGGGTTTTTGGCAGTGTACATTCCAGTAGGTTGCCATTGCTTTCTGGACGGTTCTGGCCTCTTATCATTCTACATCCCTGGTGCGCCCTTGGCTCGACACCAGGCCTTTCCATCTCTCGCCTTCATAGCCGTTGGCCTACTCCGCCGACAGATGTGTGTACGAACAGGGGGGGGGGCAACCCTTCGGAAAGACATTCTGGCTGGCCAGACAAAGCAGTTGCCCGGGGTGTGGCGCTGCCATACACATGCATACACAAGGAGCCATATGTCAGCTAGACAAGGAGGGGGAACCAAATAGGATCCTGACCGTTCCGTGTGGGACGTGGCTGTCAGTCGCCATGAGGTATTATCCCTTACCCTCCTTACCCTACACCCCAAAAATGATAATTATTTTGTTATAATCTAACCTCGCGTATAATAACCAACTGTCGCTCGATTTTGTGAATCTACGAGAAATGTGCATTTCTAGGGGCACGTGTTTTCATTGTTACCGGAAGATAGCAACATTTCTCGGATTAGTTCATATCGGCGATAAAATCTATATATCATATGCAAGCCCAAAACAACACTATGATAGCAGCAGCGTGCGCTTTTGTTGCACAATGTCCGCCCCTGAATCTCACAGCGTCGTCGTGACAGTGGCCCGATCGCTCAACCACTCTTTAAAAAATGCACTTACACGCCTGTAACTATCAAAATTCACAAGCAAACTAAACTCAAACTCGGCGGCTACGCGTAACTCCGTTAAACATGTACAGCTGTACATACATGTATACATACATACATACATTCATACGTACATACGTACATACATACACACGCAGACTCGCAGACACGCAGACACGCAGACACGCAGACACATACATACGTACGTACGTACGTACGTACGTACGAACGTACGTAGCTGCGTAGCTTCACAATACATATACATGCATACGTATGTACGTATGTATGTATGACAAACTGCACGGTAATTCCCGGAGAATATATAGTAACGCAGCACAGGACACTAATGATGGACATGAAAGTAACTAGGAGGACGACACAGATGAAAAGAACCAAAAGAATAAGATGGTGGAAATTGAAGGAGGAAGAAGTAAGAGATCTGTTCATTTACAAAGAAACAGCTGGCTGCTTCGCAGCCTCAAGAAAGAACCATAACATGGACAGATCCAAAGGTAATGCAGCTTGCAAAAGAGGAGTTTGGACAATCAACACCAGGCAGATATATTGAGGAGTCGTGGTGGTGGGATGAGAAGGTGCAGGAGGCGGTCACAGAGAAAAGAAAGAGATACAAGAAATGGCAGGCAACAAGAGACAACGAAGATAGGGTGAGATACAAGGAAGCGAAGAAAGAAAGCAAACGGGCAGTTGCAATAGCCAAGGATAAGGCGAACGGGCAGTTGTACGAGGAACTGAAGGGGAAAGAAGGAAAACAAAGGAAATACCGGCTGGCAAACACCAGAAAGAGGAGATCAACGGACATAGGAAGGGTAACCGTTGTCAAAGACAAAGATGGGGCACTACTCACCCAGGACGAAGAGATACGGGAGAGATGGAAGATTACTTCCATGAACTCTTACATGTCGAGAATGAAGTTCAAGAAATGGCCGGGACCCAGGCAATACAGGGCCCAATTGAAGAAATCAAACTTGAGGAGGTGCAGACACAGATGGGTAAGATGAAGAATAACAAGGCGTGTGGACCAGATGAACTACCGATGGAGGTAGTGAAGGCGCTCGGACAAGGAGATAAATAGATGGTAGAAGTGCATCCCATCTCTATGGCTGTGAAACGTGACCACTATCGACAAGAGAAGAAAGACGACTGGCAACAACGGAGATAAGAATGATTAGATGGACAATGGGTGTAAGCCTGCAGGAGCACCGGGGGAATGAGGACATCTTGAGAGCATTGCTGTCATCAGGAGGAGAAGAAGGCTGTATTAGTTTTGCCATGTGAAAAGAAGGAAAGAAGGGGAAGAAATAAGAGCCACCATGAAGATGAAGATAGAGGGAAACGAGCGAGAGGGAGGCCCAAGTTGAGATGGCAGGACACCGTGAGGAAAGATTTAAAGGCAAGGCAGATGAAGGAAGAATGGTTCAGAACAGGAAGAAGTGGAAGAGACTCTGCAAAACCCGCCACCCCGCACAAGGAGAAGACGGGGAAAAGGTGATAGAAATATATATATATATATACAAATATATACATATACATATATATTACGCCTATACCACATATCATATATCTAAATTCACACTAAAACTAAACAAAGACTCAAAATGAGGATGTGTGGGTATGTGGGTGTGTGTCTTTGTGTGTGAGAGTGTTTGTGAGTGTGTGTTTGAGTGTTTGTCTGTGTGTGTGTATGTGGTGTGGTGTTTGTCTGTGTGTGTTTGTGAGTGTGTGTGGGCGTGTGTGCGTGTGTGCGTGTGTGTGTGTGTGTGTGTATATGTGAAGTGTCTGTGTGTGTGTATGTGTGTGTGTGTCTGTGTGTATATGTTGTGTGGTGTCTGCCTGTATGTGTGTTTGTTTGTGTGTGTTGTGTGGTGTCTGCCTGTATATGTGTGGATGGGTGTGTTTGTGTGCGTATGAGTGTGTGGGTGTGTGAGTGTTTGTGTGTATGTAAATGTGTGTGTGTGTGTGTGTGTGTGTGTGTGTGTGTGTGTGTGTGTGTGTGTGTGTATGTGTGTGAAGTGTGTTTGTGTTTGTTTGTATTGTGTCTGGCTTGACATTATTGGTAGAATTGGGGTGGGATGTTTGTGTGGGTGTGTTTGTGTGTGTGTGTGGGAGGTGGGTGGGTGTGTATGTTTGTATGGGTGTGTCAGTGTGTGTTTGTTTGTGTGTGTAGTGTGTGTGTGTTTGTGGTGTATGTATGTGTGTGTGTGTAGGTGGTGTCTGTCTGTATGTTTGTTTATTTGTGTGTGTGTGTGTGTGTGTGTGTGTGTGTGTGTGTGTGTGTGTGTGTGTGTGTGTGTGTGTGTGTGTGTGTGTGTGTGTGTGTGTGTGTGCGTGATGTATCTATGTGTGTGTGTGAGTATGTGTGGTGTCTGTGTGTGGGTGCGTGGGTGTTTGCGTGTGAGTGTGTGGGTATGTGTGTGTGTGTGTGTGTGTGTGTGTGTGTGTGTGTGTGTGTGTGTGTGTGTGTGTGTGTGTGTGTGTGTGTGTGTGTGTGTGTGTGTGTGTGTGTGTGTGTGTGTGTGTGTGTGTGTGTGTGTTTGTGCTCTAGGTGGTCGCTTTCATGGTATTAGGTAAGGTGAGGAAGTAAGATTGCCCGGCAACCATTATTCCTAATTGTACACGACTAAATATCAGTCGGCCAATGTACGCTTACTGTAGCATTACTACAATCAGTTCTAGTGATAATTATCTTACAAACGTTCTACATGCTGCTGAATACAGGAAATAAGCCCCTAATATGCACAGCTTGGGTGACATAAATGGCAATATTATAAGTGATGGCGGACTGTTAGAAAGGTTTCCGTCACACATGGATGCACACGCCCCTTTGCATGATGACTATGAACCCATGTAAAAGTTTCCGTCACACGTGGCTGCACACGCCTATTTGCATGATGACGAAGGAGTCCTATAAAAGTTCCCGTCACATGCAGCTGTACACGTTCCCTTGCACGATGACGATGGACTCCCGTGGTGTCCCCGTCACACGTGACTGCACTCGTTACGTCATTAGTTAGACCGACTCCTTTACCAATGCAGAACACTCTACTATTCATTCGGTCATTGACAGCAAAGGCGCTTTAGAACGCTGCAAGCGCCTCACTGCCTTCGTGTTCACAAGAACGAAGGTCTCGCGAATTCGCCTAGATCAGTACAGACTTCGCCGGCAAACAACATATTTCGCTGGTGTCTGATTGAAGAAACAATATCGACTGCTAAATACTCTACTTTATAGACAGTTGCAAGGTACGTGCAAACAGTAAAACATCCAGAGTATCGGCTATTCGTGTTCAAGGGGCCCTATATACATTGCGCTATTCCACGGCAGAAGTATTTTGTCGGCCGACGCTTGACGTCTGCGGCTAGTTAGAGAACAGTCACGTGCAGGCGATATGTTTGCCGTCGTTAGTTCTCGGGAAGACAAGACATGCGTGAGCTGAAACTAGTGATTGTGTTGTTGATAAGGATTTATTTATGACATATACTGTTGCAAACTAACAACACTAAATAAATAAATCCTTATCAACAACACAATGACTAGATGCAGCACACGCTTGTCTTGTCTTCCCGAGAACTAACGACGGCAAACACATCGCCTGCACCAGACAGTTCTGTAAATAGCCAAGTGTCCGCCGACAAAATACTTCTGCGGTGGAATACAGCAATCTATACAGTGCCCCTTTAATTAGTAGAGTTATGACCACCGAGGCCACCGCCTACGGTCAGGCACTATCTAAGTAAATCTAAGTAAGAATACTAATTTGGGGGTGTTATAAAGTAACTTAATTTATACGAAGGGATACTCCTTGTCTCTCTGGCTTTATGGTAGGGTCCAACTTCACCAAATCAAACCAGCTGAGAAACTACAATTACTGTTACATCAATTCAGCTACAAAATATAATCATAGGTGCGATATGCACGACAGTAGTATGTATAGAAGGACTTGACAATACGTAAATACACTATACTACTCACGACCAACTGTTTAATCCAAAAGTGGATTCAGTATGTGTAAATATTATGTGACATTTGTTGTATTGAATTTTGATATTTTATATAATATTATTGACTTAAAAAACTAAATAATTTCTTAGGAAGATAAAAATAGCTTGTTCGCTCATGCGAACAGGTTGCTGACATCCGATCATTGATTTGATTCGGTTGCAGTAGAACACTCCATTTAGAGATGTTGTGTTGACGTACATGTGTACTCTCTGTGAGTGTCTCAATGGTAAACAATATACGGCAAAAGGATTACAATTTGACATTAGTATGCATTTGTTGTCAAAAAGATAGTTGCGCCTTTACAGCATTTGTAATACGGACGTAGTGTTACATAAATTGTTACATTGTTGAGTCACTGTTAACAAAATAGGCACTCGTGACCTTGCAGGGTGTAGTGCTTTGGCCAGAAAACCAACCCATGCCCTCACAAATGTCTCAACATGATCAGAAATAATGCAGAATGTTTGAAAGCTTGATACCGTCACGCTCACGTTCTTGTAAGAGGCCTTTAGGCGAAAACATACATTTGACTTTTATTCATTATAATTATATGTCAGTATAAAAAATGGCAACATCACCTTTCTTATTGCTATGACATTTGAGAATGCATTTATAAAAGTTTCCATAAATTAATAGTCACTGCCTATGGGAAACATTGTCCCCCACACACGCGAGCGCTAGCTCCATTATAGTTAGATGACTTACGTCACAAAGTCTATACTTCGGGCTAATAGGGGAAGTTCGGGTAAATAGTACCGATGCGATTGACAAGAACTGATTGACATTTCGAATTTGAATGATATATTCATTAGTAACCCCAGAGGTGGACATCCCATTAAGCAAACCAAAATGGCGCCGAAGACGCCGATCGGAAAACAGTAGGCCAATTTCATGTCCAACACCCAGTGATGTAAAATGCCACGGAAAGAAAGTGGATGCTGTGTTATCCTAACGCTGCATAAAAAATGGTTAGTATTTTGTGAACACGGACAGTCATTTTCACATGTTTTACGCCTGGTTTAGTTCACTCATAAAAATTAAGCCAGACTTATTCTGTGTGATGCGTTTCGGGCAATCGGTATCCCCTTGGGGGGATAAATAATACCATTGCCAAGGCATAAAAATAACAAATTTGTTTAGCGACCGTTCTCTGTGCCAAGGTAATCGGAGTGTACACGCGTGGAGTAACTTCAAGTATAACTTAATACAAATGATAGCAATAACTGTGCTTTGAATGAGAAATGGTTTCAACCAAAAAGCAATGCGTGTGCTGACGTAACGGAATGGATAGGTTTACGAGTTATATAATAAGAAATAAATGTGTTTCATTCGTTTATAATGACTAAATATACATTTGCACTGCATAAACTGGTGGTAGTTTTTATACACTTATACCTGGTACTCTCATGTCGGACAAAAAGTACCGATTTGTCGTTGTTTTAAGTTTTATAACTTAAAATGTGTATTCATGTACAACATAGTTCTCGGGTAGTTGATGCAAGTTAGACACCGCTTTCTGTGAACATCTTGGCAATGTTCTGTGACGTTTACAATCAACGTTTACACGTTTCTTTAGGGGGTACGAATTACCCACCCTTCCATCACTTATGAAGTAAAACTATGTACATAACAATAACATTATATCAAAACTGCGTCTGTGATTGAGCAGCGACAGCGTGTTTGCATTTCATGATGGACAGCAAGAGGGCACCTTTATAAAAAAAAACATAAACAACGCGAGATTATACTAACAAGGAGAATTGTCAATTAGTGAAATAAATTACCCCAAGCAGCAGTCATATCAAGCAGTATAAATTGTTTTAAAGGTCGTATTGACAAATACTTAAAGGATAGATAGGATGTTTGCACGATTCCGCCTACTCCATTCCTCGCCAACTCCTCAACTACGCAGTAGAAGGAGAGGACCAAGCAGGGCCTCACCCAGAGACCCGTCCACCCATCATTTGGACGGATAAAATTCGAAAATCGCGATTTTGGACGGGGTAAAATTGATTGTGGACGGGTCCGTCAGGCTGGCCCTTCCATATCCGTCCATGCCATTTTTCTGCCGCGAAGCCAGTTACAAAATCTACTGAGATTGGTTTTGAAAATCGACCACCCGGGTCGCCTGGCCAGCTGCCCGACGCACACCAGAAACCAATTAAGGCCTCGACTTGCTAGGGTAATTGTCACCTAACCGCTAGCAGTGGTTGTTTGAAAAGCATGCAACACTTGCATAGACCAAATAATCAGGGCAAGGCGTTCCAATAACCACTCGATTACGACGAGGCTCGATTGGACAGTTTAGTAAACTGATTGGGTGATGTTACGCAGGCACCAATTGAGTGTATTGCTGTAATTATTAGTGCCTGGAAAGAACCCGCTCTTTCCGTTCCCAAACGATTTCCTAGACGTAATTGTAACCGCATTAAAGGCACCGGCGACCACTAACAGACTACAGTGCCTATCACAGTAACTAACTAGCATTACCACATCGGCCGCTGCGGCTGTTGGATCTGGCCAGATCTGGTGCAAAACTATGACAAACCACCGGTCACGCAGTCCTTACATCATTCAGTCCGCGTTAAATGATACACATTTAATATCATTGGAACGACAACATAACATTCTTTACAATGGTATAAAGGTTTTAGAAGTATTCCTTTATTTGACGAACTTGTCGTCCGTGATTTAGCGAAAATGCGCGCTAAGAATTTCATGCCGACGGCGCGTCGCGATGGTACGGTTTTCGCAAAAACATAGGTCGCGGCAAATCGAAAACCCACACTTGTAATCATATTGTGATCGTATGGTTTTACGGATTCTCCGTATTCATTACGGAAATTCACCTAAGATTACGGCATTGCGGATACTGCCGCCGTATTACGGGAATACAAATATCCCACTACAAAAAATGATACACATTAAAGAATTGCTAAATATATAAATTCTGCTGCTCGAGATGCCCTAAAGAAAAGTCTCATTCACTTGTTACAATTTATCAACATATATTTTAATCCACTACAAGTTCTACAAAGTCAGTATGGTGACGTCACCCGTTGCTGTGCCTGTGTACAATGTTACAACTTTGACTGCCACCAGCCTGCTGATGACTGCCGTGGCACGTGGCATGTGGCACGTGGCACGTGGCACGTGAGCATATTATTATTATCAGTGTCAATAAAGCGCGTCTAGACATAATAGAATAAAATGTACAGGTGTAGAATTATATAGTGAAACAAATAAAAGAAGATTATGTTAGGTAGAACCATTAAATTACATTAAATAGTTATGGTTTTCTGAAAGTTATGGATATAATTATAAAATGTCTTAGAATAATATAAAATAAGTATTATAATTGTTGTAATTGCAATATAAAACTATAAATGTTGTTATTGAAAGGTTTTTATTTGAATACAACAATTTAACTTTCTCATTGATTGTTAGTAATAATTATAATGTTCCTGCTGTGTGTTGTAAATTTAGAAGCTCGTTGGATGATTATTGGCTATTCACTGGGGCTGTCTTGCTCTACAGACGTAAACACTTGGGCATGTCTGGCCATGCAGGCACTTTGACAGCTGTAATTAACACAATGTAACTTACTGGATGTTGCTCAACAAGCATCCCTTTGAACTGCTAACGGACGACCTTAACTACCAACAGGAGTACAGAGTAGCACACAATAATTATGGTGAAACAAAGTATAACTACTTTTGATGATTAAATGAGCAACTTCCTGGATTCCCAGACACCGTCAACAGGCTGGACTTGTCACTGTGTCTACTTCAGAGAAAGGTTTGATTGGCACCCTTGTGGACCAGGGAGCGGCGCTGGGTGCGACGGGGGGTCATTATGGAAAGTGTTTTTGTCATCAAAAGATGCCGTCAGAGAAACAAAAGTTACGAGCTACGCTTGCTAATTAAATTAATTAATGTCTTGACTGATTTATAGTTTAACAATTGAAACATTCACAGCAACATGAATACACAATGTTTTAACTAATAACTGTAACTGTAACTGATTATGGCCATTGCATGGCGACTTATAAAAAAAAATATTTGTCAATCTAATATTTTTTTTATAAATTAAACAAAATCGAACTGTAGTATTTATAATATTATTATATGATACTTGTACAACAAAAAATCGAATGCTTTAAAATTCCAAATATTAGCTTCCATAGTCTATCGAGCCTTGTATACAATTTGTATACACACATTTTAATTGTATATAAAAATTGGCATTCCACATTAAATATGTTTGCTAATTTGTTATAGTTTTGTTAGTAATTTTGAAAATTGTGGTAATTAAATGTGTTCAAATGAAACAACTTATATGTGCTATACTGTAAGTGGCATTAAAATGTGAATCACAAGCTTTGAACAAAAAGTATACATACAAATTAAGAATTCTCATTCAATACATTCGATCGCGCGTCCTATCGCATGCCCGACCGCGCTTTGTAGCATGTCAGAAAAAATTTGGACTGGCAAAAATGTGATCCTGGGTGAGGCCCTGGGACCAAGGTAAATCTAATGAACAATACACATACCCAGGTAAGTCGTGTTTGCAGGGCACGAACAAAACGGGGCCGTTGAAACTAGACTGGGTTGTTACTGTTTTAAGGACTGAGTAGAATAGGTAAATGTCGTCTTGTCAAGGCCGTATTAAACTAAGCTAGACAAGTTATGTAGTCGTGTAATGGTATTCAAACACGTTGTCGTTAAAAAGAAATTAAAAAGCGTCACTCAATTTGGTGAGCGCCATCATGAACTGCCATGGCGTGGTCTGGTTAGTTAAAACACTTTCACTGGAGATAGTTGACCATGTTCACCATGTGCCGCAATATGTTGGTGTATTATGCATGCGCCATGTGAAACATGCACATTAGTCCAGTTGTTAAGATACACAAAAAGACAGAAAGCGCGCATTATTACAATCATCACATATCTGAATTGTTCAAACGTACAAATTCGCTGGTATTTTTTGCATATGGCGGAGGTATGTTCACTAACTCCTGCGTATAATTCGTTGCGAATAATGACACGTTTCAAATTGTTTACGTTTTATGGAGTGACTTAAAGGAAATAACAACAAGGCTTTAGCTAAAATCCGTTTTCCATGTGTACACAAAGATTAACATTGTATGTAACATTTGACAACATTAAAAAAATACAGAAAAATACGTTTGTAGACAAAATTCTATTTTAAACCCGTCTGTGTAGAGATTCCCGCAGAAAGTTGAAATTTAATGAGCTAGGCGATCACGTGGTATCGTGACGTCAATGCCGACTCGCGGCTTTGTTGACATCTATGCATCGCCATTGTTGTTCTCTCCATTCTCTTGTAACATCATGGCTAGTGGGAGTTTCGCAGAGTTTCAAGTGAAATCATACGATTTTGAGCCACTAGCGGGAACGGTTACAGCGGATGATTCGTCTAATTCCGCTCTTTCCGAGCGTTTCAGCGACGGTAGCGAAGAAGAGCGAGAGCGAGGCTGGTGGCGCGAACAGGAAAATTTTAAATCATCCTCTATTAATCTTATTATTTTACTTGTTTTTAATTTGATTTATATTACGGTAAGGTGTTCGATAAGTGCTATTAGTTGGCGTCCTGTGACCAACACAAATACTAAAAAAACCACCCATTTCTGTCTAAAACGAACATTATTTATCAAGACACTGTATTATCGCCCAGTAAACAACTGGTAACCAAGGCACCTATGATCCATAAATCTACATGCAAATCGGTTAAAATACACCGAGACTGGTACATAAACATAGGGATTAGATATACTCCTGTCTTAGTATAAGTTTACAATAAAAAAAAAATAATAATAAATAAAAAAAAAATTCCTGGCTTGGGTCTGCCTAACATGGCCTCGTAAATGGTGCTGCTCTTTGTGTGTCCAGTGTAGGCCCTGGGACGAAGACTCTACATTTCCATTTCAAGTCTTTCTTCTACACTATCTACTATTTTTGTGTGTCCTTTAGCACATAGCAGTACCATCCATACTGTAGCACTTCCTGACTAACATAAATACTAGGTTTTACACTTACAGGATGTTTTACCTGAGTGTTGTTTTTCTCATGGTTGTATTTGTAGAGATTAAAAATAGTACGAATGACTGTTATGCAACTTCACATGAAATTCCTGTAAACACATCAGGATCGATTTCTCTCATCAAGGCATTGTCCATCAACTTGCTGCATAAACCAAGGATGTCCAGAGCAAACCCCAAAAAATTCCCATCATACTTTATGCTATATCTTCTTGTACTGGCAAACGACATTGAATTAAATCCCGGCCCCAGAACACCCATGTACCCATGTGGTGTTTGCCAAAAAACAGTAACTTGGAAACAGAAAGCAATTTGTTGCGACTCCTGCAATACTTGGTTCCACACGCAATGTGAAAATGTCAGAGACACAATATATGAAACAATGCAAAACACCAACACATCATGGAATTGCCTAAAATGTGGAATGCCTAATTTCAGTAGTACCCTTTTCAATTATGACGACATTGAACTTTCTGAAAATATATATCAACACATCTCTCAATCAAATGATGACTCCATTCAACTCCCTACAACACCAGCAGGGTTAGGACCTCCACTACATACATCATCTCCTTCGAATCAAAGGAAACAGCACAATTACCGTCATACTCCTAATACTAAAAAACCATTGAGAATCATCAACCTAAATTGTCAATCACTAAAAAACAAGAAGGCAGAATTCCTTTCACTCATTGATAGCTCCAAACCAGACATAATTATTGGCACTGAATCCTGGCTTAGCAATAGCATATTAGATTCTGAATATTTCCCAGATAAATTCAATGTATATAGAAAGGACAGAACAGATGAACAGAGAGGAGGAGGGGTATTCATTGCAATACATTCTGACCTGCTTAGTGAAGAGGAATTTGAATTAGAGACAGACTGCGAAATCATTTGGGCTAAGATTAGCATAGCTGGTTGTAAATTACTTCACATATGTGCCTACTACAGACCTGACGTAAATGATGAACACAGCATAGAACAATTTGAAATATCTCTAGGCAGAGTAAATCAAAAGCAACACTTATTCATTGCAGGAGATTTTAATTTTCCTGGATGGGACTGGCAGAATGGAATGTTAAAACCAAACTGCCAAAACGTACTACTTCATGATAAATTTCGAAACATTCTAGATGACCTTGGTCTTATCCAGATTATAGACAAGCCAACAAGGGGAGAAAACACTCTAGACTTAATGATCACAAATAACCCTACCAATGTCAACCGAACAGAGATATTACCAGGAATCTCAGATCATGACTGTTGTTACACAGAGCTAGACATAAACCCAATGAAACACAAACAGAAACCTAGAAATATTCCCCTTTTCAATAAGGCAGATTGGGACAAATTTAGAAAACATATGAAAGATGTAAGCAAAAATCTTCAAAATTGCTATGAACAAAACAGTGCAAACAAGTTGTGGTGTATGTTTCGGGATAGCATTGTCAAAGGTACTGGGATGTATATACCATCCAGAATGGCTAGATGTAGGGACGGATACCCCTGGATTACACCAACACTAAAGAAACTTATGCAAAAAAGGGACAGAATGTACAAATGTCACAAGCACACTCCAAAATACAAACATCTAAAACAAACTATACAGCAACAACTGAGAACTGCCTACTGGAACTATGTAAATGAAATTGTCACCTCTACTGAAGATAGTCAACAAAAACAAGGTTATGCTAAGAGATTCTGGACTTACATGAAACACTGCCGTACAAACCACACAGCGATATCGCCTCTCAAACAAAATGGAATCCTACACTCAAACCCTAAAGCCAAAGCGGAGATACTAAATCAGCAGTTTCAATCAGTCTTTACAGATGACCCATCTCCCCAAGTAACCAAACTACCCAATCCAACACTACCAGAAATGCCAGAAATAGAAATTACAGAAGCTGGTGTACTAAAACTCCTACAAAATCTTAAACCGTATAAAGCACAAGGACCAGACAACATCAACCCAAGAATTCTAAAAGAATTGGCTGTTGAAATTGCACCATCGCTAACTTTAATCTTTCAGAAGTCATATGCTACAGGAGAAGTCCCCACAGACTGGCTAAAAGCAAATGTCTCACCTATTTTCAAGAATGGTCAAAAATACATAGCTTCAAATTATAGGCCCATTTCCCTGACATGCATAGCATCAAAACTAATGGAACATGTCTTGGTTAGTAGTATAATGAAACATGCACATTCACACAACATTCTTTATCATCTTCAACATGGCTTTCGCTCCCAAGTATCTTGTGAGACACAGCTTATTCAGTTCATACATGACTTAGTTACCCATATGCAGTCTGGCATGCAAACGGATGTCATAGTGATGGACTTCTCTAAAGCATTTGATAAGGTCAGCCATAAAAAACTGATTTACAAACTCCATCACTATGGCATCCAAGGCAAAACAAATTCCTGGATTCGATCATTTTTAACAGACAGAACTCAAAGAGTCATAATAGAGGGCGAGGCCTCCTCTGAGGTACCCGTAACATCAGGAGTACCACAAGGCTCTGTACTTGGCCCTTGTCTATTCCTCTTTTACATAAATGACATCCCAGACAATATTACATCTACAGTTAGACTTTTTGCTGATGACACCATAATGTATATAGCCCTTAAGCCTAAGACAAATACAGCTGTGCTCCAGGAAGATCTTCACAAACTTGGAAAATGGGCCATAACCTGGAACATGGAATTCAATCTTCAAAAATGCCATGTCATACCTGTAACAAGAAACAAAACTGTCATTAACAATCAATACATGCTTCACGGTCAAACACTAGAAACTGTTTCACAGGTAAAATATCTTGGTATAACCATAACCTCAGATCTCCGGTGGAATGCCCACATAAATAACATTTGTCTAAAAGCAAATAGATCACTAGGCTTCCTCCGCAGAAATCTCAAAGTTCCGTCAATTCAAATAAAAACTCAGGCCTACTTCACCTTTGTCAGACCCATCGTGGAGAACAGCTGTACTGTCTGGGATCCATATACCCTTACACAAATAAACAAACTAGAAATGATTCAACGCCGTGCAGCCCGATATGTCTTATATCGCCACCACAATACCTCCAGTGTAACAGACATGCTCCAGACATTAGGATGGAGATCCTTATCAGACAGAAGAACTGATGCAAAACTATGTATGATGTACAAGATAGCAAATGGCCTAGTGGGTATACCAGCAAACCAATACCTTATTCCTGTAAATATAGTCACTAGAAAACAACATTCCTTATCTTACCTTATCCCTCACTCCAGATGCAACTACCACTTGTATTCTTTTTTCCCCAGTACCATTCGACTTTGGAATTCCCTCCCTCAATATATTGTAAATCAAAACAGCCTGTATGCGTTTAAAAGCAACATCCAGACTTTGCAGTACCCCATGTTTTAGACGTTAACAAGTTCTTCTGCACGTATTTATGTTTATTTACACGATAATTTGTGTTCTTATATATTGCACTCTAAAAACAAAACAAAAATGTCCTGTTCGCCTGCCATGCCATGGCACCGCCTGTATCCTCAGCATGTTGAGGCTAGGCGTGTATTGGAAGAAGAAGAAGATGATGCGGAGTCGGACAGTCACAATGTTCGCTCATGCAACACCGACTGGTAAGCTTCAACTTCATTATAATGACACATATGGTGTGAAAACTGTCGACAACAACAATTATATCGTTTTAGTACGACGTTATATTATAAAATGCGGTGTCAAAGCTGTACAGAGAGTTAGCTAGAGGTTGTAGCTAAGTAGGTCATCGGACGAAGTAATTGTAAACAGACTTGTCAAAGACAAACTTCACAAAGTTACGAACCGTCGAACGTCGTAAGCATGGTTGTCTGGTTTATGCGGATCGAGTTTAGGACGTTATAGCTACTTACGATATCACCCCTCTGGACAAAACCCACACTTTTTTAGTTGGACAGTTGTTCGCGAGATGACCATAATATCATGACATATATAATGACAGCTCTAGATTATCATTATGTCATTTATGTGGAACAATAATTGTATTACTCTGAGTCTGACACATAACAATATAGCTACTATATAATCAAAATAAACTAAAATAAACATTAAAACAACATGCAGAACAATTGAATAATTATGGTAATGGGTTATAGCCTGAAGGGTTATGTCCTAGACCTAGGGGTTTAGTGTAACCTTAGGGGTCTTATATGTGAGATGCTACCAGTGGGTATATATGTGCCCTACGACTATGTCCATAAAAATCATAAGGACATAGCATTTTTAATCACATTTTTTGTGTGACATATTTATTACAAATCCATCAAGCAAGTTTCAGAACACAGTTTTACTGGGTTGAATCATTACAAATTCATCAAGCAAGTTTCATAACACAGTGTTACTGGGATGAATCATTCCAAATGTTGGTAACTGTGTATACCTGGTAACACAATGTGAATCACCACACGGTGCACAGACAATGGTTATAAGCCAAACAACACCCATGTGAATACTTCCCCTGCAGGCAGATGAGAATATGGCTTCAGCAAATACCCATTGATAAACAAGTTATCTAGTCCATTTTGTTGATCACTTTACCTATGACATGCTAATAAATAGCATAGCTTCACATCTACAGACCAATTATTATCTTTACAGGGCAACTTCCCATTGAGCCGAGAAACTGCTGCACTACGACATTGGTTTGGCCAGTGCAGTTTCGGCAACGTGCGAAAAGATGACGAAGTGAAGACTCTGCAACCAAGAAGTACCTCTCCCTGGAAGGGCAGCAATCTTTCCTCAAGGGAGTCTTGTTTGTAACACCCTCCTCTGTGTCAGTGTACTGGTCGACATGGTCATCGCTGTCACTGTTGCTCTGTCACGACTAGTCGACTCATTGTCAGAGCAAACATACTCTGGATCTGCAGCAGATGTCACTTCCTCCCCGTTTTAGTCACTCGAGTCACTAATCGGACCAGTCAACAAACTGCACTGCACACTCGTTGACCTCACTGCTGATGTCACCTGCACAGCAACCTGCTCTGATGCACAGACTGCTTGCACTCTTCTCGTGCGAGTTGATGGCCTGATGTCAACCTGAAAGCATTTGCTGCTCCTTTTTGGAGTGGAAGCTGTGACTGACTCAGGTGTGGAATCCTCTGTATCACAGGAATCCGTACAAGAGCTGTCATATTCAGTTGCTGTATCTTCAGATGACCCATTCTTGGTCGACGGTGGACTATCTCGAGCTGCTGCCAGAATGTCAGCAAATAACTGAAATAACAAATGACCCTTATAGAATTTGCAAAAAAATAAATTGTTGTAGGTTTCTGACAAAAGCAAACAAAATCCTGTCTTTTACCATCTTGTCAGAAAGGAGTACATCCATTTGTCTAGTCATTTGCCCAGCTTCCAAGTGTGAACAGACTGCCTAGCTGTGAAAAATACAAATTAATAAATTAATTTCAAGTTGCAAGGTATGTATTGTTTATTCTATGATAAAAACATCATAAATAATTGATATCACGCTTACAGAATCTACACAGAGACATAGTTACTTTTGTTATGTTACACTTTTATGCAAACAATTACCTGGAAAATGTGACAATATATTACTTGTGAACATTTTATTTTTGGTTATAACTAATCATCTATTAAATATACAATAGATAGGTTTGCAACTTGCATTGCATTTATTGTTATTGTTTCACAACAAATTACCATTTTCACACTTGGTAGCTGGGCAACAACCCACATCCAAATGTGAACATATTTATTATTTGATAAATTTACTTGATTTTTTTAATAACATTAAGTTAAAAATCAAATAAATTCATTAATGACATTTTGTAACATCATTAGTAGAATCCTTATCCATTGATATAGTTACTATCATAACAATATGTGACTGCAGACATGAACAATCCTGCAATACTCAATTTTATAGTCACTATAGGAAGCCTGCTCCAGGAGTGGTGTAATAATAATAATACCTATTAGTAACAATAAGTTGAACAAAGCACAATATAATAACAGAAACAATGTAATAGTAACTGGCATATAATATATATACATGTTTATTAATATATGTCGCATCAAAATATAAATTTAATTATGCTTTCTGTATCCTATTGAACTAGTTTATCCAGGTTTTATGATTGCCAACATCCATCCCATGAATAATGTGGGAGCCGAATAATGGTCCTTGGTACATTTCTGAGCTTCTGTTTAAAAAAACATCATGACTTGTGCCAGTAATTAGCAATGCACCAAGCAGTAAGGTGTAATTACACTGATTGCAATCTATTAAATTGCAGTGACATTTCTTTTGTCTTCCATTCATTCATGTTATACAGACATAAAATGAAAAATATGTTCTATCCGTAAACGTTGTTAGTAGATAATACAAGATACAATAGTTTTATTTTTGTTCGAAATATTTATCTCGGTACATACTGTAGTTCCAATTCAAAATGTAATGATAATACCTTCAAATGTAATAGTATATATTGCATGATGTACATTGTCTTCGATATTCAACTGTAATAAAATGGAAACTAGGCAATAGCAATATATGACACTGTAATGTAATTCACCATAGGCCTGTGCACTGGAGTTATGAAAATACAAATCAATAAATTACTATTGAAATATTAAAAATTCTATAGTAACAAATGTAACAGTACTTGTGTGTTACAATAGTGTGTGTTATGAAAGCTGCTCTCTACTGTAAGAATTCTATAGTAACAAATGTAACAGTACTTGTGTGTTACAATAGTGTGTGTTATGTAACAGTACTTGTGTGTTACAATAGTGTGTGTTATGAAAGCTGCATCTACTGTAAGAATTATATAGTAACAAATGTAACAGTACTTGTGTGTTACAATAGTGTGTGTTATGAAAGCTGCATCTACTGTAAGAATTATATTTATTGAAAACATTACTTTTGAAAACTTAAACATAATATATTATTAACTCGATGAATACATACTGTAATCTACAGGGTGTTCAATGTGGTAACCATTCAATATTAATAATAATTAATCACATCTACCTGCAAGGTTTACCAATTGCAATGGTGATCAGGGTGATGTTAGGCATGGGTTAATTGCATGGGTTAATTATAGTAATAATAAGTATCCGACATGTCACATCCATGTTACCCAGTTCCTGCCATTTCCACCTAGCATGCTTTAATTACCAGTAGATCAGGTTCAGATAACTATTTTAACTGGAGGGAGAATGCAGTGGGCCAGCTGGAGGTGGCTGGTGTATTTGTTATTCATAGCAGGAAAGACCTACAAAGTGCAATGTCAACTGGTAATTAATTAGATTTGATCTTTGATCAGTTGACTAGGGCAAACACTACACTTAGTTCCTCAGTCAAGTGGAGGAGTCACAACAAAGGAGTCCAATTAGCTGGATTAGCAGACAGGTGCCAAACACTGTAATAAACTGTTTCTACAGAGAATACTGATGGGGGATAATTCTTCAGCAAGTCATTGATGACATAAGACTTTAGTGAGTCATGTGTCAGAGGAGGAGATTGCCAGCAACTGGTTCCAACTATGAGAGTGAGACGGACCACTTCCTAATTTTATAATTTTTGTTTTAAATATCTAACTTATGCATGGTACTTTATGTGTACATACATTTGATGTTGATAAAAATGCATGGCACTTTCATAAAGTCCAAGTATTGTCATTTAAAAAACAACAAATGTTATGTATGAAAAATAATAATTAATTTATGCAAATTCAACGTTAAATACATTTGAAAATATAATTATTCTTCCATCTGCAAATTCACATTGCAATGTTCTACATCCAAGTATTGCTTCTTACGGTTTAAAAAACTTATTATAACAGACTAACCTGACTCGGCAACGAGTATAATTAAAATAATTATTTCTTATTTGCATGTAAAAGTAAATAGATTAATTAAATGCATAACTAACAAATTAGCATCAATTAATTTGCTGACGTTTTTGTTTTATTGCCTTACATTCCTGTAACCATGATAATGATAAAAACAGTCACCTGAATCGATTTGATTACACTATCAAATTTTCCACAAAACTGAGTATATGTAGATTTATTATAGTAGTATCGTGCATAACTACAACATTTAGAATATAAGATACTTAGGAAGAGTTCCGTGATATGATTGGAACCAATGGGATACAATGACAATAAGTTGAATAACTTATTTTGACACACACGAGACCGTCCAGTCCAGGCATTATACTAGACCTACAGAATAATAATAGTAGATATAACATGTAAGAATTACCTTGATTCGTTGCCGCTTTCGGTAAGCAGACCTCGTAAATTCACCACTCGTCGAAGGAACCTGGTACCCCAAAGAAGCCATGGGTGTAGTTGCTGAGCCGGCTGTAGTGACAGCTGCAGCGGCAGTAGTATGCTCGCGTTTTTGGATGAGCATCCTGCGGTGTTTAAGCGATATTAGGGAGGTTTCGAAAGCCTCCCCCCTGAGCAAAGTGAGCAGTCACGTGACCTGCGCCACCTAGCGGAAAGAAGTGTACCTAAGTACCCGTAGCGCCACCTAGCGACTCGGCCTTTAAAACATGTGATGTATGTATGTACGAAGAATTAGTACTAAGGGAATAACTATTAAAAACCACAGTTTGAAAGTTGATTAGGTTGTTAATGATAACGAGGAGTATAGAGAGGTATTAGTTGTGTATGAATGTACGTGTATGTGAGGGGAGTGTATGAATGTGCGTGTATGAAAGAACTAACGAAACACAAGAGTATACGAGTGCACACGTATTTTATTGACGAATGATACAAGCGTATAATATGAAACCGTGTTTTATTAAGCGAAGTACACGAACATCAAGACTTGTGGGTGAGTGAACACCACGACAGAGGTCGTGAGCTTAGGGGTCAATACGACCACGCCAGTGGCTCGTGGGATGACGATGATGGTACGACTTACGGGTGAGTGAACACCGCGTCAGAGGTCGTGAGCTTACGGGTGTGTAACCACCGCGCCATAGGCTCGAATCGTTAATGACGATGATGATGATGATATCTGTTCGTTAATGAAACACGGTTATTGCAGTTGTTTAAGCCAATCGAATACGCGGCAATCGTTTGCTACCAGATCAGGGCCGAAACCTTTTACGAAATCCTTCATGACAAGTCCACGACATCGAAACATGAGATAAGCAACACAGTATCGTCCACAAACGTTAGACACGGGACTCTGCAGTCTCTTAGAATTATGAGTCCACGTTACACAATGTTTATTCAAGAAACGTCGAAACTCGACGTATCGTGGCGGCAAGCCGTAAGAGCAGAAGTATTCACCGCAACCGTTGGCATCTACGTAGATAGCTATCCAATGTTCTCCGGGTTTACCCGTGTCGTGCGTGTTGCACACGAAGGCGACGGGGTAAGCGTCTATCTGGAGTTCGTTGAGTACGTCTTTGGGTACGATCCCACGCATGACGACACGGGCGTGCGTATCGCTGGTGAGTAGACGGACGAGCTGCATGGTTTCCATCAGTTGTCGTAGATGACGTTACGGTTCCTGTCGATCTCCAGCACCTTCTCGAACTCGGCGTAGGCGATGACGTTCACAGTGGTTGTCAGCGCGTTGCGGAAATGAATCTCGACGCGCAAGTTGCCCTTTTGTACCAGATGGAAGCAGCAGTCGTCGCACGCATCGGGGGTGAGGTCCACACCGAAGAAGGTGTAGCCGTGTCGGAAGTCGTAGCGAGTCAAGCCGTTCCCTTCGTCCTGCCACGCCTTACCCGTCGAGGTGAACAGGTTATGGTAGCATCTGACAAAGAGGTTGTTGTCGAAGTCGGGCTGGAAAGGTTTGGCGGGTATCTGTCGTCCGTCTACGTACACGGCGAAGAAGTTGATGTGGTTGTTTTTAGCGTGAAAGGGATTTTTGTCGTAGCATCCGTTGTAGGCGTCGTTATCGATGCAGCATATCACGAGACGTTTCGGAATAGTACCAAGAAAGAGGTTCTCGCGCGTGTACGAATGGGTACCTGTGGGAATAGAGTAGACCTTGCATTCGACAGGTCGCAGCGGATACTTGGCGGTGGCCTTTTCGAGGGCTTTGATGTGTGCCATCTGCACACCAGGATTCAGGGTGACTTTCTTGACGAACAGTGTAGCGTTGACGATCTGTATCTTGTAGGCGGGGTTGGCTCCACCAGCAATGAGTGCGAACGCATCCTTGCTGCGTACGAAACGCATCTTGAGTTCGACACCGTTGATGAGGAGTTTATCCTGAAGCAAGAGGTCGACGTGGACACGACCTATCATGTCGACCACACGACTCTGGGCGATCATGTGACGTCTGGCAACGAACCCCGCATTGGCTGTCGGATCGGCACCATCAATGACGACGGCGTCCATACGACCGGCCGTGTCCTTGTACCACATCTGACTCGTCAGTTGCGTCTCCTTGGCATCGTCACCGTAACTGAGCAGTGTCTCTATGTAGGCACGGTACGGATACGTGTTGGTCGAGGGAGTCACGAGCGTTCCGTTCAGGTAGAAATCGACCTGACCGAACAGCGAATGGAGCCAGTTATTCACGGGAGCGACGGGGTCGGCGGGGTCGAGATCACTTCCGTCGGCACGCGTCACCTTCGCCCGAACGTGTAGTTTCGTGTCGGCGAGATCCAAGTAATCGTCTCCCGAACCGGGTACGACGAATTCGATCGGTCCACCCGAGTCGAGAGAGGACACCGGCTGGTGATGGACCGTGTGACTGTCGATGATGGCGGTCTGAGTCAGAGGTACGGTGAAGAGATCGAGTTCGCTCTTGAGTCCCTCACACGATAGTTTATGAACGAACGCCATCGTCGAATATATCGGGTTCACGACGTACCTTCGGTTTCTGCTGTTTCCTCCGACGTCTCGCTGGTGTACTGACTCGTTTCGCAGGGTGTGTGCGTCTTATACGCTTACGGGGTCGCACGCCAGGGGTCAAGAGATCACTCATCATATCTCTACCGGCAGTGGTGACGCGACGTTTGGCGGCCGTTCTGATGTTCTGTCCCGACAGGACGTCGTCGGCTATGCGTGCGCCGGTCGACAGAGCTCTCTTTCCCAACGACACGGCTCCTCTCTTGACGAGTGGCATGACGCTACGCAGTAGACTTCCGAATAGACTTCCCAGGCCGTGTCCCCGTTGGTGTCGGGCACCCACGAAATAAGGAATCGCTCCTCCTGCTCGACGATCGTAGTAGTCGGTGTAATTCATCTCTCTCTCTCTCTCTAGAACAGTGCCGTCCGTTGCCGTTGGAAATGAAGTGTCACCGTCACCTTACCAACCTCGAATGGCACGCGATTTCCGGTGTTGTCTCTTATATCTATCTCGATCGTGCCAAATTCTTTGTAGAGCACGGGTACGTAGTGAATCTTATCGAAGGTCTTCGATACGATGTCGCCATGGCGACCGTTCACTGGGATGATGCGCAGCAGCGGTACGAGACTGTCACCAACAACTCGTGGTTCCACGACATCCGTATAGATGTAGAGTGAGTCGAGTCCTCGTTCCATGGTGATCACGGTGTCGGCTTCCGTGATCAATACCTTGAACTCGGGTGCATCGGGATCCTTCGGGAGATACTCCAGCGTAGTGGTACGAAAGCCGAGAACGGCAGTCAGTATAGCAGCACGGAAGATGGTATTCGGTGCCATGTGCACCGATACCTTATGCGTAATGATGTTGTAGCTCAGTTTCACTCGTCCCTCTCCCACCACACGACGTAGAGAGGCGTTAATGGAGAGGATCAGTGACCACGGATCTTTATAGTATCCGGTTCCGATTCGGATAGTCTTCGTGTGCAGGGACCGTGGGTGCTCTTCGTCTATCGGTAGTGTCACAGCGAACCCCGCGTCATCGTCTACGATGTTGTACCAACTGTGTGGGTACTGTACCTCCACCAGACCGCATTCCCATTGTCCCCGTAGTAGGATACGTTTCGGTAGCGTCGTGATGTAGTGGGTCAGCGTGTTGTCGGGGTGCGTGTGCATGGAAGCATTGCTGGGCAACGTGAGATAGAAATCACTCGGTTCCATGTTGTTGTTGTTGTTGTTTCAACGTCGGACTGGGTAGCAGGTAACCCAACGAACTGCTCAACAGGGCCGTCCACAGAGTCGGATCGTGGTGGCCAAACGTCAGGTTGTAGATGCTGACCAAGATGACCGTGTACAAGACGACGACCTGACACAGAAAGACGATCTCCTCTTTGGGACACGCGGTACCGAATATGTGCCACGGAGTCCTCTCTTTCTTTAGTGGGGGTGGCGGTAGAGCGTCGACGTCGTCTTCTTCTTCTTCTTCGTCTTCTTCTTCTTCGTCGCTAACGGTGATACGTGATGTTGTCTCGTCTGCCATACGTGGACGACTGACATCGTGACGGACGCACAATTAGTCTTTATAGTCCGATGAGACCCTTGGCATCGATCCAGCTGTTGAATTTCGAAGGATATCCGACCCATTTCACCAACACCTCCCGTCGCCTGCCTACCTTGCGACGCTGTGCTATCGATTCCACACGGTACAGTTTATCGACCGGAACCGTCACCTTCTGCATCTCCGGTTCGTAGAAGGTACCGTCCAGTATCTCGCCGAGATCGTCCGTTAGACGATAGACGGGGGGATCGGACGGATGGACTTCGCGTATCGTGAATAGTTCCTCTGTCCAATTTATCGTGTAACCTTTATCGAACCGTCTCTTAGCCTTGCTGATACGTATGCGATCCCCCACGTGGTACTTGGGTACACCCTTACCGTGATGGCCACCGTACAGACGCTGCCACACCTCTTCCTGATTAGTCGCATCCACCTGTGACGGAGACATCCCGATACTGCGGTGAGGTGTGTCGTTGTACGTGCGCACCAGATCCGGAAGGATATCGATGTACCGCCACGCTTCTTTGTGTGTCAGGTATCGCCACATACGTGACATTAGTGTACGATTGAAGCGTTCCACGATGCTCGCCTTGATCTCTGCGTTGAAGGTGGAGAAGTGGTGGATACCGTATCTGTCCAATACACCCCGAACGCTACGGTTATAGAATTCCAGACCTCTATCGGTCTGCAACGACAGTGGTTGAATGTCGGTGAAGAGACCGTTCAGTGCCTTCGACACAGACGTCGCCGACTTGTTCTTCAGTGGAACGCATCGGGCGACTTTCGAGAAGACGTCGATCACCGTGAGCAGGAACGTTGTACCGTCGTTTTCTTTTTTCAGACTGGACACGTCAACGAGATCGGCCTGCCACTGTTGATCCCGTCCTCCGACGACCGTACGTCGACGCTTGAAACGAACTCTGACCGGTTTATGTAGTGTATAGGCGTTCTGTTCCGATAGCCATTGTTCGACGATTTTTCTCGGTACGCGTGGTATGGCGGTTCGTCGCAAAGACGCGATTCCTCCGTAACTACCCACCTTGGCGGGGTTGAAGTAGACGGCCTCCAGCTGTTTACGACGGCGCACCATGATGACGTACGTATGATATAATCGATGGTAAGCCCGCACACGATGGGAAGTCCACCGTAAGCAACACCGGTAAACAGACGTGTTAGACTGTCCCGTAGATCACACATTATGTCGGTGAATCGAGATGATGCGTCTCTTTTATTCGAGACGTTCCCATGTCTTACTAGTCGACGCCGGTGGTGTAGGTAGAGTAGACGGGCTCATTCGAGATCGTCTCCGCGAGAGGGGTGTCCACTGCAGCGTTCGACGCGCTCTACTGAGCGATCGTGTGGCCGCCGCTTCTATGGTACGCTTCCTTTGTTCCTGTCGAATAGCCAGTCTCCTGGCCTCGTTACCCACCAACTCCATGGGCAGATTCATGTCACCGAGTTGATGTGCAAACACCTCCCACCCCGTTGGAGAACCAATGGTCTTGCGTTGACGCAACAAATCGTTCACAAGGTCCACCACGTTACTTCCGGGTACCGCTACACCTTTGTTCATGAGCTCTCCGCGCGCATTCCACGCGACGTCTCGTTTCAGACGTTCCATCAGTCGTCTGGCTTTGGCCTGGAGGCGTTTGGGAACACTGTCGATGACTTCCGCTTCCACCCCCACCTCCGGAGGGGTCGGGTCCGTATTAGCCGCCGCCACCACCGCCGCCGCCGTGACCACCGGGGACGTGTCCTTGTTGACCGTTATCACGCGCATCGGTTCGCGCGTGCGTCGATCGGACAACGCGTTGTAGCGTTGCAACACTTGATTATACATGACGACCTTGTCACCGTCGGTGAGATCTTGTCTGTCGAGTATGACTTTCATCTCGTCGTCGAGTACCTGTACTTTGCGTCCTAGGGTATCCGTCGGTGCCGGTGCACGTAGACTGTCCAACAGTCGCGGATCTACCAAGGCCATCTTCCGTGCGTGTTCCATCGTCGTCTACTTGAGTAGCACCTGTTTTAGCAAGGGTAGCAAGACCGCACCTGCCAAAGGTGCCAACAGTGCCGACAGGAAACCACCGGTCTGTCCTCTTCCTCCCTGGTTGTTACCCTGTAGCAAGATGCGACGTCTTCTCGCTGCAGGTGCGTCTCTCTGGGCCAAAGCACGCAGGTTTGTTTTGTACACGTTCAGAGCACGTCTCTGCGCGTCGGTCAAGGGCAAGTTCTTCTTTAATATGTTGTAGGCACACTCGGCTAGTGCACACAACAGATCGGCGTCGGCGTTTCTGATGATGGCTCGTCTCAATTTCGTGCTCTTGTATCTGTTTAGCGTCTGTATGCAGAGGATGTGTTTCTTCACGAGTTCGGACATGCTGTTGTCTTCACGAGCATGCTGCGACTGAAGGAACGAGGTGCTGCGCGGACGTCTTATACCTTGGGTTGGTACACGTACTGGACACTGTCGTCCGGAAGGATACCCGTGCGCAGACGCATATCGTCGAGCGTGCCCTGTTTCAGATCGACGAGGAGATAACCGTACGGGAGTGACGTGGCGTCTCGGAACGCTTCCTGTACAAACTTCAGGCGACCCGGATACATCTGTCGTGCCAAGTGTCCGATCTGTGACGCGTCGCGAGGATTCTTGAAGATCACCATGTAGTGTGCGTTCAGACTGATCGTACGACTCTCCTTGTTCTTCGGAAACAGGTTCTGCACGAGATACAGTACGGACGTGTTCTGGTGATGACTCTTTTTTGTGAACAAGGTCGTGACCCGTTCGTCTGTTTCTGCCATCAGATCATCGATGACCACGAGGTTACGCGTCGATGCATCGAACGCACCGCTCGGTAAGCCTTCCTCGAATCGTATCAGGTCGTTGTCAACGTAGGCACTCTGCCATACACCGTAACACCACGTGATCTTCTCTGGAGGTGGATCGATCATCGTTGCGGCGTGACGTAGCAGACGCATCACGAACGTAGTCTTACCACATCCCGTCGGTCCCGCAACGATACAGGTGAAGGGGTGTTTCCATCGCGTGTCCATCTAGTAGTCACCGGTGGTGTTCGACAATGTCGCGTTGACCACTGTACTGTTAGTTGTGACGACGACACCTCCACCACACCAACGAAGGAAGGGATCACGGAACAAGACGTACAAGACGTACAGATACAGACCGAGTATTCCTACTAGTGTTACAACTACAAGCGTTCCCGTCCGTGACATGCTACGTTATGACTATCGATTGTGTGGCATCTGACTAAATAGTGTTATCTTTTTTTTTTTTTTTTTTTTTTTTTCGTGTGTCTCCGCCTACTAACCGCGTGACAGCTAGAGGCGCCTATAACCCCAACTGACGTAGGGGCGCATTTCCTCATCGTATCAGCAGTGGTTCGGCATTACACGTCCACAGGCCCCGTGGTGATTCCGTCTTCGTTGACAACGCGCTTGGCATAGAAGTAGGTCAACGCCGCACGTTCCTGGATGTACGTCAGCACGGACGAGTGATTGACCCGGAACCCACGGTTCTTCCCACTTCCACTGCAACGATTGGTCAACACGTCCAGGAACGACTGCTTGTCGATGGTGTTGAGTCGTTTGTTCAGACCTTTGGTGCTGTATTTATCGACCGTACCCGAACAATAGTAGGTCTTGCTGCACAGACCCAGGAAACAGTCACCGGACCATTCGACCTTGAAGAGTCCCGGTGTTCTCTTGTCGTACGCCTTGCGCTCCTTGCAACACGTCTCGGTGCCGTTCCACGGACCTCCGGCCAGCCGACAGCGCACGTAGTCGTTCTGATGTTCGTCGCAACATTCGGACGGTAGCCATTCGGAACGGTGACGATAGTAGTGGTCGCGTAGTGCCGGGGTCACGAGGTCGTCGACGGACTCACCGGCCAGAGCCAAATAGGCGCTGTCCGTATCGGTTTCGCAGTACTCGAACAGCGGACGATCCACGTATCTGACCATGAAGTCGTAGTAGAACTCCAACATACGCAGTTTGGCCCACTGCAACACGAAGAATCCCACGTGTGTGGGCAGTGCGTATTTGACGGTGCGTTTGTGCATTTCGATCTCGTATGCATCGGCAGTGACGACGTCGAGTTGACGGAAGCGACGATTGTTGATCGCGGTCGATGCACTCTTCTCCGTGCAGTAGGTGACCTCGCGGTGCTTATCGACGTTGGTGATAAATTTCCCGTAGGACGAATTGCCCATAAGTTTGTTGGTATCCGCGATCATGGCCTTGTCGGGATGGGCGTCTCCTTCGCGACGTGCGGTGGACACCGCCTCGCCGAATCGTCGGAAGCAGGCGACCGGTGTGTACTCGATGACCTGGTAAACATGCGTCACCTCGAGACCGTGTGCGAGGTACCATCGCAAGAGAGGTGTGGCGAGCAAGATCTTATCCCCTCGATAACTCCCGACGAGCATGCGTCGCGGAGTTGCCATGATGTTGTGTTCTTCAGCGTAGCGACGCATGAACGGTCCGAGATCATCACGGGTCAGGTGAATGTTCTTGAAGATGGGCTGCATCTCGGCAAAGTGTGCGCGCAGGTCCTCCGGTACACGTATGTCGCACTGAATCATACCGAACACGCTACCGTTGCACACACCTGTCAGGATCTGTTGTGACGTCATTTTCCCGCGCACTTGTCGACGACGTTGGCGAACGTCCAGAAACTTTTGTACGCACGGATCGCGTCTCGTGACCTTCCACTCGCATTCCCACAATTCGACGACCCTCACAAAGTGTCGAAGATAGGCTGTGTTCTTTCGTGTTTCGGCGAGCAGTTGCATCATGGGTTTCCCATTGACCTCGTTGAACTCGCGTCCGGTGCACGGACACCCGTGGTAGTAGCATCCGTTAAACTGATAGGCCGTCTTCGTTTCACTGCACCAACCGTCCACCGACAGTTTACCGATGCGCTTCTCTCGACCGTTGGACTGATGACGTATGGCGAGTCCCGTGTTTTCGGACTCCCACGTAAGCCATTCGACAGCCATCTGACCTGTGGGCTGTGCTACTTCGGGTCGGAACTCCTTCTCTTCCCGTCGCCTCGTGTACCATCCAGTCGGCATCTCTTGTGATATCGACCACAGATACAATGCATTTGCATCGTAGCCCACAATGGACTGACACGTTCGAGCCGCGTCGCCGTAGTCGTTACGACGTATCTTCGTGACCCCCTTCTCGTGATGTCTGGTGAAGATGAGTGACGGTCCTCCGACGATGTTCTCTCTGATGAGCTGGTGGACGTCCTTGTTCGTCTCGTTGAAGAGCGTAAACAACGTCCTCTCCGGCACGTAGGTGAACAGATAGGACAAGGTCAAACCAGGTATACTGATCCCTTGTTTGAACATGTCGAGACCACGGTGTTGATAGAAGTCGAACTGTTTGGCGATGGCCTCCAAGAACGGTACGACATCTCTGTTGTTATACCAGACGAGAAAGTCTCGCAAAGTCTCCATGTCGTTGTCTCGCCACACCTTCTGACATCGTGTGTAGTCGTCGTCGGATATACCTTCGTTCTTCAGACAACTGAAGAAGGCCTCTTTGGGAGGTAGAACGGTGTCGTCGAGTCTCTCCAAGCTGTCCATGTATTCGTACGGGAAGTGACCTTTCGTGACTGTACAACCGTACGCTTTCAGGTACTTGTCGTACGAGAATCCCGGGGCAATGTAATGAGTCATATCGAGGAATTTGAGGTTGTCCGTCGATAGACACATAAACGTGTTGCCACGTTTGATCACGTGAAACGTCTCCTCCTTCTCATCCTCCTCTCCGTCCTCTGTTGCTTTCTTTTCGGACAGGAAGTAGGGTACCAGGAACTGTTTGACGACGTTCAGATCGTACCTGCCCGAGTTGAAACCGATGACGGGCAACTGATGAAGCCAACCGTACAATTGACCCATGAGAGTTTTGTAGGGATTGGTCGGTTGTCGCTGTGACTCGTTGTTCCCTGCCTCCTCCACGGCGGCCGCTTCCTGTTCGTTCCACTTTCTGATAGCCTCTGTGAGTTCGTGTAGGATGCCCTCGTACCTGTCTACGATGACTTCGTAGGCTGCTTCGCTCATGTTCTGAAGGATGGTCATCATGTCGGATACCAACTTGTTGCTGTCACCATCCGTGATGAGACATTGCACCTGTTCGAATCCGGGTACGTTACTCGCCAGGGACACACTCAACGGTACGTGACGAGCCACCCAATGGACCTTGGCACTGTCCGACGGAAGGTGCGATGTATCGAACCAGGACTCGAAGTCGAAGGTGGCACGATACGGATAGTAACGCAACCATTCGGCAACGTGAATGTTTTCGTCGTCCAATCGTTGGAAGACTGTCGGCGACGGATGGTAGACGCCACCGGAATAGATCTTTCGCACACCTCCCGTACACCCACGCTCGTGTCGTTCTAGTTCGAATACGCCGCTCCATAGTGCATCGCCACACTTCCTACATCGATACGAATGACAGTACATGTTCACGTCTTGTATGTAGGAAAAGTGTGTCTCGTGAAGATTGATGTACATCGTTTCAGGATAGTGACACAAGGAACGGCGTACGAGTTCAGCAGTCGGCTTTCCCCCCTCTTCCGGTTCGACGAGCGTGTAGACGCACACGTTGGTCTCAAAGGTGGTCTCGACACGATAGAGATCGTCCATCGTCACTCCGTCAAAGTCTTTCATTGCCACCTCGTCACGGTCGTACTTCGCGTAGAGTACCCGCACAGCGGGTTCCAGGTGGGATCGGTCGCATCCACGATGCAGAGCCAGACATCGGAAGAGACACAGATTGTCGGTGTACTTTGTGTTGTGGACGGAGTCTCTTTCCAATCCGATGACGGCTTTGATTCGTTTGATGTACCTCGGCAGTGTGATGTAAACACATCCTATCGGATGATGTACGATGTGATTGACGAAGAAGGTAACATTCGTGACCACCTCACATACCCATTGACTGTCCGGACGCTGATTGATGACCCACTGCAGCACGTCTGTTTCTCGGATACGTTCCAGAAACGCATCAAAGTCTGCAGTGTTTGTGATCAGACACGGTTCGTCAAGGTAACGACCGCAACAATTACAGGACGAATGATAATACCTGTACCTGTTCGTGGTCTTGTTTCTTAACACAAACCCGTAACTAAGATTAATCTTAAACGCGTGCGTCTGTTCGCGGAACATGCGTTTCAGTGACGGTTCTAGGGCACTCGTGTCCGGTGTCGACACTCTGTAATTGTACCTGGATTGTACAGGTCCTCTAGCCGTGTGGGTTCGAATGGTCGACCAATGATCTCGGACGACGTCTTGTAGTTCCCTCGATAGAGTATCGGCGAAGGGAAGTCGGGGTGGTGGTTGTATCGGGTCGTCGTCGTCGTCGTCGTAGTCGACAGCAACACTCACACGGGGTCGCTCTGTGCGTCTCGCATGTTTGCATAGGGGTGGGTCGTTCGCTTCCATACATACCGACTTCGCAACACTCACACGTGGTCGCTCTGTGCGTCTCGCTCGTTTGCGTAGGGGTGAGTCGTTCGCTTCCATACATACCGACTTCATATGACGTAACAGGCTGTCACGTCTCGTGAACTCACGTGCACATCTCTCACAACGATGCAGTGTAGCGCTAGATGGCGCCACTGACGGCGATTTACTGTAGGCATGATCGTCGTGTGTTGTTGACGATGATGAATGTGTTTGATCTATATGACGTTGTATGTCGGCATGTGTATCGAGCACGAGACCGCAGTGTCGACACGTGTGCTGTTTCATCGTACCTACAACTGAAGGATGGGAGATCCTTGCACGTGTCTATATATCCTACACTGTGTGTGACGTCATAAGAGGTGTGTCTTGTATGAGTGGGCGTGTATGTATGTATTCACCGATCACAACGAGCTATGAAGGTAACAAGAACAACAGACACCAGAATCCTGGATTACATATCATCTTTATTAATTACAATCAAAGCGAGTAATAAAGCGAGTATATATGAAAGCTAAGCTAAGCACCTGCAGTAACAGACAAGCGGCGCCTATAACCCCAGCTATAGCGTAGGGGCGCATTTCCTCTTGTCGTCACTGCAGGCGCTTCTGAAGACTGTTCACTATGTATGAGACGTGGTCGTCGCGCACAACATTTCGTGCGATCTCCTCGCATATTGTGCGCACGGCCACGTCTAAGCTGCATTTTTGTGTAGCAAAGTGTGTCCCCGCTAGGGATTCAATATTCAGTTCAAGGTGTTTCACACTGTTAAATGGGGCCGAGAACGCCCACGGGATCGATGTGTCAGTTTTCGACCAAATAATATGGCCGTTGTACGCCAGGTCGAGCGTTGACGCGTCCCTTTGCAGTGTCTCGTATTCCGAGGCGGTCATGGTGACGTCATAGTCGTCATCGTCATCCTGGTCGCATATCAACTCCAGTGGTGCTTCGGCTGGAGTTGAAGGTGAAGGTGACATGTCCTCGCATGTCAACTCCAGTGATGAGTTGTGTCGCTCATGTAGCTGTGTTAGTAATGCCTGACGCAATGGCATGGGGGTGTGGTGGCGGCGCCGTTTCTGTGGCGCCCATTCTATTGGATTCTGCTCATACGATAGCCGAATCATCTCCAGCCCACTAGAGGGAGCATCGGTGACCTGTTAGCAACACAACAACAACAACATTAGCAGGGTGTTTTTACATCCATCATTGGAATACCACGTGTACGCAGGATGGCTTGTACACGTGATACGATGTCACGTGACCACTCCGGTGTGCTCGCCATAAACCTGTAATGCTGCACTGCATATCTCAAATTGTCGTGGATCAGGTCACTACGCACCAGGTAGATGACGTTTGACTCACCTTCGAACAGGCGCCACAGTCCGTTGCTTATAAAACGAACGATAGCATCGAGTGCTACTGCACACAGCTCGGTGTACCAGATCTGCCTGTCGTCCCCTCCGTCGTCTTGTTCGTCCCAGGGCAGTGACTCCTTCGGTGTGAGTGGTTCGTCTTCCTTCGCATCCGACACGGTTATACCGCGGGCATGGAGACTCGCTTTCACCCGTGCTATGACATTACGAGCAAACCACGGTGTGCGCGCTACGCATACCAGCTCGGTTACTACCGTATCAAAGCTATTATATATACGTATGGGATCTACTTTGTACATGTCTTCGTGAACGTTCGCATAGTGACGACTCAGTGATTCGGCCGCCTGGCGAGTGCAAGCAGCGGTTATAGTGGCCATAAATAGACCGTCATCTATCATTTCGTCTGCACGCTTCTGAATGCCATTCACCTTCTCTACAGCTTCCTGTAATTCACTACGTCTCCTATCCTCGTCATGGTCGATATCAGTGGCCCAATCAGTATCAATATCACCATCATTAGCAATCTCTCTCATCATCATCATCACTAGACCACGCACACGACCCCACATAGATGACACTTGCCTTATCCTCATTATCGTCGCTGTCCTCCAACAGGCGACGTTTCACCCCTCGTACGCTAGGGGTTGTCCAAGGAGGAGGAGTCTACAACACACGACAGAAGCAAGTGTCAAATACATCGCTGGCAGGTGGCGCCACATCATTCATTCGTCACTGTCAGGTGCTGCCTCTTCCGACTGGAATATTATTTCCAGTACGTCATTGTCAGGTGCCGTCACCTCCGACTGAAATATTTCCAGTAAGTCGCTGTCAGGAACCTTGTCCGACTGGATTATTTCCAGTGCAATCAAGGTGTAGTTACGATAGCCCTCCTTTGTCTCCTTTCTAATTGTCACCCTAGCCCGTTTGCCACGTAGGACATTCAGTGCCTCGTAGCGTTCTTGGCCGGGTTTAAGCGTCATATAGTCGCTTGCTGTCATTCCCCCCACGGCCCCCTGAACTATACGATCAAATCCTGTGGCCCACGCTTCATTCCCCTTGTGATCGGCAAAAAGCATACCCATAGCATACTTGTAAACGGGGTCACCCGACTGACGGCCGTGTACAGCACATGTACTGACGCAATGGCGGTTCCCCTTCGTCATTTCAAGACGAAGGACTTTCCGATTACATATACGGCACGCCTGGTAGCATACATATTTATCTGTCAGAGCACATGTTACTAGTGTCAGTGGACGAACAAATGCGTACGTTCCGTCACTTACTTGTTCGAGTTCTGAGAGCAGCATTTCCTCAGATTTGGTATTGGGCGTCGCCATCTTGTTGAATAGTGAAGTCGAGAGCGGTAGAGCGGTGAAGTAGTCGAGAGCGGCAGCAGCGAGTCGGAGAGAGAATGTTTGTCCTGTTGGATTTACCCTGGGCTTATATACATAATCATCCCCTCCAGGCATCGATCACGTGTACCGTAAACAATGACATCACGCGCCCCTGGGTGTTCGCGTCTTATCAGGCGCGTGACTTTATCTCTCTCTCTCTCTCGTACTCTGTCACCGTGTGGCTGACTGTCTGTTTTTTGTGTAATGGCCGCCTTAGCACTGCCTAACGAAGTCTCTCACCTGCATAAGAATCACACCGAGTATATTCTTACCTGCTTCGTTACGCTTTGAACTCTTACCCCAATACCCTTCCGCACTGGGTACATTCTCAATAAGTCGTGCGTCACCTGTATCCAGCAAGCGTTGCCGTAGTTTAGAGGCGCGAAACTTCACGGCTACTATAGCGCGCATCACGGCTCGACGTTGTGATAACCATGTAGCAGTTCGATCCGGTGTCCACCGAATGTTTTTACTCCAGTATTTCGCCTGTATTCCACTGCGTGCAGTCTGAATCTTTCTCGCTGTGTTCTCATCGTGAAAATGTCTGGCTTTTTTAAACTGATAGGCTGCTTCTGCACAAGAAAAGTCTTCGCCCCATATGTGTATATTACATGGATGGAAATTAGATAGGAAGTGTCCAGCACCCCTGAATTGTATATCCAAGCTCTTGACCGCCATATGTTTCATCGCTGACCACTCACAGAGTTCTTTTCTCCCGTCTGTATTGTTAGCGTTCTGATAAGTCGCATTGTCCTAGTCGCACTTCGCACATCATGCGCTCGTGCGCTTATCGCAGGGTCCTATGACTGATATCGGTTTACTACAGTGAAATTTTCCATAACGTCACATGGCTGGCTACATACCCAGGCATCGGTCACGTGCCATCCCTAGATGATGATATCATACGTCCCTGGGTCTTCAGCTTTTCATACACCGGTATTTTTCCACTCTAGTATCGGTCACGTGACAACCCTAGATGATGATGTCATACGTCCCTGGGTCTTCAGCTTTTCATACACTGGTATTTTTCCATTGCTACAGTGTGTCTTACAAGTTGTCTTCCTATCTGCATGCATATGCTCTATCCTATATATACTAGCTCGTTTGTTACATTCTTCACATCATCTCATTCGCAACTATGTCGTCGATACCTTGGGCCCAACTGCGCGCTGAATGGCGTGATCTCGAAATGTAAGTACTTTTATTATTATTAATATCATTCTTTGTTTCATTCAATAGATATCCTATACAACATACTATAATCATCACAGTGTTCTTCACATAAACTACCTGTGATGTCTCACCTCTATTATTCCTTATGCTTACGATTGTTATGTGTCACGGTTATCTATATTACCTTTCAGGTCTGTCGATATCATCGATGCTGACCGTATCACCGAAGTTGCTGCTGACTTGATATGGCGTGAACTCGAACTGTAAGTACTTTTATTCTCTGTTTCATTCGATAGATATCCTATACATATCATACTATAATCATCACAGTGTTCTTCACGTAAACTACCTGTGACGTCTCACCTCTATTATTCCTTATGCTCACGTTCTTTATGTGTCACGGTTATCTATATTATCTTTCAGGGCTGGCTGTATCACCGATGGTCCTGCTGCTACCTGGAGTCTGACAGGAAGTGTCAGTGACTCCAGCAGTGAGGATGATGAGGAGTGCACGTGAGTGTTCAATGATTACAACAATATTTTACTACCTTATTTATGTTTTCTCTTACCCTGTTGTCGTTTCGACTAGGTATGCGGTGTTTGATTACCGATTACGTCAGCAGACGTCTCCATTACGTATTGTATCATAGTCCGTTGATCTAGCTTGCCCTTTTATCGTATGTCGATTCCCTATGCGGTGTCTGGTTACATCACTGGCTTATCCCACCCGGCTGATATATATATATATATATATATATATATATATATATATATATATATATATATATATATATATCAAACATTTCATATATGTTTTCAGAGAGTACGAGCTCCGTGATAACCACTCCTACTTATTCTGTCACGTGCTACGCGAACTCCTAGAGACCGTGCCTCCCTTTGACGCAGATCCTGTTCCTTCCCTGATGGAGATCGAAGACTGGGATGCCGAGATCGAAGACTGGGATGCCGAGATCGAACGTTAATTTAATTCTGTATCATTCGTTAATAAAATACATGTATACTCGTATATACTCTTGTGTTTCGTTAGTTCTTTCACACACGCACATCCTCTCTCTCCTCTCATACACGTACATTCATGCACAACTAATACCTCTCTACACGCCTCGTTATCATTAACAACCTAATCAACTTTCAAACTGTGGTTGTTACTAGTTATTCCCTTAGTACTAATTCTTCATACATACATACATACATCACATGTTTTAAAGACCGAGTCGCTAGATATAGATAGTACTACGGCTGCTTAGCACTAGATGGCACTACGGACACTTAGGTACACTTCTTTCCGCTAGGAGGCGCAGGTCACGTGACTGCTCACTTTGCTCAGGAGGAGGCTCACTTTGCTCAGGGGGGAGGCTTTCGAAACCTCCCTAATATCGCTTAAACACCGCAGGATGCTCATCCAAAAACGCGAGCATACTACTAGCGGCGACTGCGGCACTGGAACAACGCTTGCGAGACCCGCTTGCCTTCGACTCGGGCAAAGCGGCCGTCGATCCTGCCCGTGCCGACGCCTGTCTTCTGCGGATTGACGGCATCAATGCAGCTTCTACTGCCGGGAATATGGTTGGGACTGCATCGCTTTTCAACGATATTCGAGCACCAGGATATCCAAGGGTTGCCAACATCTCCGGATCGCGATCAAAACAGCTTTTCTCAAAATGAGCGGAGCAAAGCCGGCTGTGTTTCTTCAATAAAACTGGATCCGTAGGGAACCGAAAAAAATGGTGTGTTGCTGTATGTTTAGAAGAGTTTGCATTACAACCGAATGCCGCACAATGAACCATGATGATATTCGCATTACACAGCCACCTCTGCTGTCATATTGCTGAGAATGAATGTAAACAAGCGGTCGCTGTATCGGCAGAGTCAACTCTGACGTCACATCTCGGCATCCCGAAAAGCGCGCCAAAAATATGCATATTCGAAAATGTCCGGATGTACAGCATAAAATGTGGAATTTTTAATTCTTCGATTTTTGGGGATTTTTTTGGCTTGGTGGACATGGAAATATATAGCAGGATCTAATTTAATATGAATTCAAGCAATATATGTTTTTATTCCCTTTAAATAACCCTAACCACTGCTGTGACGTTGACGTTGGCGCCCTCGGTGTATACTGGTATCTTTGTGGCTGCGACGATTTATGTCAAGCAATAACCTCAAGGGAGGAAATTAAAAGTTTGTTGTATTCACGACTTTATGTGTGCGAGAGTGCTTAAGTCTACCCTCAGGCGCGACTCTTAACAATGGCCTATAGGCGGCTGTTCAAACCTTCCATAATGTATGTGCAATTTAAATATATTCATATCGAATTGACACATTCACAGGGTGAACATGGACGATGCATAATATCAATTTCTAGGCGTTTTAAATGACCCTCGTTGATATACAAAGCTATGGCTGTTATGAGCAAATTCCGAAAATCAGAGTTGTTGGCAGGTCGCAAGCTCTCGAATCGAGTCTCGAGTCATTTCGCTATCGAGTCCGAGTCATCTCTGAGAATTTCGAGTCGAGTCTCGAGTCACCTGTGAAAAGTTCGAGTCGCGACTCGAGTCACCTCTCGTAATTTCAAACCAAATCTCGTCACTATTTTCAGTTAGTCAACCGTATTCCTACATATATAGGCCTATGGCTATGATACTTATAAGTTATTATGTTGCGATCATACAACGATGGCTATGTTTACTTAGTGCAAATAAAATGTTTTGTATAAGAACCGTATACGTAGCATGATTATCGAAATAACTTTTGGCACTGCACTTATTATTATTGTCTGCACGAAAAGTTAATAGACACCTTTAGCTAACGCAATTAAGCGCCATTTTCGTACGGGAAAACTGGACGCGACATCAAACTTGAAGTCGACTCCACATCTCGCGTCGGCGTCTAGCAAAACACCATTAGCTAACCGCTTAGTAAGCGGTTCTACGTTCGACTCCTATAAAACAAATTAATGTAAGTCCATTATAGTTGGAAATTGACGTGCGCAGGCCTAAGGCAGAGTCCAATAAGCTCATTTTATTTCACCGCGACAGGCTCGGCACATCGCCTGACAGCATCAATGTAGTTGTCAACAAGCAACTAATAGGTCTTTTAAAAACTCGTCATATGTGCTGATTGGTATTTCAAACTCAACTTTCGGTGTAGGTGTGTGTTCGTAAGACGTCGAGCTGTCAGATGGCTTAGTTATTTTCAAGTCATCTAACTATTTACTTACGAAACAATGCGGCGTTTGTGCATACGCCGAATTTACATTTCTCGCGTACGAACGCCGCGTCGAACGGCAGAACTGCTGTAGACCTATGATTGCACTGCAAACGGTGTGACGTAGCACTCAATAACTTGGAGTAATTTTTTGCCGTTGCGTAATTTTCTGTCGGTACGTTGCGCTTAATTGGGTTAGCTATAGGTGTCTAATAACCAAAACTTTATAACGCGAGACAAACCGACGGACGCCATGATTGTCTGTTTCGCGGTAAATGTTCGCGTGAGATCGTAGCGTCAGGGGTCAGCACACTGATAGTTTTCCCATTGGCGACCATGTTAACGTTTTGTCTGATTATAAGAAAACGTAACCTAGAAAATGTATTAAACATCTCACCTGCCGTTATCATCATCTCATTGACATGCTGGTCGAGTTTAGTCAAAATCTAATATTTCTAGCTCTTACAAAATGCCTGTATGTATGGCACCCGTCAATTTTTACACATGGATGCAGGCAGTAATCCGGCTAAAGGGTCAACTAGCCAAATTGCTGCCAAATACCTTTCCGCTTAATAAAATCAGCTAAAAATACACCATTTTACTGTCAACAGCTTCTACAATCACATCTATAAATCTGACTACTCAAATGTCAGAGCAGGTGAATATTGTAAAAAAATAATTTCCCACAAATATATTGCACTTTTTCGTAACCAAGCAGGAAGTCTAACAGTGTCCTGACCCCGTTATTTGCGGTCACATTAATCTCGCATAACCGACTCTCGCCCGGCTGCGTGACTTCGCTGGGTAACATAGTCTGGCTGAGAACCCGCGTTACGAATGCACGCATCTAGTACCGCTCTGACACGCATTCTAGTACCGCTCTTACAGTGTCGCGCTTACATTTATCCAGGCGTTAAATGTTATCCGGGTGATGTTCAGTAGTTATATATGTTTCGTTTGTTGTCGTAATACGAGCGTTATGGTGAGAGTACATAATTAAAATGTGTTGTTTCAGATTTGTGACCAAGTATAAAAGTAAGTCACGTGACGTGCGCGTGGAGAGGAAACTGTTTTACGACAGAAATTGTTTATGTATGTGGGAAGCAAACATTTTATAATTTATGTATATATATGCGATGTGTCTACAACTCAGCAATGACACTCAGACTGTTCGTCTTCTTGTCGTCTATCGCCCCCCGCCAAACTCCAAGAATGGCTTTACAACTGCGGAATTTCTCCTAGAATTTTGTGATTTGTTGGACTCCATGTCGATGTATACGTCAAACATGCTGATCGCATTGATTTTAACTTCCACATGGACACTACATCAGACAATGACACTAAGCGCTTTCAAAACATTCTAAATGCAGCAGATCTTACTCAGCACGTGGAAGTCCCGACGCATGTTGCCGGACATACCATCGACCTGCTTATAACGCGTTCATCTGATACGTTTCTGAACAATATACGAACAGACATCCCACACATGTCAGACCACTCGGCAATTCATTGCACATTGCAACTCATGAAACCACCAAACGTCCGGGTAACGACGACGAGTCGAAATTATCGACATATCAATACCACTGCGATATGTGATAAAATCCGTTCATTGCTACTGTCAAATCATCTGTCTGATGACATGAACCATGCTGTTAAATGTACAATGAAACCATTGCGGCTATCATTGACAAGCAAGCACCGTTAAAGAACCGCACAGTGATTGTACGACCACACACGCCGTGGTATAATGATGGCATACGATCGCAAAAGTGTGTTAGACGACAACTGGAAAGAACATGGAGAAAATCTGGACTGGAGTCTGACAGGCTTGCCTACTGCCTCCAGCGCCAGCTCGTCACTTCGTTTGTGCACCGTGCAAAACTTGAATACCACACGAATCAAATTGCTGATGCATCTGGTGAACAGCTGCTTCTGGTCACCAGATGCATCAGCAATTTGATTCGTGCCAAGCTCCTACACACTGATAATGGCACACCACTACCGCCATGTGACTCGTCTGACACACTGGCAATGCGGTTCTCGGATTTCTTCTCAGAAAAGATCTCGAAAATTCGGTCTGAACTGAATCAGAATGTCATCACTGTAAATGCCTCTGCTGATGATGCACCGCAGACGTGTCTGCTGACTGCATTTGAGCCAGCCTCTGAGGCTGAAATTGGAATGTTGTTGAAGTCATCGCCAGTGAAATCTTGTGAACTTGATCCCATTCCAACATGGCTTCTTAGAGACTGTGCGCACGATGTTGTACCTGTGCTCATGACAATTGTTAACCTGTCTCTGAGAACTGGGGTAATGCCTTCGCACTTGAAGGAAGCGCACATCAGGCCAGTACTCAAGAAACCGAGTCTAGACAAAACTGTCTTGAATAACTACCGACCCGTGTCAAATCTACCCAATCTATCGAAGACAATAGAACGTGTCGTTGCTGCGAGATTGTCAGCTCACATGCCAGAGCACAATCTCTGTGAGCCCTATCAGTCAGCGTACAAGTCGAATCACAGCGTTGAGACGGCCCTTGTCTGTGTGCAGAATCACATCCTGCACGCAATGGGCAATCAGCATGTTATCATCATGGTTCTCTTTGATCTATCGGCTGCGTTTGACACCGTCGACCATGAAGTGATGTTGCATAGACTCTCATATGATATCGGAGTGGTCCAAGATGCACTGGACTGGTTTAAGTCATACCTAAGAGACAGAGTCCAGTCTGTCCACATTCATGGTGCTACATCGCCTGCTCGTCCTCTGGTATACGGGGTACCACAAGGCTCCGTGCTGGGTCCTCAGCTGTTCTCCATCTGTGTAGCACCAGTTGCTAAGATTATTCGCAAGTACAATTTGATGTGTCATTTCTACGCGGATGATACTCAAATCTACATTCCAGTGAAATCACACCAAGAGGAAATTTCTGCGGCTGTCGTCCATATTGAAGAATGTGTAGCGGAGATCACGACGTGGATGGTGACAAACTTTTTAAAGTTGAATGACGCAAAGACAGAAGTCATCGTGCTCGGCTCTACGCAACAACTAAAAAAAATTGAGCTGCGCACACTATGCATTGGAGACTGTTTGGTCACTGTAACTCAGAATGTACGGAACCTTGGTGTACAGTTCGATGCCGAGATGAAGATGGAGACGCACGTGACTGCTGTCTGTAGATCTGCAATTTTCCATCTCCGAAATATTGCAAGAATAAGACGTTATCTAACGCCTGCAGCGACGGAACAAGTCATACATGCGTTTGTTACCAGCAGACTTGACGTTGGCAATGCATTACTCCACCGACTGCCTGTGAAACAACTAGAACGGTTGCAGAGAGTACATAACTGGGCGGCCCGTCTTGTCGACGGCGCCAGGAAGTTCTGTCATGTCACACCTCTACTGATGAAGCTGCACTGGCTGCCAATAGCAGTTAGAGTAGAGTATAAGATACTTCTACTCACGCACCGAGCACTGACTGGCTGTGCACCACAGTATATCACCAAATGTTTGAACAGACGTCAGCCAACTCGATTGTTGCGCTGCAGTGAACACAATCATTTATGTGTACCACGTGCATCGCGTCGCTGGGGTGATAGATCCTTTTGCGTGGCAACTATGGAACTTGCTGCCGAAAAAACTGACTGCAACAAGAATGACAAACACTGATTTTAAATCAAACCTTAAAACTTATCTGTTTTCCCGAACATTCTGTACGGCGCCGTGAGCAATGATTGTTGGAACGGCGCAATATAAATGTCACGATTTGATATATAGACATATATATATATATATATATATGTGTGTGTGTGTGTGTATATATATATATATATATATATAAACATACATAACGCCCGGATAAATGAAAGCACGACAGTCGTAGCTGGGGGCTAAATACGTTCCGCTAGATACGCGCACGCGCAGAAACGTCACCCGGATATTATTTAACGCCCGCATAAATGTACGACTATCCCAAGTAGCTTCAATAGACAATACACCGGTTCGGAGAGTCTATAGTCTTTCGTTATTACCTTGCTATGGCGCAGCAGGTCGTGCCTGTCGTACCGAATGTGGGTCAACATAGGTAGAACAGTGTAATCTTCGTTAACACGAACAGGTGTGATTGCAGGCTGTAATGTCCAAATATCACACATGTTCACGAGTACAGTTCCAATTAGCATGAACCCAAGCGCGTAGTATCATAAAACGGTTGTACAATTATAACGATGATCGAATGTTTAGAAAACGCATTAAATTAGTGAAATCCACGAGCATATACAAAACATAGCTGCCACCAGGGGCGCTCATATAACACAAAGTAGACAGTCAAAACGCGATTCTGAGACTATCTTCCTGGAGAAGGCGAGAGTCGGTTAAGCGAGACTGAAAACCAGTGTTATCTTCCAGGCGGTAGAACGTTAGCCATACGGTGCTCCCATCTCGCGACGCCTGGATAATTGAGGCTACAGTTTTAGAATTATTTTTGTTTCTATCTATAATACAATTCTAAATAGTTACGTGTACATGCATGTAAAGCGCCTGACAGCATCTGATTGATTCGGGCGCTATACAAATAAATGTTATTATTATTCTTACAATCACATGTCTTCCATATTTATTTCGGTGATACCAATCTATTGATGCTATATGTAGAACCCGCTACATTATGTGATTTTATTGGTTTATGACAAGTCTTTCCAATAAATAGCAATCACGATATCACACAATAGGGAGCAGATTATAGCTGTAGATTAACGGTATTATATTCAAACCACGCATGATTATTCGAACAAATCACATATTGACATAGGCACGGGTCATTGGCTCGAGTCGAGTCCGAGTCATTTCGCAGTCAAGTCCAGTCGAGTGGCAAGTCACTGAAATGTGTGACTCTAGTCGGACTCGAGTCGAGTCCTTGCGACTCGAGTCAACAAGACTGCCGGAAATTCGAGAAAAGTAACTAAACAAACGCATAGGCCTATATCCGGAAACGACTCATCTGACGATTTAGCGGCGCCTCACCCCCCCCCCATTTGCGCTATCATAATAAGTTAAGTGATTCATGTATATAGAGTCAATAATAGAAGTGTGTGCTGTTAACTGTATTTTGGTGGAAACCCGTGTATGGGCTACTGTTTTGACATCATTTTTATTTAATAATCCTCTTCGCACCTACGTGTATGCACGAATGCCACTATTTAAACGGCATAATAACTATTGAATATTGTGTTACATATCCAAACTGTTAATTATAGTTGTAGAGGTAGAGTCGTATCAGGCTAGCATATAGTACAGAGAGAAGCAAATAGAAGGGCCGGATCCGTGAAAAAAGCCAACTGGATACACAAAGCGAACTTACCGATCAATCGAAACGACGGCAACTATGAAACGTCACATGTGTACAATGACGTAATTCAACCAAAATGTCACTTCTACGGACGTAGCTTGTGTGATACCCTGGTGAAAGCCACTACGAATGATATTTTGGATATGTTAAACAGAAATCCTTTCAATAAAATATATAAAAATTATCCTGAAGAATTGTCCTTAATTTAGCATAGAGCAGTTCGACATTATGCTCAAAAGTGACCGCTAAATGTTAAATCCCTTAACAAATAAGTTATTCAAATAAAAAATATTCGTTCCACAAACCAACTCGTGTGACATTTTGCAGTGTGATGTTCTTTAAAGAATATAAATCACATTAGTAGCACGTGTTACTTGTGAATGCGCATTTAGTTCGTAATAAAAAAGTCTCGCACTCTGTCTGTATATCTGCCAGCATATGATTCACTCACACAGGCACACACGCATTCACACGCATGCACATACGCGCGCGCGCATAAACACACACACTTACACACACGCTGATATAATATTACATGTAACCTCTATTGATGTAGGTAATGCCTTGCTGGAGGATACTTCTGAATCGCCATGGCAACAAATTCTGCATGTAACCCGGAACTACAACAGATCCAGTCAATGCCCCTTCATCCGCTACCGGCAATCAACGTCATTGCAGAAGGACGCGGTGATCAGGCCACTAGCAACAGCGGGAAAGAGAGAGAAGAAGTGGGCAGGAGTCGAGACAGACCCTCGGACTCTGGGGAGCAACGAACAGAAACCTTTGCCCGAAGCCAGAACTGTATAGACGATGCAGAAGACGACGACAAGCCGAACATGGCTGCCGTGTACGCGCTATCCATCCAGGGCGCCGTGTACGGAGTGTTCCTCGGTCGAGGGGCCGCCTGGAGGAGATTCGCCGTCGTCCTGGCTGTGTGTCTGTTCGCTGTCTACTTCGGCTACGCCGAGCAACACGACTTCCGGGGAAACGTCGGCCTGCTCGCCTTCACGGCTATCGCTCTCTTCATCTTCGCCTACAAGTGAGTGCTGCAGACTCGGAATAGTACATTTCTTACATCCTTTTCCATTAAGCTAGGATTCCATATATACGGAAACGGCATGCGGACTGAGAAATATAACAATATCTCTGTAGTGACGTCACTTCTAAAAAAATCCTATTCGATTCCTATGGGGATACAATTCGAATCGTTACACGAAGCAATGCAATTTTCTATATCCGCGTGAAAAAATGCATCCGCCTATGTACACATGGAATTATTTCTAGTAATGTCCACTGGGCACTAGACCCTACATGCGCCTATGTACACATGGAATTATTTCTAGTAATGTCCACTGGGCACTAGACCCTACATCCACCTATGTACATATGGAACTACTTCAATTAATGTCCACTGGGCACTAGACCCTACATCCGCCTATGTACATATGGAACTACTTATATTAATGTCCACTGGGCACTAGACCCTACATCCGCCTATGTACATATGGAACTACTTCTATTAATGTCCACCGGGCACTAGACCTTACATCCACCTATGTACATATGGAACTACTTCTATTAATGTCCACCGGGCACTAGACCCTACATCCACCTATGTACATATGGAACTACTTCTATTAATGTCCACCGGGCACTAGACCCTACATCCACCTATGTACATATGGAACTACTTCTATTAATGTCCACTGGGCACTAGATCCAACATCCGCATATGTACGTATGGAACGACTTCTACTAATGTCCACTGGGCACTAGACCTTATATCCGCCTATGTATGTATGGAATTACTTCAATTAATGTCCACTGGGCACTAGACCCTACATTCGGCAATTTTACGTAATACAACATCCGCATGCCTATTCCGTAAGTATTATATTATTTAAGGTTGATCCTGAAACGCTTGCGGTGTCAAGTTTCGTATTTATTTACTGCGTTGTAAAGCTATTTTGAAAAGAAGCAGTTGGATATGTTTGAAAACTACGCAACGTTCTTGTTAGTGTATGAACGGACGAATGATACGAAGGTAACATGCATAAAACGTGGCTCTTTATGGCGACAATCGCGTGAATAAGTCTATGGCGGCAGTTTCAAGATCTCTTTAATATGGTTGCCACGTGAAATTATTGACTGTGCCTAGGTGTTTTGGCGACGTGCTCCACGCGCGACTGCGGGTCTTGCGGAACGCCGTGAGCAGTAGATTGACAGCATCCCAGTGCAAGTACATCCGCGGGTAAGTGGGTTCCACTGTAGACAATAGTCACTCTGTCGTACCCTTTAAATGTGCAAAGTCTGGTCTTTTTATCGTAAATTCATGTACTTTGTTAATATAGTCTAAACTATATTTAATATATCTTTGTCATCCAAATTGTGCTGAATAATTAACTACAATGTTAAACTATGATTTACCTTTATCTATCTATAACTATTGTCTTGAATTAAGCATACAATGTTAGCATGATTTTCGAGTCGAACTATTTAAAAGAAACCGATAACTGTAAGTATATGTATAACAAATTGTGTTTATACATTATATATTTAATTTATTATTTTCATTTGTTACTTTGCAGGGCGTCGATTGTCACGGTGGCCCTAGTCGTGGTCTCTCTCTTGGTCATCGAGGTGTGGTACGACCCGATACGGTTGATGTCTTGTCTCGGTGCTGCTGTCTTAATCCTGTGCTCGTTTCTCTTCTCGAAGGCTCCCACAAAGGTACGTGTGAAGATAACTGTCTTCATTTCACACGTGCGACCAAAACGTCGTTTATACACACAGTGCTATGGCAAAAACGTAGTGCCAGCGGCATAGATTGTGGTTGAATTGAATGTGCGTTTTTTTTAAATCTGACTGTTTTCTTTATTCAACGTTGTTTATTGCAAGGAAAAACAGTGGAGGTATTATATTAGGCGTTTCCCTTTCTTACATTTCCAATAACTTGCGAGATTTTAAGAAAAAATAAAATAAAATGGATGCTATATAGGTTGATGAATGAAGGGCACACATGACAAAACAACTTTAATGGTCGCTGTAACAGCGAGCGGCCTCCTGGCGACCAGTGCTTGTACTACGTCACTGTGCCGGCAGGTGGAGTGGCGTGTGGTGTTCGCGGGCCTGCTCCTCCAGTTCGTCCTCGCCTTCCTCGTGCTGCGGTGGTCGGTCGGCAGCAAGGCCGTCCACTACTCCGGTGATGTCGTTGTCCAGTTCCTCGGCTACTCGGACGCAGGATCAGCCTTTGTTTACGGCGACTTCCGGCTGCATGAATTCGCCTTCCAGGTATGACGTCATCGGTGTTAAGGTATAATTTATTTTGCAGGTTTTATCAACGTAATAAGCTCTAATAATCGATTCGAGAAACAAACTATAATTTGGTGACATCATCAGGTATCCAATGATAAATATCAGAGGGAAATATAATTGATAAAACGCAGAGGAAACGAAAGAAGAACATGGACAGAGAGCAAGAATAGGCAACATGAATGATGGAGATGAAATAACTGCACAACGCAAAGAGAAGAGGGCCTAGCGATTCTTGGCAGCTAACCTAGGTGATGCTGAATGTTCGACTGAAGTCAAGGTTTATTAGAATATGCTTGGTTCTGCAAATTTTAACCAATGTGTCCAGGGATAGTTATGTCAGCAGTAAATTGGTACAGACTTGTTTTGTGAATACCTTTCGATAGGCGATATCCAAGAAAATAAAACGGTTGTTTTAGTTTGTGTCGCCATTTTTTGGAAATTTTAAAGTCCAAGTAAATACAGTTACACATAAAATAAATCTCCTTTAAATTATTATTAACGTTAGATGTCTACGATATGTCGTTCGTTATCTAGGTCCCGCTCCAGCCATTCGGTATATTACGTAATTGCTTTTAAATGGATTTTTGTTAACGAGTTCGCACAAAAATGTCTTGCAAGTAACAAAACGCCCCTTCGAAACCGTCCCTAACTGCACTACTGCATCCAGGGGACAGGGACGTCAATTTATATTGACTTCCACGATTTGTTCAACCTGAGTAACATAACAGGTCCACATAGCTTTGTAGCCATAAAGGCAAAATTAACGTAATTGTAAACTGGTTTGTGAGAATACAAACTGCTTTGTTGTTGTACCTGTTTTGTGGGTTATACACGAGACGACTGAAACAATCAATCGAGTATGTAGGAGGCGGCCAAGGGTGAAACAGCTGCAGTAAGACATTCATAACACTCCCCATTCGATCACCGCGCTATTAACGAACTTATCTTTTATCTTTTTACCTTTTATTATTTTTATTTATTTATTTCATGCCATCGCCGTCGTCATATGGTTTAATCGTAGTAGGGACAACGTGGTCGAAACCTGGAGCACGAATTGTACGAACAATTCCACAATAATTATTAAAACATGTCTAGTTCTGCCTGCACAGGTGTTGTCTACTATTATCTTCTTCGGAGCACTGACGTCACTGCTGTACTACTGGAAGGTCTTGCAAGTGTTGATCTGTAAGCTGGGCGGGGCGATAGAGGTACTCATCCACGCCACTCCCGTCGAGGCATTCGTCGGCGCAGCGAACATCTTCCTTGGAGCAGTGAGTGTACAGCCACACAGTACTTCTGTTTGTATTTCGTCATGCAATTGCCAGACTCCAGCTCTTTGAGTCTGCAACAGGTTACACATCCTCTCGTTGCTTTATCTTACTTCCTTGCCCTGGCGCACCCTCCACGTATCTTACTTCCCCTGGCGCACCCTCCACATATCTTAGTTCCCCTGGCGCACCCTCCACGTATCTTACTTCCCCTGGCGCACCCTCCACGTATCTTAGTTCCCCTGGCGCACCCTCCACGTATCTTACTTCCCGTGGCGCACCCTCCACGTATCTTACTTCCCCTGGCGCACCCTCCACGTATCTTACTTCCCCTGGCGCACCCTCCACGTAAAAGCGACCAACAGGTTTTGGTGTCTTTTACAAGAAAAAGGCAACGAAATTACTCAGGTCAAAAACTGTAGGAGGAGGGTTGGAGCCCGGTCCTTCGAGCTGCGTCGTTGAACCTGCGCAACACTTTCAGTCAGCTGCCGAAACTCAATAATATTGTTGTGTGTTGTCCTCTAAATAAGAGTCAATTGTGGCATGTGCAACGTGTACAATTGATTGTGAAACGAAGTTTAGGATGCTTGAAAGAAGAAAACATAGTCCCTGTCATTTGATGCACGAGCCATATTGGGATGTCTACGATGATAATTGCACTGAACCTGCACAACATTTTCAGTCAGGACCCAACACTCAATAATGTTTTGTCCTGTGAATAAGAGTCAATTGTAGCATGTTCCAGATATTGAGTTGCTTGTGGAACAAACGATAGGGTCCCTGGAAGAAGGAAAACACTGTTATTTGAATGCAAAACAGTGATAAAGCCCTCTAATGACAGTTTATTTTGAAACACGCTCTAGTTAGGACGATTTTTGTATTTGTTTTGCAATTTTTGTATTTTTAATTGTTGCTGTTGATAAATACCAATGCCAACCACAGTCTTATTATGTATTATGATTTACCACCGCAAGGTAATTATCAATGTGAAAGCTGGTGACGTTTGAACGTTCAAAAGAATTGTAAAAAATAAAAAATAAGCAATATTTGTGTGTTTTTTTATTAAACATTTTACCTCTTAAAGTTAGACTTTAACCTCTATTTTATTGTACAAATTGACTTATGTATATACTTCTATGATGTAGTAAAGTTTCATCTCAACCTGGACTTTAGAACTGAGAGGATTCATTATATGTAATGTTGCTTCCCACAGAACGTCTCCATATTGACCGTGGCCAAGTTGATGAACCGGATGACGGTGTCGGAGCTACACTGCGTGATGACCAGTGGTTTCGCGACGGTCACCGGCGGACTGTTCGGAGCATACACGTCATTCGGCATCCCGGCCAGTCACCTGATCGCAGCCTCCGTCTTATCCGCCCCGGCAGCCATCTTGATGTCGAAAATTCTCTACCCGGAGACGAAGCGTTCTGTACTGCGCAACTTGAGCATGAAGACGTTCGAACCTCTGTATGTTCAACAAACACACTGCATACATATAACAATAATAGGCCTTAATAAATAATAGGGCCTAATAATGAGAATAATAATTGTCATTCTATGTAGAAATTAACACAGTGTGACACCTTGTCACAAAAATGTGCGTGCGTGAGTGAGTGAGTAAATGCGTGCGTGCGTGCGTGTGTCTGTATGTACGGTGTATATATATATATATATAATACGCGTAAGACAATACAGGTTAAAATTATGTGGCAAGGACCATATCATTAAAACATTAATGTGTACTTCAAATTCAGCCAAACATGTGCGTCCATTTTTCCAATCAATCAACTTTTTAATGAGAAAAAATAGACTACTGTAGGTTTACTTACTATTTATTACTTAAATGCATTTACATATTCTTATTAGCTTGTTTAAATGATGTCTGTAAAACATAACCATATATGTGAACGCAAAGAAAAACATGTGTGCACACAATTTCATATTCACAAGTGCGTCAGTCATTTTGTTAGCTTGACGGTCCTCGTTACTGAGCAACATGTCACTTGATGGCACGTGGAATATTAATTATAATTGTACGTTTTTACATTTTCACGCAATAGGTTATGTTCATCTTGTATATAGGGATGAACACAATGCGTTTCACGCCTTCCACATGGGCGCAGTCCTGACAATACCGATAGCAGCCAGCATAGCGGTCAACCTCATTAGTTTCGTAGCCCTGCTTGAGTTCATCAACGGCACCCTGCAGTGGCTGGGAGACAGGGTCGGGGTCCAGGAGCTCTCCTTCCAGGTGAGGTAGCCCTGGGTAGAAGGGGCGCTTGCTACGATACCTTCGAGCTTGGGGTGCGTGCGTGCGTGCGTGCGTGCGTGCGTGCATAACGCATGGAAACGCAAGAGTGATGCGCTTGTGTAAACTCACTCACGCGTGCGTGCCTTTACGCGGGCGTGAGCGCACGCACGCACGCGCACACGCACACACGCACACGCACACACTTCTAGCGAAATAAATGCTCTTTCGACGAAAACGAACGATTACGTCGCACGATACCGAGTCGTACGACATGGCCGCACAACAATCTCTTTAGACGGAAAGGTTTCTCACGAGGTTTCTCTGTCCATTGTAGCTGATATGCTCCTACCTGTTCGCCCCGCTGCCGTTCTTCATGGGCGTCGCTCCGATTGACTGCCCCCTGGTGGCGCGACTCATCGGCACCAAGTTGTTCCTCACGGAGATTGTCGCCTATCACGACCTTGGCGTGCTCATGGAGAACAGGAGGATGGGCCTCTCACCTCACATGGCGGTAAGAGTCCTCATGTCGCATCGTTTATTCATCGTCGATGATGAGACTATTTATCATATAAATAAACTGCATTAGGTTACTAAACTAAATTTGGAATGATAGCTATGAAAAGCTCAACAAATAAGAGGAACACGTAAGTGTATTTATATCCAAGAGTAAACCTTGAACTATGACAAATTCAGAGAAATGTAATGTGAATACACACACTCGCACGCACACATGCAAACTCACGCGCGCGTGCACACACACACACATACGATATATATATATATGTATATATATATATATATATATATATATATCGTTCCATATACTATTAATTTATCAACGCATTTTCAATCGGCATACTTAAGTTAGCTATAGATACTCAGCCAACTTGGTTCCCAAAGTAATCCCTAGTTATTGACGTACATCGTTGTCTGGTTGGCCACGTCATTGTGTGAACAGAAGAATACTTTACGTTCGTGAACTGTTTGGTTCGTGTTTTGTAGCCGCGATCTGAGATCATAGCCACGTACGCGCTCTGCGGATTCGCGTCATTCTCTGACATCGGTATCTGCCTGGGAACGGTAGGCGCCATCGTTCCGTCGAGGAAACGTACGTACACGTCATCTGTCGTCTCACTCTCATGCCATGCGTATATTTGTTACTGGCCTGTCTACTCGTTGGTACTGCGTGAAATCCAATTCTATGTATGACATTAAATACAACAGTTGTTTTGTGAGAAACAGAAGTAATATGGATTTGTTGTAACATGAATATACGGCATAAAAATAATGCTTGACCTCGTTATATGTAAAGAAAGTTATATGTAAAGAAAGCAATTGTCGTGTGTTCTCAAACTAGTGAATGCATCAGTGATACAATTGCTTTAAATTGTTACATATGTAATCATGTTACAAACATAATAATTATAAGTATACTGTGTGCAGGTGAGGTGGCTCGCATCGCATTACGCAGCATGATAGCCGGGAACATTGCTTGCTTCGTGACTGCTTGTATTGCCGGTAAGTTTCAAGTCTGGTAAAAACTAACTAAATTATCTATCTTCGTCTTTACATGTGCTTTCCTCCAACTCCACAACTCCTCTCCCTTCCCCTCCCCCTCTACCCCCCTTTCCTCCATATCCCTCTTTCCCCATCTCCCCTCGCTGTCTCTGTATATCCATTTCCCCATTCCACGTTCTCCCTCCCGCACTCCCAATCACTTTGTAACAAAACGTCTGTTGTGTGACCAACATAGTCACATCATTCTTAATGTGTTTAATAGTTTCATATTAGATACATTGCAATGTCATTGTTTCACATTTCTCCAATTTCAGGCACTGTCTACCACCCCGACTTGAACCTGCCAGGGACCGATGTGAATTCTACCACGATCGCATATGACTCTAATTGAAATAAGTATTAAGTAGTACACGTGGATATTTTATATGTTTATGGTTCAGCTCATACAGAAGGTGCGTAATCTCATACGGGCAAACCCTGATTTTTATATTTTTAGCCGGTAAATATTACATATAAATGTTATGTTGGCAGAGCAGGGCTATTTGTCCGTGTGCAAAACGTTAAGAACACCGACTACTCACTGGCTGGGGCTGTTGGTTTTGAGATGCAGGCTGGTAGTAACACAGGCTGCCTGGCCGTGAGACTAACGCCAGACATGTGTCGAGAGTGCAGGACGATCGGGGTCATTTACTGAATGATGTACATCAGTTATATATAGGTATAAGTAATTGCATATGTATATGCGTGTGTTCTTGATCACATTATGTTTTATATTGCATGTCAATTTACTAATTATATATATACTAATAATAAAACATTAATTCATTTGTACAAGTGGAAATATATGTCTTTTGATTAGTTGCATGTGAAAGTGTGCGTGATACTACTATAGGTAACAATCACCTCGCAAGAAACAACTACTCCTATATCAGATATAAATTAAGCTACCACACACAATAAACAATACTTCAGATATCGTGAAAAAGATAAACACAATTAAAGGATTTGTACATTAAGCAAAACATAATATCATACAAGGCTATCAACACACATGTACAGTAGAAAACTGCTACACATGCACCCAGTCATGAATAAACACCCATTCCAGCAACACGTGCCCTAAATGTGGATGTCGTGTTCAGCTGATCGGTGGGGGACGGGAGAGGATGCGTCCCCCCACTTTTCAGCGTGAGGGTTAGCATAGGAAATCCCCCCTCCTTTTCATTTCAGAAGAAAAAATATTTGCAGGCATATAGCTTAACTGATCAGTCCCGTCTCTTATTTTCCTACTATCTGGTAGTATATCTTTGCTATAACGATACTAATATTTTTTTTTAATTCATGTGTAGTAGTGGCAGTAGCCTAATATTACAGTAGTAAGGAATTGCATTAATAAATGCATGGCCCATTGACTAATTGACGTCACCAGACGACAGATGATGCAACAGCCACCCGCGCACGTCACACGTTTCGAACTTTGGGATACATGGTCGCGCGCGGTATTACGTAACGTCATAGAACGCCTACGTAGTTCCCATCAAGGAGCCTCTATTTGGACAGGAGGCGTCACTGAGCGAGAAAATGGCAGTCTACACTGAAGGTTTTTGTCCGCCATTCGGGAGGCAAGCGCATGTGCCTGCGGGACCGGCAGCGCGCGATGTTAATAATAATAATAATAATAATAAGATAACTTCTATTGCGCCTAAATCCTTGGAAACCAAGCTCAGAGGCGCATCAAAACAAAAGGGTTGGTCAATCTCAAAGACAAAGTCCATAAGTAGTTTTCCAGTTGTCAACAGATGGGTCAAGGCGCTTGGGAGCTACGGTGGATAAGCAAGGTTGTAAAGATACGTTTTTAAATGACGACGGAATTTTGTAATATTTTCAACTGATCTAACACTAAGAGGAAGCATATTCCAAAGAGTTGGTGCAGCAACAGAAAAAGCCCTAGTTCCAATGTTAGTGTTGACACTAGGAACAAAAAGTAGGTCATAACTAGATGATCGAAGCTGGATAGATTTTCTTACAGGAGTAAGCAATAAATGCAAATAAGATGGTTGCTTATTGGACAGTGCCTGGTATGTAATGGTACAGATCTTAAATATTATACGATGTCGTACAGGAAGCCAATGTAAAGACTTCAAAAGTGGCACAGAGCGAGAAAAACGAGGAGAACTTGTAACTACTCTTGCTAGACAATTTTGGACACGCTGAAGTTTTGTGATATCCTTGCTAGCGATATTATAAAGGAGGGAATTGCAATAGTCAAGTCTGCTGCTAACAAGTGCTGTTGCAATAGTCTTAGCAACAGAAAATGACATATACCGGCGAATACGGCGAAGATCACGAATATGATAAAAACAGCAGCGACATGTTTGAGATATATGTTGTCGGAAATTTAAGTTACTATCAAAGATTACTCCTAGATTCCGCACCGAGGTTGCTGGCGTGATGTACTGATTCAAAATACGCGTAGGGAAAAAACCATCCAGTTTACAACGCTGCATTGGAGTACCAATAATGATTAATTCAGTTTTATTTGCATTTAATTTCAACTTGCTGTCAGTCATCCAATGGAAGATATCTTGAAGGCAATCATTAAGTTGGTTAAGGGAGCGATTTGTATCCGGGGTAGCCAACGAAATGTAGATCTGAGTATCATCAGCATAAAGATGATGATCTAAGTTATGTCTTTGTATAAGAGAGCTTAGTGGCGTGGTGTAAAGAGTAAAAGGCAAAGGCCCAAGAACAGAACCCTGGGAAACACCAAATAAAGCCGGCAGTGCAGCTGAAAAGCAGTTCCCAATCTTTACAGTTTGGTATCTATCAGTTAGATACGAAGAAAACCAGCCTAGAGCTGTGCCAGATATGCCGTACCACTTTAATAGGCGTTCAATGAGAATGCTGTGATCAATCGTGTCAAACGCGGCAGAGAGATCTAGTAAGGTAAGTGCAGTCACTTTACCATTATTAATGTTCAAGTTAATGTCATTATGAACCTTTAAAAGGGCAGTCTCTGATGAATGAAACTGCTTATATGCTGATTGTGACACATTAGTTAAGACATTTGTGCTAATGTGAGACCTTAGACGACTTGCTACAACCTTTTCTAGTATTTTGGAAATGAAGCTGAGATTAGAAATAGGTCTATAACTGTTTAGGTCTTGCTTAGGCAGAGATGACTTCTTAAGAAGTGGTGTGACATGGGCGTATTTAAAATCATCAGGAAAACAGCCAGAGCAAAGTGATGCATTTATAATATTTGTTATAGGTCCAATTAGTGTATCGAGACATGCTTTTAGCAGTATTGTTGGAAATGGATCAAGTGCACAAGATTTATTTGGGGAGGACATAATTATTTTCCTAACTTCATCAACTGTTGCAGGTTCAAATGATACAAGTTGAGAATTTACTTGTGGAAAGTCCACACTGACATTACTTATATTATGACGTGGGAAAGCAGAACGAATGATACTGATTTTATTCTTGAAGTGACTAGAGAACGAATCACATAGAGACTTAATTGACACATGATCAGGTAACGATGGAGTAGGCCGTCTGTGTAGAATGTTATTGATGCAGTTCCATAACTGACGCGGATTATCAGACTTATTTATGACCATATCTGTAAAATAATCTGATTTAGCTTTAGCCATTTGTCTGTTACAGAGGTGACATTGCTTAGAATAGCGCGATCTATCTAATGGCGAGCGTGATTTGCGCCATACACGCTCTAAATAACGACGACGCCTTTTAGATAGTATAATTTCGGAAGTCATCCATGGAGCCGGTGGCCTTTCTGACACCCATTTGGATTTTATAGGTGCATGTTTGTCAAGTAGTGCATTGAGTACTTGACAGTACTGTTTATATAAGTCAGATAGATGTTTTTTTGGATCTGTGATAAGGTCAGATATAAGGATATCAGCCATTAAAGCTGTAATGTCAATCCTATGAATGGCTCTGTAAGACACATTGTGTTTCGATTGTAAAGGGGCTATAGAACCATTAATATTGGCAATGACAGTATGGTGGTCTGATAACCCATCTGAAACAGTAGGTGCTTGGATATTATTACAAGTTGAACGGGTTATCAAGAGGTCAAGCCAATGGCCATGTATATGTGTCGAAAAGGTAACATGTTGTTTCAAATCAAATGATGCCAGAATATCATCAAACGTAGTTGTAGTTGAAGAAGGTATATCCAAATGTAGATTAAAATCACCAAGAATGTAAAATTCTGAGTGAATGACTGCCAGATTTTCCAACATATCCTGAAAGTCTTCAAAGAAATTGGCCGGATGTCCTGGAGGGCGATAGATACAAACAAAGTGTGCGGAGAAAGAAGAATCTGAAATTTCAGCACAGATGGACTCAAAACTAGAGTATTCATGGTTAGAATGTAATTTAACTTTGAACTGCTGTGATATAAAAAAAGCCAACACCACCTCCACGGCCGGCTAAACGTGGTCGATGGTGAAAGGTGTAATCAGAAGGGGAAACGTCAGCAATGCATGCATGTGTATCATGTGGTCTAAGCCAGGTCTCAGTTACAGCTAGAATGTTTATTTTCTTTGAAATTAATAAATCACAAAGTGAGGCTGTCTTATCTCGTACAGATCGAACGTTTGTAGTGGCCACCCGAATGTTTCGTCTAACAGATGGCCCAGGATTGAGACTTACATCTCCTGCTAGTAATAAAATTATTGCTAATTTCAATGTAGGCGTAGAGCGGGGGATTGGCAGTAACTTTCTATTATAATAAACATGAAGACATGGCAGACTATGCAAAAATTTCATTTCATCAGAATAATTACCAAGCTGTGATGCGTCATATAAAATGAAATATATTAAAGTAATCCTTGACATTTTTTAGATATCACAATTCAAAATAATGAAATGTGCAAACAAATCACGTAGAAACGTTGCAATTATCTATTGAGTCAACTGAACTTCGTCGTGTTTCATCAGAATAATCATCAGGCTGTACCACTTCTTATATAATTAAAATATTGAGGTTATCGTTGAAAATGTTGAGCAATGATAATGCAAAGAACTGCATTTTCTGCACGCGTATGGTCCGGCTTGGCGCAACTCCAGAATGGCGGACGAACTTGCTTACGTACTTTCCTCGAACAATGTAGATAGCTCGCGCTGCACCGTCTTGTATTGATATACGGTATTTGGTTCCCATTGATTGGATAATCGTAATCGCATGATTTGCATCTACACTTTATGTGTAGGCTTATCGCAATCAGTTGAGTAAATCTGCCTCTGCGATGGATATTAATAAATTCTGCACTGGCGTACCACGCCATGCCCAGACTCCATTGCGAGTAGGGACTAAGGCAGATCCAAACGTCGAAGTTGTCGGTGAAAATGTTGAAGATGAAAGAGCGAGAAGCGGCACAGCTCAGACACGGTTACCCACCGTGCCGTCGGTGCCATACCAGCCAAGGGACGTTGGCTGCATACCAGTGCAACGGCTCGCTAAGCGAACGCTGTGGTTTGATAGCTTTCCGTGGCTCCACTTTGACGCTGGCGTTGGCTGAGTGCTCTGCTTTACCTGTGCTAAAGCTGCATGCATTGGCTTGGCCAGCATGGCGCGCTGTTCTGAGGACACATTCGTTTCGAAGGGATTTTTCAATTGGAAGAAGGCATTTGAGAAATAAAAAATCCATCAAAAGACATCTGCGCACAGATTTCTCATAACAACCTGATACTCCGGTCTTCCTACAACGACGTTGACGCGCAGTTAAGTGCGTACCATCTGGATGTACAAAGCAAAGACCGTATATCAATACAAGACGGTGCAGCGCGCGCTATTTACATTCGAGAAAAGTATGTAAGCAGTTTGTTCACCATTCTGGAGGTGCGCCAAGCCATACCATACGCGCGCAGAAAATGCAGTTCTTTGCATTATCATTGCTCAACATTTTCAACGATATCCTCAATATTTTAATTATATAAAAAGTGGTATAGCCTGATGATTATTCTGATGAAACATGACGAAGTTCATATGCCTCAATAAATAACTGCAACTTAAGTAAATTGTTAACATATGACAGGGTATACTAAAACAGTACGACGCACTGACAAAATTGTCAAACCGGTGCTTAACATTTCAGAAGAGAATAAACCTGAGTATCTTTCTACATTAGTAACCTCAGTCTCGGCTGAGCAGACTGGAATGACAAGAAAACATATACAAGAAAACGTTTAATAAACTTGCTAAATTGACAACGCGTGAAATTTAAATAGAGAAACATTCCCAGTATCTTATCAATGATACAACCTCAGCCCCGGCTGAGCAGACTGGAACGACAAAAGAAACACGGTAGCACATTTATATCAACTGGCTAAATTATCAACATGTGACGAACAGTTAAATCGAGAATCAATCTGAATACTCGCCTACAATCCCTGCCCTCAGTCCCGGCTGAGCAGACTGGAACGACAGAAGAAACACGGTAGTACATTTATATCAACTGGCTAAATTGTCAACATGTGACGAACAGTTAAACCGAGAACCAATCTGAACACCCTTCTACAACATATCACCCCCGCTCTACGCTAACATCGCGCGCTACTGGTCCCGCAGGCGCATGCGCTTGCCTCCCGAATGGCGGACAAAAACCTTCAGTGTAGTCTGCCATTTTCTCGCTTAGTGACGCCTCCTGTCCAAACAGAGGCTCATTGGTGCAAAGGAAGGCACTCTGCTGAAGATTGTGACGACTCTGCAGTACATCGCGCAGCAGGGACTAGCAATATACGCGGTAAAGAGGCAAGCGACGGCAACTTCACAAAGTTGTTAGAGCTGCGCAGCGGCGATGACGACGTGTTAAAGAGGTGGTTGACGCGCACAACCTCTTACACCAGCGCTACCGTAGAAAACCAGCTATTGAAGATCATGGTATACATGGTGCTGCGAAATGTTTGCAAGAAAGTTGGCCTTTTTGCAGTAATTGTCGACGGCACCCAAGACGTGCAAGGCGTTGAACAGGATGCGATATGCGTGCGACGATGCGCACGACGTTCACGAGGACTGTACAGCAGATCTAGACGACTGGTGCCAGTCTCAGCAACATGCTGCAAGACGCATTGCTCAGACTCAACCTCCCCATCACGCACCTGAGAGCGCAAACGTATGACGGACCCAGCAACATGTCGGGCAAACACCAGGGTTGTCAGGCTCTGATCAAGACTGTGCAACCACTGGCGAACTACACGCATTGCGGTGCACACATAACGCACCTCATCTGTGCGAAGGCCACCGAGAGTGCACCGTTCCTCCGCGATGCTCTGAACGTCGTGCAGGAACTGGGCGGGTTCTACAACTCATCGGGCAAATTCAAGAAAATGTACCTCGAGCACGTTACGGGCGACAACCCTGCCCCTTTACGCCTGAAGCGGCTCTGTCCGACATGCCGGCTGTCACGTCGGGTTGCTGTTAGGGCCGTCCTCAGCAACTACGCGGACGTTTGTGAGGCATCGTCTACATTTGGCAGCAGCACAGCAGCGAGGGCTAACGTCAACCACAGCTTCCTGTCTTCTGCGAAATGTGTACTTGGTCTCATTGCGTCTCTCCCGGTGATCGATTGCCTCGAAAAAATCAACACAGCCCTACAAGGGGCGCAGACACCTGTTGCCGGGATGCTAGCTGCTGCGTCTGTTGTCAGCAACAACCTTCGTCTGCTTCTGCGCGACATAGACATGGAGTTCCACGCGATTTTTGAGGCTGCAACTGAGAAGATTCGACAACTGAACATTGAGCCGCTCTCCTTGCTGGCCCAGCGGAAGATTCCGCAACGATACGACGACGTCGATGATGCCCCAAACGCTCACCAGCGCAGAGCAGTTCTTCCGTGTACAGTACGTGGCGGCAGTTGACAGTGTTCTGGCGAACATTGATGCCTTCTTCTCATCTACGGACATGACCACGTACAAGCAGTTGTCCGACATGCTGACCACAGGAGTTGTAAACGAAGACGTCGTTTCTCGATACTAGGAACTGTCCGAGTCGCAGGAGCTGGCATTCTCTGCCGACAGTATGAACACTCCAGTGTGGACAATGTGCGTATCACGTTTCGCGACATGCATGGTGCCAAATATCAGAAAGTTGTTTCCACAAGTGTCAATTAACCCTGCTTCGTCTCCTTCTAGTATCATCTGCAAGTTCATGCTCTGCTGAGCGTTCGTTCAGTGCACTTCGCAAGATGAAAACGTGGTTCCGGAGCACGATGACCCAGCAGAGTCCCAACCACGTGATGGTCTGACGTGTGCACAGAACTCGTCTTGCTGAGTGCTCTCCACGAGATTGTGATCGATTTGCTGACTTTGCTGTTTTAGTTTATTTGCAAGTTCGTTTACCGCTCAGCATGACGTTGTTGATGGTGCCGCAATAATTTTGAGATGACAAAACTGCTTTACAGAATAATCTCTAAGACAGCAACATTATATGGGTTTGAAAGAAGAAAGTTTCACCGTCAGACAAGCTCGTGCTTTTATGAGTGATAAAAGTGCTAATTTTCAGCATTGTTTGATAAGCTATTGGTAGTCTCAAGCCTCAATGTGGGTTCAGTTGTAGGTCTCAAGGTGGGTGCAGTTGTAGGTCTCAAGATGGGTGCAGATGTAGGTGTTAATGTGGATGCAATTATGGGTCTCAAGGTGGGTGCAGTTGTAAGTCTCAAAGTGAGTGCTGTTGTAAGTCTCAAGGTGGCTGTAGTTGTATGTGTTAATGAGGATGCAGTTGTAAGTCTCAAGGTGGGTGCAGTTGTAGGTGTTAATGAGGATGCAGTTGTAAGTCTCAAATTGGGTGCAGTTGTAGGTGTTAATGAGAATGTAGTTGTAAGTCTCAAAGTGGATGTAGTTGTAGGTGTTAATGAGGATGCAGGTGGATGGCTCAAGGTGGGTGTAGTTGTAGGTGTTAATGGGGATGCAGTTGTAAGTCTCAAGGTGTCTGTAGTTGTAGGTGTTAATGGGGATGCAGTTGTAGGTCTCAAGGTGGGTGCAGTTGTAGGTGTTAATGAGGATGCAGTTGTAGGTCTCAAGGTGGGTGCAGTTGTAGGTGTTAATGAGGATGCAGTTGTAAGTCTCAAATTGGGTGCAGTTGTAGGTGTTAATGAGGATGCAGTTGTAAGTCTCAAATTGGGTGCAGTTGTAGGTGTTAATGAGAATGTAGTTGTAAGTCTCAAAGTGGATGTAGTTGTAGGTGTTAATGAGGATGCAGGTGGATGGCTCAAGGTGGGTGTAGTTGTAGGTGTTAATGGGGATGCAGTTGTAAGTCTCAAGGTGTCTGTAGTTGTAGGTGTTAATGAGGATGCAGTTGTAAGTCTCAAGGTGTCTGTAGTTGTAGGTGTTAATGGGGATGCAGTTGTAAGTCTCAAGGTGTCTGTAGTTGTAGGTGTTAATGAGGATGCAGTTGTAAGTCTCAAGGTGGGTGCAGTTGTAGGTGTTAATGAGGATGCAGTTATAGGTCTCAAGGTGGGTGTAGTTGTAGGTGTTAATGGGGATGCAGTTGTAAGTCTCAAGGTGTCTGTAGTTGTAGGTGTTAATGAGGATGCAGTTGTAAGTCTCAAGGTGGGTGCAGTTGTAGGTGTTAATGGGGATGCAGTTGTAAGTCTCAAGGTGGCTGTAGTTGTAGGTGTTAATGAGGATGCAGGTGGATGGCTCAAGGTGGGTGTAGTTGTAGGTGTTAATGGGGATGCAGTTGTAAGTCTCAAGGTGTCTGTAGTTGTAGGTGTTAATGAGAATGCAGTTGTAAGTCTCAAGGTGTCTGTAGTTGTAGGTGTTAATGGGGATGCAGTTGTAAGTCTCAAGGTGTCTGTAGTTGTAGATGTTAATGAGGATGCAGTTGTAAGTCTCAAGGTGTCTGTAGTTGTAGGTGTTAATGGGGATGCAGTTGTAAGTCTCAAGGTGTCTGTAGTTGTAGGTGTTAATGAGGATGCAGATGTAAGTCTCAAGTTGGGTGGTGTAGTTATAGGTGTTAATGAGGATGCAGTTGTAGTTCTCCAGGTGGGTGTAGCTGTAGGTGTTAATAAGGATGCAGTTGTAGGTCTCAAGGTGGGTTTAGTTGTAGGTGTTAATGGGGATGCAGTTGTAAGTCTCAAGGTGGGTGGTGTAGTTATAGGTGGTAATGAGGATGCAGTTGTAGTTCTCCAGGTGGGTGTAGCTGTAGGTGTTAATGAGGATGCAGTTGTAGTTCTCCAGGTGGATGTAGTTGTAGGTGTTAATGAGGAAGCAGTTGTAAATCTCAAGTTGGGTGGTGCAGTTATAGGTGGTAATGAGGATGCAGTTGTAGTTCTCCAGGTGGGTGTAGCTATAGGTGTTAATAAGGATGCAGTTGTAGGTCTCAAGGTGGGTTTAGTTGTAGGTGTTAATGGGGATGCAGTTGTAAGTCTCAAGGTGGGTTTAGTTGTAGGTGTTACTGGGGATGCAGTTGTAAGTCTCAGGGTGGGTGTACATGTAGATGTAGGTGATAATGGGGATGCATTGGAAGTTTCAAGGTGTCTAGTTGTAGGTGTTAATGAGGATGCAGTTGTAAGTCTCAAGGTAGGTGCAGTTGTAGGTGTTAATGAAGATGCAGTTGTAAGTCTCAAGGTAGGTGCAGTTGTAGGTGTTAATGAGGATGCAGTTGTAAGTCTCAATGTAGGTGCAGTTGTCGGTGGTAATGAGAATGTAGTTGTAAGTCTCATGGTGGGTGTAGTTGTAGGTGGTAATGAGAATGTAGTTGTAAGTCTCAAGGTAGGTGCAGTTGTAGTTGTTAATGAAGATGCAGTTGTAAGTCTCAAGGTGGGTGTAGTTGTAGGTGTTAATGAGGATGCAGTTGTAAGTCTCAAGGTGGGTATAGGTGTAGGTGTTAATGAGGATGCAGTTGTAGGTATCAAGGTGTCTGTAGTTGTAGGTGTTAATGAGGATGCTGTTGAAAGTCTCGGGGTGTCTGAAGTTGTAGGTGTTAATGGGGATGCAGTTGTAAGTCTCAAGGTGTCTGTAGTTGTAGGTGTTAATGAGGATGCAGTTGTAAGTCTCAAGGTGTCTGTAGTTGTAGGTGTTAATGAGGATGCAGTTGTAAGTCTCAAGGTGGGTATAGGTGTAGGTGTTAATGAGGATGCAGTTGTAGGTCTCAAGATGTCTGTAGTTGTAGGTGTTAATGAGGATGCTGTTAAAAGTCTCGGGGTGTCTGAAGTTGTAGGTGTTAATGAGGATGCAGTTGTAAGTCTCAAGGTGTCTGTAGTTGTAGGTGTTGATGAGGATGCAGTTGTAAGTCTCAAGATGGGTGCATTTGTAGGTGTTAATGATGATGCAGTTGTAAGTCTCAAGGTGTCTGAAGTTGTAGGTGTTAATGAGGATGCAGTTGTACGTCTCAAGGTGGGTGTAGTTGTAGGTGTTAATGAGGATGCAGTTGTAAGTCTCAAGGTGGGTGCAGTTGTAGGTGTTAATGAGGATGCAGTTGTAAGTCTCAAGGTGGGTTTAGTTGTAGGTGTTAATGGGAATGCAGTTGTAAGTCTCAAGGTGGGTTTAGTTGTAGGTGTTACTGGGGATGCAGTTGTAAGTCTCAGGGTGGGTGTACATGTAGATGTAGGTGATAATGGGGATGCATTAGAAGTTTCAAGGTGTCTGTAGTTGTAGGTGTTAATGAGGATGCAGTTGTAAGTCTCAAGGTAGGTGCAGTTGTAGGTGTTAATGAAGATGCAGTTGTAAGTCTCAAGGTAGGTGCAATTGTCGGTGGTAATGAGAATGTAGTTGTAAGTCTCATGGTGGGTGTAGTTGTAGGTGGTAATGAGAATGTAGTTGTAAGTCTCAAGGTAGGTGCAGTTGTAGGTGTTAATGAAGATGCAGTTGTAAGTCTCAAGGTGGGTGTAGTTGTAGGTGTTAATGAGGATGCAGTTGTAAGTCTCAAGGTGGGTATAGGTGTAGGTGTTAATGAGGATGCAGTTGTAGGTCTCAAGGTGTCTGTAGTTGTAGGTGTTAATGAGGATGCTGTTGAAAGTCTCGGGGTGTCTGAAGTTGTAGGTGTTAATGGGGATGCAGTTGTAAGTCTCAAGGTGTCTGTAGTTGTAGGTGTTAATGAGGATGCAGTTGTAAGTCTCAAGGTGGGTGTACTTGTATGTGTTAATGAGGATGCAGTTGTAAGTCTCAAGGTGGGTATAGGTGTAGGTGTTAATGAGGATGCAGTTGTAGGTCTCAAGGTGTCTGTAGTTGTAGGTGTTAATGAGGATGCTGTTGTAAGTCTCGGGGTGTCTGAAGTTGTAGGTGTTAATGCGGATGCAGTTGTAAGTCTCAAGGTGTCTGTAGTTGTAGGTGTTAATGAGGATGCAGTTGTAAGTCTCAAGGTGTCTGTAGTTGTATGTGTTAATGAGGATGCAGTTGTAAGTCTCAAGGTGTCTGTAGTTGTAGGTGTTGATGAGGATGCAGTTGTAAGTCTCAAGGTGTCTGAAGTTGTAGGTGTTAATGGGGATGCAGTTGTAAGTCTCAAGGTGTCTGTAGTTGTAGGTGTTAATGAGGATGCAGTTGTAAGTCTCAAGATGGGTTCATTTGTAGGTGTTAATGAGGATGCAGTTGTACGTCTCAAGGTGTCTGTAGTTGTAGGTGTTAATGAGGATGCAGTTGTAAGTCTCAAGGTGGGTATAGGTGTAGGTGTTAATGAGGATGCAGTTGTAGGTCTCAAGGTGTCTGTAGTTGTAGGTGTTAATGAGGATGCTGTTGAAAGTCTCGGGGTGTCTGAAGTTGTAGGTGTTAATGAGGATGCAGTTGTAAGTCTCAAGGTGTCTGTAGTTGTAGGTGTTGATCAGGATGCAGTTGTAAGTCTCAAGATGGGTGCATTTGTAGGTGTTAATGAGGATGCAGTTGTAAGTCTCAAGGTGTCTGAAGTTGTAGGTGTTAATGAGGATGCAGTTGTAAGTCTCAAGGTGGGTGCAGTTGTAGGTGTTAATGAGGATGCAGTTGTAGGTCTCAAGGTGGGTGCAGTTGTAGGTGTTAATGAGGATTCAGTTGTAAGTCTCAAGGTGGGTTTAGTTGTAGGTGTTAATGGGAATGCAGTTGTAAGTCTCAAGGTGGGTTTAGTTGTAGGTGTTACTGGGGATGCAGTTGTAAGTCTCAGGGTGGGTGTACATGTAGATGTAGGTGATAATGGGGATGCATTGGAAGTTTCAAGGTGTCTGTAGTTGTAGGTGTTAATGAGGATGCAGTTGTAAGTCTCAAGGTAGGTGCAGTTGTCGGTGGTAATGAGAATGTAGTTGTAAGTCTCATGGTGGGTGTAGTTGTAGGTGGTAATGAGAATGTAGTTGTAAGTCTCAAGGTAGGTGCAGTTGTAGGTGTTAATGAAGATGCAGTTGTAAGTCTCAAGGTGGGTGTAGTTGTAGGTGTTAATGAGGATGCAGTTGTAAGTCTCAAGGTGGGTATAGGTGTAGGTGTTAATGAGGATGCAGTTGTAGGTCTCGAGGTGTCTGTAGTTGTAGGTGTTAATGAGGATGCTGTTGAAAGTCTCGGGGTGTCTGAAGTTGTAGGTGTTAATGGGGATGCAGTTGTAAGTCTCAAGGTGTCTGTAGTTGTAGGTGTTAATGAGGATGCAGTTGTAAGTCTCAAGGTGGGTGTACTTGTATGTGTTAATGAGGATGCAGTTGTAAGTCTCAAGGTGGGTATAGGTGTAGGTGTTAATGAGGATGCAGTTGTAGGTCTCAAGGTGTCTGTAGTTGTAGGTGTTAATGAGGATGCTGTTGAAAGTCTCGGGGTGTCTGAAGTTGTAGGTGTTAATGGGGATGCAGTTGTAAGTCTCAAGGTGTCTGTAGTTGTAGGTGTTAATGAGGATGCAGTTGTAAGTCTCAAGATGGGTGGATTTGTAGGTGTTAATGGGGATGCAGTTGTAAGTCTCAAGGTGTCTGTAGTTGTATGTGTTAATGAGGATGCAGTTGTAAGTCTCAAGGTGTCTGTAGTTGTAGGTGTTGATGAGGATGCAGTTGTAAGTCTCAAGGTGTCTGAAGTTGTAGGTGTTAATGGGGATGCAGTTGTAAGTCTCAAGGTGTCTGTAGTTGTAGGTGTTAATGAGGATGCAGTTGTAAGTCTCAAGATGGGTGCATTTGTAGGTGTTAATGAGGATGCAGTTGTACGTCTCAAGGTGGGTGTAGTTGTAGATGTTAATGAGGATGCAGTTGTAAGTCTCAAGGTGGGTGCAGTTGTAGGTGTTAATGAGGATGCAGTTGTAGGTCTCAAGGTGGGTGCAGTTGTAGGTGTTAATGAGGATGCAGTTGTAGGTCTCAAGGTGTCTGTAGTTGTAGGTGTTAATGAGGATGCAGTTGTAGGTCTCAAGGTGGGTGCAGTTGTAGGTGTTAATGAGGATGCAGTTGTAGAATCTCCAAAGGTGGTGCAGTTGTAGGTGTTAATGAGGATGCAGTTGTAGGAGTCTCCAGGAATTGTCATAGTTGGGAACAGTAATAGGGATGATTTAGCAAGTCTCAGATGTCTATGGTGTAGGTGTTAATGAGGATGCAGTTGTAAGTCTCAAGGTGGGTGCAGTTGTAGGTGTTAATGAGGATGCAGTTGTAAGTCTCAAGGTGTCTGTAGTTGTAGGTGTTAATGGGGATGCAGTTGTAAGTCTCAAGGTGTCTGTAGTTGTAGGTGTTAATGAGGATGCAGTTGTAAGTCTCAAGATGGGTGCATTTGTAGGTGTTAATGAGGATGCAGTTGTACGTCTCAAGGTGGGTGTAGTTGTAGGTGTTAATGAGGATGCAGTTGTAAGTCTCAAGGTGTCTGTAGTTGTAGGTGTTAATGAGGATGCAGTTGTAAGTCTCAAGGTGGGTGTAGTTGTAGGTGTTAATGAGGATGCAGTTGTAAGTATCAGGGTGGACGTAGTTGTAGGTGTTAATGAGGATGCAGTTGTAAGTCTCAAGGTGGGTGCAGTTGGAAGTCTCAAGGTGGGTGTAGTTGCAGGTGTTAATGAGGATGCAGTTGTAGGTATCAAGGTGTCTGTAGTTGTAGGTGTTAATGGGGATGCAGTTGTAAGTCTCGGGGTGTCTGAAGTTGTAGGTGTTGATGAGGATGCAGTTGTAAGTATCAGGGTGGACGTAGTTGTAGGTGTTAATGAGGATGCAGTTGTAGGTCTCAAGGTGGGTGCAGTTGGAAGTCTCAAGGTGGGTGTAGTTGCAGGTGTTAATGAGAATGTAGTTGTAAGTCTCAAGGTGAGTGTAGTTGTATATGTTAATGAGGATGCAGTTGTAAGTCTTAAGGTGGGTGCAGTTGTAGGTGTTAATGAGGAAGCGGTTGCAGGTCTCAAGGTGGGTGCAGTTGTAAATCTCAAGGTGGGTGCAGTTGTAAGTCTCAAGGTGGGTATAGATGTAGGTGTTAATGAGGATGCAGTTGTAGGTCTCAAGGTGTCTGTAGTTGTAGGTGTTAATGAGGATGCAGTTGTAGGTCTCAAGGTGTCTGTAGTTGTAGGTGTTAATGAGGATGCAGTTGTAGGTCTCAAGGTGTCTGTAGTTGTAGGTGTTAATGAGGATGCAGTTGTAAGTCTCAAGGTGTCTGTAGTTGTAGGTGTTAATGGGGATGCAGTTGTACGTCTCAAGGTGGGTGTAGTTGTAGATGTTAATGAGGATGCAGTTGTAAGTCTCAAGGTGTCTGTAGTTGTAGGTGTTAATGGGGATTGCAGTTGTACGTCTCAAGGTGTCTGTAGTTGTAGGTGTTAATGAGGATGCAGTTGTAAGTATCAGGGTGGACGTAGTTGTAGGTGTTAATGAGGATGCAGTTGTAGGTCTCAAGGTGGGTGCAGTTGAAAGTATCATGGTTTGTGTAGTTGTAGGTGTTAATGAGGATGCAGTTGTAAGTCTCAAAGTGGGTGCAGTTGTAGGTCTCAAAGTGGGTGTAGTTGTAGGTCTCAAGGTGGGTGTAGGCGGTATTGGATATTTTCCACATCGATGAACGGTATTGTTGGATATTTTCCAGGTCGCTGAAGGGTATTTTTGGATATTATATTTTCCAGGTCAAGGAGGGGTACTGTTGAATATATTTTCCAGGTCGAGGTGTATTGTTGGATACTTTCTAGGTCGAGGAGGGGTATTGTTGAATTTTTTTTTTCTAAGTCAAGGTGGGGTATTGTTGGATATTTTCCAGGTTGAGGTGTATTGTTGGATATTTTCCAGGTGGAGGAGGGGTATTATTGGATATTTTCCAGGTGGAGGAGGGGTATTGTTGGATATTTTCCAGGTCGAGGAGGGGTATTGTTGGATATTTTCCAGACCAACCAGGGGGAGTAGCATGACATTTTACACCTACTTTCCTGTAAGCAGAACTTGTTTGCCTCAGTGGGGGGGATCACACGCACTTGTCAAGGGATGGAGACAGATTGGTATATGTCAGCTTTCCATTCATGAAACGTGTATTCTGTGTATATATATATATCTATGGGCATCTTTGACAAGTGTCACTGCGTAACCTTCTGTAGCATGTAAGAAATATAACAAGTCCAACAGCTTTCCAGTTTTAGACACATGACAGCTAAGTCTTGTATTTCCAAAAAGAGCAGTCATAACAGATAGTTTGTGTGCATCTTTAAGGTATTCTACACTTATTGGGTTGTTGTATGCTTCAAATCCACTACAAAAGGTTCAGGTGTTTAGCAACACATAAGAGCTGTTTTCCTCAAATATGTTGTCATTTGTTAAGCTTCAACAATATGCAAAAAATATAGCATAATTTGTGAACATTTTTTCCATCATAAAACAGTTTCCAACACCGAGCAGTCATTTGTGAAATGTAGTTTCGCAGCTCACAAGACCCGTCATGAAACAGGCCTATAATCACCCTGAAATAAGGCTATAGAGCTTTTATGCAATACATTGAGGCTTAACAAAATTAAACAATGTTAACTCCATATCATAAGTCACAAGAATATATCGATCAGTCACAACATGTAGCGCATTTGTTATGTATACAATTCTGGTATTGCAAAGTACTAGCATACAAACATGCACACAATTTCACATTTGTATACAATCATACACAATACTGTACATTATATAAGTGTTACATGTTAAATTTAATGGTTCAAAACATAACCCATAAAAACTGGTTTGCACAACGAAGCAAATGTAATGTTGACTCCGGTACTGTGCAAAAAAAAGTATCTGGATAATATAATTCTCTTAGCATTTAGAAAGCTATTATGATTGCAAGACATTAAATCTGATGCATGTATATAAAGGTGGTACAGTCTGAATAGATATATATATAATTGTTGCTACACTACATTTGCAGTGGCTTCAAATTTTGTTTACTGTTATATTGATAAAATAATCAGCAAAAGAAGTATTTTAAAACAAATCACTATATTAACTCCTCTAAATTACATAATCATCACAAAATAATGCTAAGTAAATAACCGTTTGAGTAGTATCCTTGACGGCATTCGGAGAAGCCATACAGTTTCTGTCTGACCAAACATGGGTGCAAGTACATCTGAATTATTACCAAATGAAAATCGATTCCAAAAATTTTCCTAATTCAAATACACTTAATTCTGTCTTATGTATTCGATAAATGTTTTCAAGATGCATTAAATGTTTGATATTTAAATATGTTGGAGCTTATATTCTGTATACACAGTCTACATTAAAATGTTTCTCTCAGATTTTATCTCAATATAAATGTCATCAGCATGAATTTATAAATTATATGTTCATATGAATTTGCAAACCATATTACAAATTAAATTGACAATCCCTGCACATTGATGACATTATATTAATTATTCACACTACATTTTCGCTATTAAAAAATATTTGAAATTTCATGGACAAAAATTGTTTCTTGTGGAAAAACATTTTTACAATTAATTTAACTTCAAATGCATTGACCCATGTTGGATTCTACTAGTCGGACTGTATTGCTGACAGGTGCTTTCAGTCATGTCCTTATATAATTAGCAGATTCTTGATGTTCTACAATCGTAATTGCAAACAATTTGTTCAGTCATTATAGTAATACTTATAAGGTGAGGCTGCATGGCCAAAAAGTATTTTTCTTTCACATAGTGAATATTAATAACAGCATGAAACAACTCAGATAAGTGAACATATATTATATATGACAATCTAATATGAATGTACACAGACTGACCTGTCATGGCCGCCGTTGTCATACAAGCCAGACAACTGTCATACAAGCCAGACAACTGTCATACAAGCCAGACAAATGTACACAGACTGACCTGTCATGGCCGCCGTTGTCGTACAAGCCAGACAACTGTCATACAAGCCAGACAACTGTCGTACAAGCCAGACAACTGTCATACAAGCCAGACAACTGTCATACAAGCCAGACAAATGTACACAGACTGACCTGTCATGGCCGCCGTTGTCATACAAGCCAGACAACTGTCATACAAGCCAGACAACTGTCATACAAGCCAGACAACTGTCGTACAAGCCAGACAACTGAAAGTACACAGCTGTATTCAGTTTTGTACAGATTTCTAACAAGACAGTTATTTATTCATGAATCTGCAGTAGCAAGCATATATTACGAGGGTGTTAACCTCCCATGGTACAGCCAAGTGGCTGCCTTGACAGGTGATCAGAGGTTTTGTTGCAGAAAACTGAAGATCATTGTCTCGTAGTGTTCGCTGGCCTCTGGGTTTCGGATGCCGTGGCGTTCATTGGGGTAGACCTATGGTATCACAGAACAAACAGCAGTTTAAAACCATTTCCATCAATCCAATGCAAAATAACAGACACTTCCTGCAAATACTCCATTTATTTTACGATCAAACTGTATCATTTCACTATTTTTACCATATCTCTCATCTATAGGCAGTTCATTCCACCTTTGTTGTATCATAGCCTAGAAAATAGGCCGTTTGGAAACAAAATTTATTAAGACCATTTTACGACATTATTTTTTTAAGTAAGTTACATTCTTGCTGCCAGATCTGAATAGCTTATTATCAATGTCTTTCACTTTTATAATAATTACGTGCTTCTAATGGACATTTAAATGTGCAATCTGTGTCCACAGCTGGAAAATTATAATTTCCTCCTTTGATCGTATGACATGTATTTTTTACAAATAAAACACAAGTTACAACTGCAAACTGGCATTCTTAAAAAATCATTCAAATGTAGCAAATTTTTCATATCTCGTAAACAAATCAAAGTTTAGATTTTCTGCTGATCCCTCATTATGTACAGAGGTGAAATTATATAGTGCAGCCAAGTCAAAGCATTCACACATGGGTGAGTTTGTTATACTCATACATACCTGCAGTTGATAAGGTTTACACGCGCGAATTAGCGCGTTGATGAGAGCACTGGTGTGGGAGAAATGTACGTTCTCGTCCATCAGACCATGCACAATCAGCAGACGATTCTCCCTTATAAACAGTATTACATCAACACTCATCACTAAAGGCAAACATACAACTGGCTCATAATTGACCATTTTGAAATTTAGCTGTGTACTCTACTGCTAGTTCGTAATGTTTTCTGCGTACTCTACTGCTAGTACGTAATGTTTTCTGCGTACTCTACTGCTAGTTCGTAATGTTTTCTGTGTACTCTACTGCTAGTTCGTAATGTTTTCTGTGTACTCTACTGCTGGTTCGTAATGTTTTCTGTGTACTCTACTGCTAGTTCGTAATGTTTTCTGTGTACTCTACTGCTAGTTCGTAATGTTTTCTGCGTACTCTACTGCTAGTTCGTAATGTTTTCTGCATACTCTACTGCTAGTTTGTAATGTTTTCTGTGTACTCTACTGCTGGTTCGTAATGTTTTCTGCGTACTCTACTGCTAGTTCGTAATGTTTTCTGCGTACTCTACTGCTAGTTCGTAATGTTTTCTGCGTACCCTACTGCTAGTTCATAATGTTTTCTGTGTACTCTACTGCTAGTTCGTAATGTTTTCTGTGTACTCTACTGCTAGTTCGTAATGTTTTCTGTGTACTCTACTGCTAGTTCGTAACGCTTTCTGTGTACTCTACTGCTAGTTCGTAATGTTTTCTGTGTACTCTACTGCTGGTTCGTAATGTTTTCTGCGTACTCTACTACTGGTTTGTAATGTTTTCTGTGTACTCTACTGCTAGTTCGTAACACTTTCTGTGTACTCTACTGCTAGTTCGTAATGTTTTCTGCGTACTCTACTGCTAGTTCGTAATGTTTTCTGTGTACTCTACTGCTAGTTCGTAACGTTTTCTGTGTACTCTACTGCTAGTTCGTAATGTTTTCTGCGTACTCTACTGCTAGTTCGTAATGTTTTCTGCGTACTCTACTGCTAGTTCGTAATTTTTTCTGCGTACTCTACTGCTAGTTCATAATGTTTTCTGTGTACTCTACTGCTAGTTCGTAATGTTTTCTGTGTACTCTACTGCTAGTTCATAATGTTTTCTGTGTACTCTACTGCTGGTTTGTAACGTTTTCTGTGTACTCTACTGCTAGTTCGTAATGTTTTCTGCGTACTCTACTACTGGTTCGTAATGTTTTCTGTGTACTCTACTGCTAGTTCGTAACGCTTTCTGTGTACTCTACTGCTAGTTCGTAATGTTTTCTGTGTACTCTACTGCTGGTTCGTAATGTTTTCTGTGTACTCTACTGCTGGTTTGTAATGTTTTCTGTGTACTCTACTGCTAGTTCGTAATGTTTTCTGCGTACTCTACTGCTAGTTCGTAATGTTTTCTGCGTACTCTACTGCTGGTTCGTAATGTTTTCTGTGTACTCTACTGCTAGTTTGTAATGTTTTCTGCGTACTCTACTGCTAGTTCGTAATGTTTTCTGTGTACTCTACTGCTAGTTCGTAACGTTTTCTGTGTATTCTACTGCTAGTTCGTAATGTTTTCTGCGTACTCTACTGCTAGTTCGTAATGTTTTCTGTGTACTCTACTGCTAGTTTGTAATGTTTTCTGCGTACTCTACTGCTAGTTCGTAATGTTTTCTGCGTACTCTACTGCTAGTTCGTAATGTTTTCTGCATTCTCTACTGCTAGTTCGTAATGTTTTCTACGTAATGTTTTCTGTGTACTCTACTGCTAGTTTGTAATGTTTTCTGTGTACTCTACTGCTAGTTCGTAATGTTTTCTGTGTACTCTACAGCTAGTTCGTAATGTTTTCTGTGTACTCTACTGCTGGTTCGTAATGTTTTCTGTGTACTCTACTGCTAGTTCGTAATGTTTTCTGTGTACTCTACTGCTGGTTCGTAATGTTTTCTGTGTACTCTACTGCTGGTTTGTAACGTTTTCTGTGTACTCTACTGCTAGTTCGTAATGTTTTCTGCGTACTCTACTACTGGTTCGTAATGTTTTCTGTGTACTCTACTGCTAGTTCGTAACGCTTTCTGTGTATTCTACTGCTAGTTCGTAATGTTTTCTGCGTACTCTACTGCTAGTTCGTAATGTTTTCTGCGTACTCTACTGCTAGTTCGTAATGTTTTCTGTGTACTCTACAGCTAGTTCGTAATGTTTTCTGTGTACTCTACTGCTGGTTCGTAATGTTTTCTGTGTACTCTACTGCTAGTTCGTAATGTTTTCTGTGTACTCTACTGCTGGTTCGTAATGTTTTCTGTGTACTCTACTGCTGGTTTGTAACGTTTTCTGTGTACTCTACTGCTAGTTCGTAATGTTTTCTGCGTACTCTACTACTGGTTCGTAATGTTTTCTGTGTACTCTACTGCTAGTTCGTAACGCTTTCTGTGTATTCTACTGCTAGTTCGTAATGTTTTCTGCGTACTCTACTGCTAGTTCGTAATGTTTTCTGCGTACTCTACTGCTAGTTCGTAATGTTTTCTGTGTACTCTACTGCTAGTTCGTAATGTTTTCTGTGTACTCTACTGCTGGTTCGTAATGTTTTCTGCGTACTCTACTGCTAGTTCGTAATGTTTTCTGCATACTCTACTGCTAGTTCGTAATGTTTTCTGCGTACTCTACTGCTAGTTTATAATGTTTTCTGCATACTCTACTGCTAGTTCATAATGTTTTCTGTGTACTCTACTGCTGGTTCGTAATGTTTTCTGTGTACTCTACTGCTAGTTCGTAATGTTTTCTGTGTACTCTACAGCTAGTTCGTAATGTTTTCTGTGTACTCTACTGCTGGTTCATAATGTTTTCTGCGTACTCTACTGCTAGTTCGTAATGTTTTCTGCGTACTCTACTGCTAGTTCGTAATGTTTTCTGCGTACTCTACTGCTAGTTCGTAATGTTTTCTGTGTACTCTACTGCTAGTTCGTAATGTTTTCTGTGTACTCTACTACTGGTTTGTAATGTTTTCTGTGTACTCTACTGTTCGTTAAGTGCATAGTCGATAAATTTGTACCTTTCAAAAAACAAGGGAAACGGTCTAAAAAGAAACACTTATCGAAAGAAGCCATTAGAAAAATTAAGTATAAACAAATGATGTGGAAGTCATATAGATGATAATGGAAATGATGAAGACTACAACATTTATAAAGAAGCACTTAATCAAGCTACAGCTGAAATTAGAAATTCAAAGAGAAGCTATGAAAAAAAATTAGCTAGTAATATAAAACATGACAGTAAGAGTTTTTATGCGTATATTCGAAGCAAACAGAAAGTTCAGGATAAGGTCGGTCCTCTAGAAGATAGTGCTGGAAATACAATATAAGAGGGATTCTTAATGGCAGAAGACCTGAATGAGTATTTTAGTTCAGTGTTTACCAGGGAAGATATTAGTTCACTGCCAGTACCAGAGGCTAAGTTCAAGGGGGCAGATTCAGACTATTTAGGACAGTTAGTTGTAACCTCGGAAATGGTAGCTAAGAAAATAAGGGCTATGAAGGATAATAAATCACCTGGAGTGGACGGGATTCCGCCCAAACTACTATTGGAAATTGTAGAACAAATTAGCGTACCGCTTGCAACAGTTTTCAATTTGTCATTAGAAGAGGGAGTGGTTCCTTTAGAATGGAAAGAGGCAAACATTATACCGTTATTTAAAAAAGGTTCGAGAAACAAGTCGGAGAACTATAGACCAGTGAGTTTAACATCAGTGATTTGCAAATTATTAGGAAAGACTAATTAAAGATCACATGGTGGATTTTCTTGTTAAACATAACTTGATAAACCCATCTCAACATGGGTTTTTAAAAGCGAGGTCATGCTTAACAAATATGTTATGTTTTTTGGAAGACATCACTAGGTGGGTAGATGAGGGATCACCAGTAGATATCATCTATTTAGATTTTCAAAAAGCTCTCGACAAAGTACCACATCAAAGATTACTCCTTAAGCTAAAGGCCCATGGCATAGGAAATGGTATAATAAACTGGATAGAAAAATGGCTGAATGACAGAAGACAACGTGTAGTAGTTGATGGGGAGGCTTCAAACTGGAAATCGGTATTGAGTGGGGTACCACAGGGATCAGTACTAGGACCTATATTATTCTTAATATATATCAACGATTTGGACGATGATATAACAAGCAAGGTGTTAAAATTTGCGGATGATACCAAAGTGTTTAGAAGGATTAAAAGTGATGGAGACAGACAGCATTTACAAGATGATCTTGATAGGTTGATCAAATGGTCTGAAAAGTGGCAAATGCTGTTCAATTTTGGGAAATTTAAATGCCTCCACACAGGTCATGGGAATGAAGAGGTAAAATATAAAATGGGGGGTACTGTTCTAAGTACTACTGTAAAAGAAAAGGACTTGGGGTTAACCATTAGTGCTGATATGAAGGTTTCAGAGCAGTGCGGAATTGCAGCGTCAAAGGGAAATCAAATCCTTGGATTAATTAGGCGAAATATAGCGTATAAAAAAAAGAATTAATAGTACCGCTGTACAAAACAATAGTGAGGCCTCATTTAGAATATTGTATACAAGCATGGAGGCCATATCGCAAGAAGGACATAGATATGCTAGAAAGAGTACAGAGGAGAGCGACTAAAATGATACAAAATCTGAGGGATCTTAGTTACGAAATACGCCTAAAAGAATGTGGTTTAACAACATTAGAGACCAGGAGATTGAGAGGAGATCACATAGAAGTGTTTAAAATATTGAATGGTTATGAAAATATTGATAGAAACATTTTTTTCTCAGTTAAGAAAAATAGAAGGACCAGAGGATATGAAGCTACATTAGTAAAGGAGCAGTGTAGATTAGATATAAGAAAGTTCTCATTCTCACAAAGGACTGTAAATGAATGGAACAGATTATCTCCTGATTGTGTTGGTGCTAGTAGCGTGAATATGTTTAAAAATAAAATCGACACACACCTTAAAAAGGCGGGATACATGTAGATAAAAAGTATTGGACTCTCGATAAGCCAAAAGGCTTCCTTGTCCACCTGCCATCCAGAGTAATTTTCTGGATGGCAATCTTGTTAAATCTTGTTAAACATCAGGTCAGTTGGTCAGTGCATCACGGAAATAGTGGCGGCTTTTTACATTGTGAAAAACCTTCATAAACTTAACAACGGATTCGATTAATAATGGATTTTCCTTGTGAGCCCGTTGTCTTAGTTAAACGATCCTCTGAACACTTGAGTTTCATGCAGCTATAGACGTTGTAACTTGTAGATAAACGATATACCACAGCACGTTGCTGCAACAATGGTTTGTAAACCCTTTCTTTTATCCGTGTACTAAACCGTCGTCCATTAAATTTACAACTTCATTATACACAGGTCCCTGTGCAACGGCTACATATATATCGGCTGGGCAATTTTACCGTTCGCATAGTACGTCTGGTATTATGCATGTCAGCCAGATCGTGTGTATACAAGTCGACAAGGGAATTATATGAGGCATGTTATAGCAGTTCAATACAGTGCTCGCGTACACTCCTAGCTACAAGAACGTCTGTCATGTTTTGCGCGAAATGTGCCACGTTGTACTGAAACAGCCGGGACGATTGTCAGTTGTCAGCAGTTGAGACCATGTAAGAATAAGTATTGCATTAAACAGGTTCCGAATTCAGTTAGAAAATAACATAAATCACTCAATGCTTGGTAGTAAAAAGACAAGTCATCACTGATTTATTTTAGTTAAACAACAATCTTACGTAAAGTGTAACATTTGTGCACAGTAAACAGTCTTCGTAAAGACTACATAGACATAGTGAATAGTGTAAACATAGTTGACTAAACTATTTTAAATAGCTAATTAGATTATTATTATTAAATAAATTCTGATGTGGCGCAAGCGGCAAGTCAAGGCAAAGCGACACTTGGTGTGCGACGACTGCCACAGTTGGATGGATTTTTCCCTATCCACCTTTGGGAAGTCATGGGCCAATGAAGAGGGATTCACCTTTCAGTGCGTGGGGTGTTGGCAAGTGGAATGTCTGGAGAAGGAGATAGCTCGGTTGGTAGATATTGTGACGGGGATAGAGATGAGAATCAGCAAGGAGACAGGTGAAATGGAGAGAGACGACAGGGAGAGAGTTGGGAATACTGTGAAACTGAAGTAGCAGAGTAGTTGCAAGAAGACTGAGGAAAGGAGACTGACAGGAGGGAAGGTGATTGCAGGGGAAGAAATTGGAGAATCGACGGCAGAAAACGTGAAAGGCGTGAAGGTGACAGGGGAGAAAGTGACCGTAGAGAAAGAGGTAGGAGGAAAAAAGAGTCGGGAGAGGAGATAAGGAAATGCAATGGGAGGAAAGATGACGGGAAGAAAAGAAGTGAGAGTAAATGTGACAGAAGAGAAGTTGGGAGGGACGATGACAGGAGGAACGTTTACAAGAGAAAGAGCGTCAGGAAAGAATGGAACGGAAGAGACTGTGACAGGAGACCAGAAGACAGGGGGAAAAGACTACAACCACTCAGATGCAAACCAGAGAAGGAGCTACTCTGAAGCAGTGATTGAGGGGGTATTGAAAAAAGAGAGGGTGTTCATGAGCGACTCTATTCTAAGAAAGACAGATAAGACACTAAGCGAAGGGGAGGACGTCGTTGTTTGTTTGCCGGGGGCTAGGATAGAACAAGTGACTGAAACGGTAGAGAAGGTATTGGGGCATGGCAAGGGAGGGTCTATACTAGTATACGTAGGAACAAATAATGCAGACAGAGAGGGAACAACTGGGATAGTACAGAAGTACACACATTTAGTGAGGAAGTTAAAGAAGACAAGAATCGAACAGATTATTCTCTCAGGAATTTTGCCAGTAATGGGAGGAAGGGGGCCAACATATAAACACTTCAGGAGGATGGCGATCAACGCACTAGTTGGGCAGATGTGTAAAGAATAGAGGGTGGGATTCGTAGGTTTATGGGGATACTTTGTTGGGATGGAAGATATGTACATGAGAGATGGCCTCCATCTAAGTGAAAAAGGGTCAGCAGTTTTCTCAGAGAACCTGCTGCAATCTGTTGACAGTGGGAGAGGCTGCATCTATTTAAATTAGATTCGCACAGAGAAGCCTGAAACTGGAGGCATAAATAAAGACAACACAAATAAATCAGCAAAGAACAGCCTGGAAAAATGTTCTAAATCAGGATATAAATGCGTTTGTTTAAATGCAAGGAGCATAGTAAACAAAAAAGTGAACTAAACATTACGGTAGAAGATATTGACCCTCACATAATAGGTATAACCCAATCATTGGCCAACATTAATATATCAGATGCCGAATTTGGACTAACAGGCTATGTAATGTTTAGGAAAAATAGAATGGGAAGAAGGGGAGGTGGAGTTATTTTATATGTTAAAGAATCTATCCAGGCTGATGAAATTAGAAAGAGAAGCAGATTGCGAAGAAGCTGTTTGGTGTAACATAGTTACACGAAAGTCAACGTTAACGGTGGGGTTAGTTTATCGAAGTCCAAACATAAGCATACAAGAGAATGGGAAAGTACAAAATGCTATAAGGGAAGTTAGCAAACGGGACTGTATAATTGTGGGAGATTTTAACCATGGTCATATACAATGGAAATCTCTACAGAGTACGAGGACTGAGGATCACAAGTTTTTAGTTTTAGTATAATACAGTTTCCTTTTTCAACATGTGCTATAGCCAACCATGGATGAGAATGTGTTAGACATAGTTTTGTCCTCACAAATTTAATTAGTTGACAATGTCAAATTATGTGAGGCATTATTGGGAAGTAGTGATCACAACCAGGTACATTTTACGATCAAAGTAAAATCAGAAAGAAATAACAAAAAGCAGTTCTGAAGAAATGTTCACAAAGGAAGATATAAGAAATGAGAAAATATTTAGCGCAGATAGATTCGAACAATACACTGAAGAACAAGACAGCAACAGAATGCTGGAATATCTTAAAGAGTGACATTGAGTGCATCGTACATAAATTTGTCCCCTTGAAAAAAACAAGGGAAACGGTCCAGAACGAAATATTTATTGAAAGAAGCCATTAGAAAAATTAAGTACAAACAAATGATGTGGAAGTCACATAGACTTACTGGTAATGACGAAGACTACAACATTTATAAAGAAACACTAAACCAAGCTACAACTAAGACCTGAATGAATATTTTAGTTCGGTGTTTACCAGGGAAGATATTAGTTCACTGCCAGTACCAGAAGCTAAGTTCAAGGCTACAAAATCAGACTATTTAGGACAGTTAATTGTAACCCCAGAAATGGTAGCTAAGAAAATAAGGGCTATGAAGGATAATAAATCACCTGGAGTGGATGCGATTCCGCCCAAACTACTATTGGAAATTGTAGAACAAATTAGCGTACCGCTTGCAACAGTTTTCAATTTGTCACTAGAAAAGGGAGTAGTTCCTTTAGAATGGAAAGAAGCAAGCATTATACCGTTATTTAAAAAAGGTTCCAGAAAGAAGTCAGAGAACTATAGACCAGTGAGTTTAAATTATTAGAAAGACAAATTAAAGAACACATGGTGGATTTTCTTGTTAAACATAATTTGTTAAACCCATTGCAACATGGGTTTCTAACAGCTGTATGCTGTATTGCAGTTCGTGGGAATTTCGCTGCGTTAGCAGTTTAGTACATTCACTAGTAATGGAAGTAGCACTCATGCTCGGAAGCTATTTATTTGGAGAAGAACATTTGCGCGAGAGAACGCAGGTGAGATTGGTGGCTGGGATGTCCTTGTAGAAAGAAGACATAATGCAGATATAAGGAAGGTGATGGTTGTGGCATGTATAACAGGTGTACTAAGATCAGACTGCGGTGGTTTGGGCATGTGCTACGGAGAGAGGGAGACAATGTGACCAAGTGCGCATGGAGGCTGCCGGTGGAGAGCAAACGCAGCAGAGGACGGCAAAGGATACGAATGAGTGAGGAGAGACGTAAAGGTGACAGAGGTTGTGGAGGAGGATGCAACGGACAGGGCGGCGTGGTGAGGAGAGACATGTAGATGGCAGAGGTTGTAGATGAACAGATTGTCATGGCGGATGAGGATCCGAGAGGCCACTTCCAATAGGGAACACAAATTGGAATGGAGACGATGTATATGACTATAACATCATCTCTCATGTGTCCATTACCTTGTTTTGTTAGACGCTTATTATCGCAGTGACTACAATCTGTAATTGCGTGATGTAACGTCATGGTCAAAACCACAGGAAGCTCTGCGACAGCTCATTAATTCTTATATTACAGCAATCGCGACGTAATTTCCGTCAATTATGGCTAGTTATAATATAGTGTTTCATGTTATGATACGCTGTTTACGTAAAGCCATAGTAGCTTGATGGTGGTACGTATTGGGGGTTTAGAGGTGGTCACATGAGTTCACAAGTCACACAAGACGGATATCATTACGTATGGTTGGTGATGGTTTCGTCTTTGGCATGTGTTGAGGGGAAAGTCAATCGACACAGTGGTGCCACCTGTTACGTGGAACATACATTAATTCACACTGTCAGATGCTATGACGGATAACAGAACCAGGCAACGTGGGGGTTATGTGTTGGCAACTGTCACATCAGTTATATCCGGCGGCTGTTGCCTGTTTTTTGGAAACCGTTTTGGATCGTGGTTGTTTTGTTGTTGTTGTCGGTGATGATTATGGTCATGATGATGATGATCATGATGATCATCATCATCATGATGATTATGAAGTTGATGATGTGGTTGTTGGTGCTGATGTTGCAGTTGTTGTTGTTTTTTTGTTGGTGCAGCATAAACAAATTATTCTGTTGGTGCATCTTCTGTTGCCGTTGCTATTACTGCTGCTGTTGCTTCTGCTGCTTCTGCTGCTGCTGTTGTTGTTGCTGCTGCTGCTGCTGCTGCTGCGTCTGCTGCTGCTGCTGTTGCTGCTGCTACTGCTGCTACTACTACTGCTTCTGCTATGGCTGTTGTTATCAATTTATCGTAATAAATGAGCTTCCTACTGACTAGTTATTATGTAACGCGATCAACCGGCGACAGTGTCGTCCTTTTTATTATTAGACCAATGTTACGGGTTCGCTGTCTCTTCCTTTTGTTACGTCGGTCTCTCGTAAACGGTCTAGACTAGTTAGTCGAACTGTAGCTTCTTGAATCGGCCGGAAGTAGCGAGGTAGTGTGACGTTTTGTATGTTTGTCTAACATAGCGTTTACCATCGTCTATAAACACGACGTCTTGTCACAGTCTTAGAGCAATTTACTACTATAACTACTTCATAATTCAAAAAAATGTATAAAAATTATTATATTTCTACATATAAACTATATATAAGAAACGTTGTGTACTATGTGTTGAATAATCTGTTATATGTCCTATGTTATGAAAGACAGGACTGGTTAATTCAATGGCACCATTTCACACAAGTATTAAAAAGTGTATGATGTGTGTACAACATGTAACGTATACTGGAAGCTAGTTGAGGTCTTCCTCTGGTTCATTATTTAGCTTCACTCGGGTAATCTCGTGGGGGATCGTAGCCAAGTCCATTTAGAATATCGTATGTTGGCAATACATTTACTACAAGAAGTCTAATCGAATCGAACAGGCATCACATGTACGATGCACACACGCACACACGCACACATGCACACACGCACACACGTGGATGACTTTCCTCGAATTGAAATTGATTGACTACCGAAACAATAATACATAATGTACATATAATATTGTATAACATCCTTCCAAGAGAAGTCGAGATGGTGTTCGATTGAACAGGTCTGCCAGGAAGAAAAGTGTAAAGCGCGTTGAGTAGTCCTACGGATTGGATACTGCGCTATATAAGAACTTACCTTTTTCGTATAATCTTTATTAAGGTGAAAATTCACTCAACATGTGGTTATAACTTTATCACATGTGACCTCCTGTTTCATACTCCTACAGAAAGAGACCATCACGCCAAAACAAAGAATGCCCATTCTGTACATTATATTTCCTAAAGAAATAAACCGATTTTTATTCAAATACAAAAACTAATAAACCTCCTAACAATTCCAAGACCACCCGAAACGATAAAGAATGATCCAAGGGTGACACCTACAATATCTACAGACCATACAGGTAGCGCAATTCGGACAATCGCAACTAAACATTTTATTTCACTCATTTATTGTCGCTGCAATCGGATCCGAGTTGTTCCGGTCGTTAGAAGCCATCCTTCGAGTGATTTGTCACACGTCAACTCCGGGCAACGCAACCGCTTGTTCCATCTGATGTTTATTGGATGGTACTCCGCTTGCAATTAATTGTTTTCTTCAGAGGGATTGTTGATCACGTCGGCTGATGTCCGTGCGTTCGAAGATATCACTGCCTCCCCCCAAGAAGTCACGCAGAGGGCGACCGAACGTTATTAAAATGCCAGACAATACGTAATAAACACAATAATATTGTTGCCTGATTTCGCGATGTGCCATGCGACATTCAATCAGTATTTATGACCATTCTCTGTTTTATTATGGTTTCCACAGGCTGTTCCATGTGGATTTTCAAATAAGGGAAGACGTATGTTGGCTTAAGAGAAATAATTATTAGCCACAGGAGGGCCAGGTGTTTGGAAAACATGCTTGTGTGTTTGTTGTTTAGATCTACTTAACGCTACTGTTCTTGTGATTGCCTGGTGAAGTCATGTTGATTAAGCCACCATTTCTAATCCGATTCAGAAAGCTGCACAACGTTCACAGTCGATATCTGAACACGCTTCGCGGCATTGAACGAAGAATCGACAATCCACCAAGAGGTACAGGTACTTACGGGGAGCGCCGAGATCACAAGAGGTGTTTCCGAGAGTCGACGGACATCAACGACTGCCGACGGATTCTGAACATCGTATTGTGTTATTCCCGCCGTAAGTAGATGTCAGTCTTCTGTGTGATTGCTGTCTCGTAAATTATAACAATGACAAACTGAACTTACTCAAAACGAACGAAACCATCATGGCTGACGCACCTTCGCAGTTAATTATGTGGCTCAACAATACGATCAACGACACACGCGCGACCTCTGGCGAATACGTCGGCAACGTGACCGATGCCGACACTCCGCTCGACCCTGAAAAGGCGCAACTGACCAACTTCCGGTTCGTCTGCGAGGTGGTCATCTCGATCCCGATCATCGTGTTAGGAATTGTTGCCAACGTCGTGTCGTTTGTCGTTCTGTGCCACCAGAAGCGCCACCTCACGATGACGGTGTTGCTTCAGGGCCTGGCCGTGGCCGACACGCTCATCCTTCTATGTGCCCTCATGCGCTGCCTCAATACCGTACATACGGAACTCCACATTCTCGGTCGCTACCAGTACGTCTACCCGCACATCTTCGTATACCTATTTCCAGTCATCTACGTCCTGCGACTCGCCGACACATGGCTCACAACGATGCTCACAGTCGATCGTTACATCGCCGTGTGTCACCCGCTGCGCGCGCAGCGGATCTGCACGCTCGGACGCACCTACAAGAACATGGCGGTCGTCGTCGCCCTGGCGCTCGTCTTCTCCATTCCCCGTTTCTTCGAGTACCGTCTCGCTGACAAACCCGAAGGCTTCGACAAGACAGACCTGTTCAAGGATCAGGTATACATAATTGTCTATCGCGTGTTCCTCTTTTCCGTCTTCATGTACCTCGTGCCCGTCGCAACGCTCGTCTATCTCAACACGCGTCTGCTGTGGGAGCTGCGCATATCCGATCGGTTCCGCGCCGTGCTGCGCCAGGCCAATGGCGCCACCGGGCGGCACAATATCCAACCGACGCCGGCGTCACGAAAGAGCCTAACAGTGATCGTCGTCACGGTCGTGTTCTTCGCGTGCAACGTGACGGCGCTGATTTCGCACCTTCTCTGGTCGCTGCACGTGTGCTTCCAGTCGTTCCAACACCTGGAGACGGCGCGACGCTACGTGTCTAATACCAGTAACGTAATGGTCGCTGTCAATTCGGCCGTCAATTTCTTCATCTACTGCCTTTGTAGTCGCAACTTCCGGGCCGAGCTGCGTCGCCTATTCGTCTGACGGAGCATGCGCTGACAGACGACGGCGGTGTCGACCGGAAGGAATCTAGTGGGGACCTTCGTATCCTAGATGTCTATATGCCGGAAGTGCGGCAATCGCAACTCGTGCGCATCGATACAGGAAGCTGTCTGCGGAGGTGCACCTACAAAGCGAAAGGAGGCGCTGCTAGTAAGGCGGAAATGATGTCAGTGCCGCCGATGGAGAAAACGCTGGCGATTTAGTATCAGTAGCAATAACCGAATCGCCGAGAATAAATATGAAATGACGCGGTTTAGCTAAAGGGAATAAAAACACCTATTGCTTGAATTCATGTTATATTACATCCTGCTATCTATATCCACGTCCACCAAGCCAAAAATATATATAAAATTCAATGAAATAGAAATTCCACATTTTATGCTGTGCATCCGGACATTTTCAAATATGCATATTTTTGGCGCGCTTTTTGGGATGCCGAGATGTGACGTCACTTATGACTCAAACTCGCATCAAGCCGACCCTTTCCGTGCATTCAGAGCATGTTTACAAGTATAGCTTTTGGGTCGAAACGAGCGTCAGAATTAGTTATTGTGCAATATTCCGACATAATACAAACACTAGTCATCATAGAGGAACAAGCAGTTATCTTACGGTTCCATATGAATCGAATTTTATTCAAAACAACGAATGCGAATGGTCCTACAAGTCGACTAGGTTTCGCCGAGCTTGGGCTCGTTTTCAGAATAATTATATCGAATGTAACCAACGGGAGATAATCTACACCAATAAACATACATAGCAAATATATTTTGTATTCAGCTACATAAAGTAACGTGTATAATCTCATAATATCACTAGAATATTGATATATGAAGGAGTTGTACAATTTATCATAACAACTTAAATCAATCAGAGAGTTTCCGCTGGTGCCGCTAGCTCAGTTGGTAGGCGCGTTGGTTTCTTGTCATTTATTTTACAATCGGGCGACGCCGGTTCAGTCCTGACAGCTTGCAAACAATTGATTTTCTTGACACTTTTTTGTTTATGTTTTCACGAAGTAATATAAACCAAATCATTTAGTATACTATGATGTTACTTCGTGAAAACATAAACAAAAAGTGTCAAGAAAATCAATGGTTTGCATGCTGTCAGGATTGAACCGGCGTCGCCCGATTGTAAAATAAATAGCAACAAACCAACGCATCTACCAACTGAGCTAGCGGCACCAACAGAAATATACTGACTGATTTAAGTTGTTATGATAAATTGTACAACTCCTTCATATATCAATATTCTAGAGATTATACATGTTACTTTCTGTAGCTGGATACAAAATATGTTTGCTATGTATGTTTATTGGTGTAGATTATCTCCCGTTGGTTGCATTCGATATAATTATTCTGTAAACGAGCCCAAGCTCGGCGAAACCTGGTCGACTTGTAGGCCCATTCGCATTCGTTGTTTTGAATGAAATTCGATTCATGTGGAACCGTAAGATAACTGCTTGTTCTTCTATGATGACTAGTGTTTGTATTACGTCGGACTATTGCACAATAACTCATTCTGACGCTCGTTTCGACCCAAAGCTATCCTTGTAAACATGCTCTGAATGCATGGAAAGGGTCGGCCTGATGACGAGTATGTGTCATAAGTGACGTCACGATACCACGTGATCGCCTAGCTCATTAAAATTTAATTTTCCGCGGGAATCGCTTCACAGACGGGCTTAAAATCGAATTTATGCTACAAATGTATTTTTCTGTATTTGTTTAATGATTTCAAATGTTACATACAATGTTAAACTTTGTGTACACATGGAAAAAGGATTTTAGCTAATGTCTTATTTTATTTCCTTTAAGTTAGGTTCATTATAACAAACATTGCTTTACAGTCGTCTTTAAATACTTGGCAATTGATCTCGATTGAATTGAGATTATTGATCTAGTTGTGATTGCGTGTGTGTGTGTGTGTGTGTGTGTGTGTGTGTGTGTGCGTGCGTGCTTGGTTGCGTGCGTATGTATGTATGTATGTACATAGGTATGTATATATATATATATATTAGTATATATATATATATGTGTGTGTGTGTGTGTAATTATAATGTAAGTATAATAGTAAGTATAAAATTAATACACTATATAGATAGTTTAGTTACTAGCCGATTTTGTCACTGTAATTTATATGTGCTGGTATGAAGAACGTTAAAGTACCTGTAGAAACATCTAAATTGGATTTCAGTGGTCAAATTACCCACGATAACAGGTATTGCTTACGGACAACGTTATTGGCTAAACGCCCGCGAATGAATGAATGAATGTGTCAGTTACTAAATGGATGGCACAACGATTTTCATTTGATGAATTGGTCTATGAATAATATTCATAAAAAGTCACGTTGTTAATTTTCTTGTGTACAGTGTACTTTGAGACTGGAAAATCCACAGAATTGTGACATCTTAGGAAACCCCCAACAAGCGCCATGTCAGTTAACCTATTAAATTTTTGTACATTCCCTATATATAAACGATAATTTCGAGGCACACGGGGCACCATCCTCCAGAAAATATTTCTATCGGAAACAATATGTGCAACATGGTCGTTTGTATGCTTTTACTAATTGGCGTTGTATATGCGGATCCGAGTATATACCGTCTTTCCCTTTTTCGTTTTCAAATTTGAAAACGAAATATAAAAGGACGGAACATACACGGACTACTGTGGCGTAACATCGAGATAAATGTTGTGAACTCTCAATAACGTGCATCAGTATAGTAATAAATTATAGCATCTTTGTGATTCCAAGCAACAGGATACTCAAGACAACAAGATATGTATGGCAACACATGTACAAGAAAAACTGTATAGGCAGCTTGACACAGACAACGAAACACATTCACGATTGTATCTGCAATGGATATATGTTTGTTTTACAGAGAACCAAACTGCACTGCTGTTTATATTGTTATAATACAAAGGCATTAACTTGACAGTTCGCCGTACGAAATGTCATAATTAAATGGAAATGTTCACATGTAAAAATATTGATGTTCTCGACTGTGTAGTCATAATAATGTAACAACAGCAGGACCTAATAACAATGAAGCCGTCGTTAAATTGTGCCATGTGGAATTCCGTACTCGAGATTCCTACAGTCCAACATATATATAGAGCTGTCATACAATAGGCTTTTTTGTCCAGCTATGGATTAAGGATACACAATATGGTCGATATATAATAGCAAATAATATAATATAATGTAATATGTGTTTTTATCAATAGGTTGACAGCCCAAACGTGTTTAATGAACTTATTTTTAATGGTGACTAGTTTGAATCGATTCCATGTTCACTTATTGTACGAGGAACAGTCTAAAGGATTGATAGAGAGAACGAGGATAACTCGTACAAATACTGTGTTCCTATCTACGCTATTTTTCTTCATGCTTGTTTCGTTGATATTTTAAATTTCGCAGTGATTGCAGTAGGCCTACATTGCTTCGAGGGCTCTCTCTATCTATCTCCCCCTTCCCTTCCCTCTCCTTCCTCCCTCTCTCTCTCTCTCTCTCTCTCCCCTCCCTCCCTCCCTTCCTCCCTTCCTTGCTCTCTGCCTCCCTCCTTCCCTCCCTCCCTCCCTCCCTCCCTCCCTCCCTCCCTCCTCCCTCCCTCTCTCTCTCTCTCTCTCTCTCTCTCTCTCTCTCTCTCCGCCTCTGCCTCTGCCTCTCTGCCTCTCTGTCTCCGTCTCTGTCTGTCTCTCTCGCTCTCCCCCCCCCCCTCTCTCTCTCTCCCTGTCTTATGTTTACTCTCATCCACAAAAGTGGACAAGTGACATTTAAACACATGTTCTTCCTCAATAAAAAAGCAATCTAAACATTAATAATCATATATCTTTTTAATTCATTCATTATAATATTATAACTATGCCACACGTCTGGTTGATATGTCATAATAACGAGAACGTTAACAACGAGCGGGTCATTTTGATATTTCAACGCTTAAATACCAAAGCGCTTTATTACTAATTGTTTCTGGCTACCGTAAACTTTTCCTTAAAGTTCTCCTTAGACCCTTGTGAACTTGTGATGTTTTGCTGCATGTAACTTGTGATACGCCAATTCGCTTACTCGTTTGATAATATAATGTTGAGCCTTTTCTGGACTACAATGTTATTGTTCACACGATGAAAGCTGCTTTTGTTTCCGTATGCCATCTCTTACATGTTTCTATGTTCATCCGTTTTCTTCACTTTGTTTCCTACATATATGTGAAAACATTTAACCTTGTAATGTAATTAGATAATTGTTGTTGTTGTTACTGTTGATTATCGTAACCTTCCTGTTGTCGTTGTTAACTTGTGATCATAGCGTGGATACAGTAGCAGTGGCGGATCCAGCAGATTTTGTAGGAGTGGTCCACTGCTTGATCATCACCGTCGACGCCCCATTCCTCCTATCCTACTCGTATACAAAACATAGATATAGCCTACGCAGAATGTGGATAGATGTGTGTAGGTCTATGATGAAAGCTAAATTTTGATGAACGGTTCATGTAGAATAAAAGCATTACAACATACTCCATGTCAGGTTTTGCGTCTTTAATTATGACATACAACTGGTTGCTACGTAAAATATTAAGTAGCTGTTTCATTCCGATCTAGCTTCACTTTGCTACTAGGCGTGTACGTAACGTTGCACAGTAACACTACACTGTGACCTGATACAACTAATCAATCACTTGGTGGCTTATCAATCTGCATTAATCTGCCAAAATATTTTCAAAGTTCCATTCGCCGTGGTTGCGTTTGAACAAACGGGTCAATTATGGCGTCTTCGTCTATTTTACTTCCGTAGTGTATGTGAAGCAACGCCAAGCCATTCATGCGGTCCTCAAGCATCGTGCTCCGCAAGTACGTTTTCAGTCTCTCCAAGACACTGATGCTGCGTTCACATTCACAGCTGGTCACGTCAAGGGTGCACAACATCTTCAATGCGGTACGCACATTGGGGAATAAAACTTTGTTAGCAGCTTTCAGCGCAGTTGCTGCAATGTTGGGCAGCTCCGTGACACCATCCTGCCGCCATCGATTTTGCCAGCAGTGTAACTCGGAATCCATGTAGCATGGACTTCTTCGGCCGAGTGTCGGATCAGTGATGGTACTAGGTAGACTGCGCGAGTGAAAGCACGCTGCTCTTCTCCAATTCTACTGTGCAACGCTATTAGCAACTGGTCAAGCATAGGTATTGTTATATTGCGCTCCATGTCCTCGCCTGGGGCATTATCACGATTTCACTGGCGTCGACATGTGCGTTATTGTGAATGTTTCACTCCTTCTCTTTCTCCCATCTTAGTCATCTTGGAGTACAACCCGTCTTGGAAACTTTCCACATTGTCCCTAATGTTATCTAGTTAGTTGCTTTGACCATGTCGATTGTTTTTTATTGCAATCTGACACTGATTGGTTGTACATGATATATTGTGCTGTAATCAATGCAGCAATGAAGGGAAACTGCATAGTGGAAAGATGAAGCGTCGTGGCATCATTCGCGCTCTGTGCATTCCACTCCTCCCTGCTGTGACGTATTTCCTCCAGGGAGTTAACAGTGCACTCGCGTAAACCGATGAAGATGTTGAACGCATCATGACGTGCAACCCACCGGGTACGACAGAGTTCCTTTCGTTTCACCTTATCTGCCTCAACCACCTGGATTTCCTTATTCCATTTCTCCAGATTGCATTGTCTCTTCGACAAAAAATTGTAGAATCTGATCAGCTTGTCTGCAGTGTCCATCATGTTCCTAACGGCGGTAATTTTCATTGCTTTAGCTTTAGCAAGGTTCAGTTTGTGGCTATAACAATGGGTGATATGGCTTTTGGACTCTTCTCCCGTATTCGTGCTACTGTTCCCCTTTGCGAGCCGGCCATATTTCCCGCGCCATCATATGTTTGTCCCCTGCATTGGCCCAGCGGTATATTCCAGTCATTCTCGATTTTGTTGATAATCATTTCAGCTAAAGCTTCCCCCGTCGTAGACGGACAGGCCACAAGCTCTACAAACTCTTCCCTGATCTCATCACTTGCTATGTAAATAATGAGATCAGCTGATAATGTTATAGTGTAAAATCCTGCCTGACGCACTTCGTTAGTCCATCGTCGACGGATACACGCTAGTGGAGATCCACACGTTCGGATTCAACGGATCTCTCCTATCACCATTAAGCAAACAGCTAGTTGGATTACTGGACTACGACGCTGGCTAATTCCGGGTAGAGGGACAGACTGGTGGTTTGGTCGGCATCACGTGTCACGCGGTGGAAAATAAATTTCCACAACCGCTGTTCTAGAATGCATTGTTTTGAGCTGCGTCTCCTAACATGTTTGGGGTATGACATCTCTGATTCCAATCCAAGTCCGACCTGAAAAAAATCAGGTTGTAATCCATCTTTTAAATTATCTATTATTCTCCTTCTGGCAGGTGATGTGTCAATTAATCCTGGTCCAAAAACGTTTCATAATATACGCTGTGCGACTACCAATCTTGGATCTGTTCGTCACAAATCTGCTGCCCTTTCTGATTTAATAGCATCAAAACATATTGATATTTTAGCAACGACTGAGACATGGTTGACAAAATTGATAGTCTCCTGTCTTGCTGACATAACTCCTCCTGGCTTTTCTCTACACCATCATCCAGGCCAGTCAGGTAGGGGTGGTGATATCATTCTCCTCTCCTCCTCCTCTCACAATTTTTAGATTAATTTCAAGATTTTCTTGAAACAACATTACAATTACATAAATAATTATATATTCTAGATGATGTCAATACCCATGTTGATGTACCTATCCTTAATACTAGGTTATACATGGATGATTACAACAGCACGTTACATTCCCTACTCATATCCATAGGCATTGGCTCGACTTGTTTATCACTAGGTTAAACTACAATAACATCAAGACGGTATATGTTACTGATGGATTATCAGATCATCATACTGTAATTATTTATCTGTGTCGAGTCAAGACCAGCACAACAATTTATTACTTTCCGACCGATACATGACAGTAATATAGACATTCTTCGTGAGGACCTTGCAAATTCAGACCTCTTAATTCTTCCAAAAACTACACTGTCTGAGCTAGTAAACCAGTACTACGTTACACTAAATAATCTTCTTGATAAACGTGCCCCCAAACAAACAAAAAAGTAAAAGTTCGTCCGCCGTCACCATGGATGTCACTAGACAGTACAAGCAAAACGTCGCCGTCGATATCTTGAAAGAATTTGGCGACGAACCCGTTCATCCCTTGATCGGATCTGCTATATTAAGCAGTTACATCTGTGCAACCACATGGTGTCAAAAGTAAAATCAGACTATTATACGAATTTAATTTAAAAAAATTCTGCGAAACCTTGTCAAATGTGGAAAACCATCAATAGTGTCCTTCATCGGGAGAAACCAAAATTATTGCCTGATACCTCTTCATTGGATACATTACGCAGCATGTTTTCAAAATATTTCACGGAAAAGATTGCTTACATTCGATCACGTATTGTAATTAATGACGTTGATTACAAGTTTACTGAACAGCCGATTGTTGATAATACACTGCAATGTTTTACACTTGCAACTACAAGTAAAGTTCACACATTCATACAAAAGTGTCCTAACAAATCATGTGGTCTTGACCCTTTTCCAACATTTCTACTGAAGAGTTGCATTGATTAACTGGTTTATCCTATTACAAATATTATAAATATGTCAATGCAGGATGGTGTTGTTCCACGAATTCAAGCAAGCTCGTGTCAATCCTCTAATTAAAAACAAAGTCTGTGCGAAAATGACCTTAACAATTACCGTCCTATCTCAAATCTAAATTTTCTGTCGAATGTATTGAAGAAATTTGTTGCAAATCGACTCCATGAACACATTTAATCACAGCATTTATCAAATGATCTACAATCTGCATATAAGCGATTTCACTCAACTGAGACGGCTCTTCTTAAAATACACAATGACATTGTAAGCAATATGGATAATAGCAAATTGACAGCTCTCACCTTGCTAGATCTATCAGCTGCTTTTGATACAATAGATCACGACATACTTTTACATCGCCTTAATAGACATTTTGGTATTTCTGGCATGGCTCTTCAGTGGTTTAGTTCATATTTTTCAGACCGATACCAACCGTTAACATATCTGGCTCACTGTCTTGTCCAGAACATCTTCCATTTGGTGTCCCACAAGGTTCTGTCCTTGGCCCTGTTCTGTTTAACTTATACACTACATCCCTTAGTCGAGTCATAAGTAATCATAATATAAATCATCATTTGTATGCTGACGACGCACCGGTTTATATATCACTTTCACCAACTGACACACATACATCTCTACCAACTTTAAATGACTGTCTCAATGACATCTTGCTGTGTGTGCTATCTTGGAAGCAAGTAAATTGAAACTAAATCCAGATAAAACTTTTCTAATTATTATTGTTTAGCGCGTGTAGTACTAAAAGCACCTCGTTTCTCACCATCTCTGCCCGCACAGACACACACACACACATACACACACACACACACACACACACACACACACACACACACACACACACACACACACACACACACACACACACACACACACACACACACACACACACACATGCTCAGTTATCACGAAACGTTTTTCTGACATAACCGTTACAACAATATACAGCACGGCATTGTAATTGTGTTATCGGGTATGATCGTGTTATCGGGTATAATAATATACAAAAGAATGGCCATCAACACAGTGGTACAGAAGTTATGTATTGAGGAAGGAGTCGGCTTCGTAGACATGTGGGCAAGCTTTATAGGGAGATAAGATATGTTTATGAATTATGGGCTAGATCAGACAGGAACAATTCTAGAGAGCGAGTTAGGTGCGTAGGTGAAGGTACAGGCACAGTTGAGTATTTAAACTAGATGCACGGGGGTCACCTCAAAGAAATAGTACAAACAAATCTATAAGGAAAGGTTCACCAAATATCCATAAAAATGAACTTAGATGTGTATGCCTAAATGCCAGAAGCCTAGAAAATAAGAGAAGCGATTTAGACATTATGATATTGGATATAGACCCCGATATAATAGGCATCACAGAATCATGAGCACTTGAAGACACACGGTAGGTGCTGAATTAGCTCTATCGGATTATATCATGTTTAGAAAAGACAGTCACGACAGAAGGGGATGCGGAGTCATTCTGTATATTAAAGAGTATATACAGGCATATGAAGTACAATTGAAAAGGGAAGCAGATTGCGAGGAAGCTATTTGGTGCTACATAGTTACCAGACACTCAACATAAACTATAGGACTAGTTTATCGTAGTCCTAACAGAAGACATGAGGATTATATAAAACTGCACAGTGCTATAAAGAAAATAAGTAAAGGGGAATGTGTTATAATGGGTGATTTTAATCATGGACATATCCATGTAAGGAGTAAACAGAAGGTTCGTGATAATGTGGGACCAGTAGAAAACATCACAGGAAATGTAATATTTGAGTGGTTTTAAATGACAGAGGTCCTGAACGTGTACTTCAGCTCAGAGTTTACCACAGAAGATATTAGTTCACTGCCATTAGCAGTTAATAAATTTAAGGTATATGAATCAAGTCAATTAGGGCAGTTGTTTGTTACACGTGAAATAATATCAAAGAAAATTGAGATGTTGAAAGAAAACAAATCACCTGGAGGTAACGGGATGGCACCAAAACTGCTTAAGGAAATTGTAGACCAAATCAGTACACCACTTGCTATATTCTTTAACTTATCACTTAAAGAGGGAATCGTTCCACTAAAATGGAAAGAAGCAAACATTACACCATTACTTAACAAGATTTAACAAGATTGCCGTCCAGAGCTGTAAGCTCCAGATGGCATGCGGACAAGGAAACCTTTGACTTATCGAATGTCCAACACTTCTCCATTTAAGTATAACCCGCCCTCGCCAGATAGCTGTCAATTTTATTTCTGAGCATATTCACACTGCTGACATTAACACAATCATTAGATAATTTGTTCCAGTCATGTATTGTCCTCTGAGAGAATGAATATTTTCTCATATCCAACCTACACTGTTCATTGACTAAAGTTGCATTGTGCACTCTGGTTATACTGCCTTCATTCAGTTTGACGAAAATATTAATATCCTCATAACTATTCAAATATCTTACAAACTTCTATTTGGTCTCCTCTTAGTCTAATAGTCTCTAGTGTTGTCAACCCACATTCTTATGGGCGTCTTTCATAACTAACCAAGATCTTTCAGTTCAGGAATCAGCTTAGTTGCTCTTCGTTGCACTCTTTCTAGCTTATTTATGCCCCCCCCCTTACGATATGGCCTCCATGCTTGTATACAATATTCCAAATGTGGCCTAACTATTGCTTTGTACAATGTTATAATTAGCTGTTTCTCCTGATATGTGATATTTCTCCTAATTAGCCCTAGTGTTAGGTTACCCTTAGAAGTAGCGATTCCACATTGCTCCGAAACTTTCATGTCAGCACTAACGGTTACTCCTAAGTCCTTTTCTTTTACAGTTTTATCTAATATAGTATCCCCCATTATATATTCTTTGTTCACATTTCCATGTCCTATGTGGATGCATTTACACTTCCAAAAATTTAATAACATTTGCCATTTTTCAGATAATTTGACCAATTTGGCTAGGTCATCCTGTAAAGTGTGTTTATTTGCATCTGTTTTAACTGCTCTGACCACTTTTGTATCGTCTAAGAATTTCAGTACTTTTCTTGATACATCATTACCCAAATCATTTATATATATATATATATATATATATATATATATCAATGATGACATAGGACCCAACACACGACCTCTGTGGCACTCCACTCAAAACTGGTTTCCATTTTGAAATCTCCTCCTCTATATACCTCTCTGTCTTCTGTCTGTCAATCATGTTTGTATCCAACTGACCACACCATTCCCTATACTATGGACTTTTACTTAAAGTAACAATCTTTGAGGTGGCACTTTATCAAATGCTTTCAAAAAATCTAAGTAGACAACATCCACTGGTGACCCATCATCTACCCTATTTGTAATTTCTTCTAAAAACATAAGAGATTGGTTAGACAAGACCTACCTTTTAGGAACCCATGTTGAGATTAATTTATTAATTTGTGTTTTACAAGGAATTCCACCATGTGGTCTCTAATAAGCGTTTCTGATAATTTGCATGAAACTGATGTTAAGCTCACTGGTCTGTAATTCTCTGTCTTGCTCCTCGATTGATGTCATCAACAACCTTAAATTACACCCCATTGAGACTAACTAACAACCTATAAAACAAAAAGCTCACTCACATTAAGGATCACCAAAACACCTCCAATTGCAAACGCCTCCAAATCCCACCTTCGGTTCTCCAAAAATCTCAAACCAAGCTCTCAAAAACACTTCTATGTGCACCCACCTTTAAGCTCGCCAAAACACACCCCTCAATACCCCAAAACACCTTCAATTACACCCCCTTCATGCTCGCCCAAAACACTTTCAGGCTCTTCAAAAACCTCCATTTCCTCCCCTCTTGACGCTCGCCAAAACAACATGCAGGCTCTCAGACATACCTCTAATTCCGACCACTTGAAACTCGCCAAAACACTACTTTCAAGTTCACAAAAATCCTCACATTGCACCAAAAATACACACCTTCCTTAAATATGGTAACACTAATCTGATCTCAAGCCCCCCCAAAAAAAAACCTCGTAAAAGCTACAGCATTGTTTGCATTATCGAACAAACAACGCTTAATTCGTTGGTCTCGTATATAAGCAGGACCTATTTGTCCGCCGCAGGCTATAAATACGCAGCGGTCGAGCTTTGAAGTCGATAGATTGCGGACAGAATCATTATAATGAAGACATTTCGGCCATTCATGCCACGAGACAAACGGTAGGATTTTGCCAATGATTGCTGTGTGTTGTTTTTGTAACTATTTGATCAACACAATAAAATACTGTTAACAATATTACGAAATAGTTAGACAGCCGTTTGCGCAACCGCCAATCCCAATGTCATCGGCATCGATGCAACGATTTTACCTCGTGTTCTATGCCAAATCGGTCATTCCGTCACCCCATTTCGTTACCTCGTGTGAAAATTAGTGTTTGAGGTACACAACAAGCATTATTTTCTTATCAATTATTTTACATTTAGTCATGTAACAAAGTGGCCTCGGCCAGCTAAAGTAGATTTGCATTTATTGTCACATATTTCGCGTTATGTACGACGTAACCAACTGTATTGCCACGTGAATGACAACTAATTAAAATAAATAAAATGCAACACAGACTATTAAAAATCCCTTAAATTAAATGACAATAGAATTCAAATATGTAATCAATGATATGTGTGTGCTTCACGTTCAAACCGAAACGATGTGAACTTATTTTATTGTGGGCTTTTTACTTTTTTGTGTGATGCATAGCCAACAAGGGACTAGTGTAGCCTGTAGGTATGTAATTAATGTTTATAGATATAAACTTCAAGTCTATGCTAATGTCTGTGATGCCCAATGGCAATGCCAATGATTTAAACAGCTATTTCTTTTGATTCATAATAAACATATTAACAATGTAGTTGTCTGTTTGACAATGTTAATGTTACTAAGCCTGATAATAGTGATCTATAAAGGTAGATTACTGTCACGGTACTAGACCTACTTGCTCAAAATTTATATGGATACCGACTACTGCCGATAGTGGGAACCGGTGCCCGAGTGGTAAAGCACCGGTCGAGGGGACTGGACTCGAATCCAACTATCGGCCACCGTTTAAAAAAACAATATTTGTCAAAATGCTCCATTTTTTAGATTTACGATGTAAAATATAAGCCAAACCTATTGTATTTGTATTGTGTTCTGTTCCATTTTTGTTCAGGCTGATGTCATCACTGATGTCCAAAAGCAAGATTTGTTCATTCTGATAGGAATGATATCAATATAAATGATGTAGTGTTTGTGTGTATACATTCTGAATTATTGAGTATTATGATAACATATAACTATAATGCATACTGCAGTACAGAAGTCAGAATCAATTTAGTTGACCAATAAATACGGTACATGTGTAAGGTTTCAGGGCAAAGCGCAACATTTAAACACTCAATTATTTGTTTCGTCCTCATAGTATAAATGTCATAATGACCGTTATCTAGACCCAAACTGTTTTTGTACAGTAGAACATGACTTCGGTAACCACCTGCTTTTTCGGTTCCTCTTGAAATTGACCATATTTTCAATGTTTATTGCCCTGTCATGAACGACCATCAGTCTTGAGAGACCACTTTTGCTAGGCTGAAGTGGCGGTCAATCAAGACAGGTTCTATTCACTGGCATACAAGTACACAACACATACGGACCAGTAGCATGGTGTTGACCAGGACGTTGGCGCCTCATCTGTAACTACACCACTGGAGAGGTTTCCTCGCGCATCTGAGGATGAAGTGAAGACATTCATCCTGAAGTCAACTGATAAATCCTGCGACCTCGATCCGGTGACCACATGGCTTCTAAAGTTGTGTGTAGATGAGCTACTCCGCGATTGTCAACGCCTCTATGAATAGTAGCCGTGTGCCTCGTGCATTCAAGTGTGCTCAGATACGACCACTACTCAAAAAACCAACACTCGATCCAGACATCCTGAAACACTACAGACCTGTGTCCAACCTTCCTTTCATTGCTAATGTGTTGGAGAAGGTTGTAGATACACGGATTGAGCGCCACCTGGTGAGTAATGGTCTTCACGAGGAACTCCAGTCAGCCTACCGTAGATCTCACTCGACCGAGACGGCGCTCCTCAAGGTACAAAGCGATATCCTCGAGTCTCTGGATAATGGTTGTGTCACAGTGTTGGGCACGCTCGATCTGTCGGCTGCGTTCGACACTCTCGATCACGGAATTCTGTTGAATCGTTTTGAGAACTTATTCGGAATCTCCGGAGCTGCTCTCGGCTTTATAGCAACGTATCTCCACGACCGTTACCAGGTAGTGGTCATAGATGGCGAGCACTCCAATCCAGTTCTCCTGGAACATGGTGTACCACACGGCTCGGTACTCGGCCCGAAGAAATACATCATGTACTCAAAACCACTAGAAGCCATTATCCTTCGGTATGGACTTCGTTATCACATCTATGCGGATGACGCCCAGTTGTACATCTCGTTCAAGCCGAAGGACGGTGCAGCCCAAACAGAATCCCTGGAACCCATTGAGAGGTGCCTCAATGACATTGAAAGATGGATGCACGCAAACATGCTAAAACTGAATAGTGAAAAGACTGAGGTTGTGTTGTTCACATCCAAGCATAATACCAAGCAGATGGAAAACGTCACTATGCGTGTTGGCGACACTGACATTACATCAGTGAACAGTGTGAAAAACCTGGGTGTTATCTTCGACTCTGCCATGAACATGGTGCAACATTTGAACAGTGTCTGTAGGTCTGGATATTATCACCTCCGCAACATTGGGCACATTAGGCGTTATCTCACAAATGATGCCACTCAATCTCTAGTCAATGGGCTTGTAACATCACGTCTAGACTATTGTAACGCTCCCCTCAGTGGATTCCACCAGACATCAATTAACAAGTTACAACGTGTACAGAACACCGTGGCACGGATTGTAACCAGAACATCATGCAACAGCCACATCACACCAGTGTTGAACAACCTGCACTGGTTACCTGTTAACTATCGCAATTTAAAATCCTGATGCACACATGTAAAGCCCTACATGGACAGCCTCCAGTATATATATCGGACATGTTGAATGTGTACCAACCAAGAAGAACGCAACGATCCACGGATTCAGTGACACTAGAATTCCAAGGGCTAGAACAGTTACTTACGGCGCAGAAGATTTCAGTGTTCAGCAGCCAAGTTGTGGAATGCGCTACTGGCTCACATTTGTGAAGCAAAAACACTGAACATTTTCAAGAAGCAGCTAAAACACATTTGTTCCTGGTCCATTTTGGTGCTTAACTCTTTCTAGTCAGTTTGTATTACATTTTAAAACAGTATATATATATATATATATTCATTTTATTATACCCTGTCTTCTAACATATTTCATTTTTTTATCAAGTTATCTTTTTTATGCTTTGTTTTTATTGTCTATGATTATTCTATTGATTGTGTACAGCGCTTTTGAGCAGGCATTTATGTATGAAAAGAGCGCTTTATAAGTTCGGTAAAATAATAATAATAAATAATAGTATATCGCGTTGTCCAAAAGGGGTCGTTGGAGCACCAACCCAGGCGCCTGCAGCACCTAAATCGTCAGCGCCAGCATCACTACCGTCCCTTGTGGTAGGTCTTTATTAATATTATATTTCCATTTTATTATTTTTCGTATGTATAATTATCTAACATTAAGACACTTATGAAACACGACGTCTAATAACAATCCCTCGTACATTTAGAACGTCGACTGTGAGATCCCTGCGAGACAACTACTACCCTCCGGGCAGGCTTTCAGTGCCCGGATTGTCGGGCGTCCTTTACACGGCGCGACAATTGCAGTTGCGGCCGCCCAAAAAAGACGGCCGAATAGGCCAAGTTGGACGCGCTTAACGCAGTTGCGGCCTCCCAAAAAAGACGGCCGAATAGGCCAAGTTGGACGCGTTAAACGTTATATTGCGTTACTGTACACTTTCGCCAAAAATGGCGTCTCCTACCTTCTTCCCACCAAAAAGTTAGCTCCCTATGTACATCCCTTCAAAACGACGGTTTCCCAATCATTTACACTCAAATTGCGTCCACGTCTATGTTTATTTCCCGCCAAAACGACGCTTCCCCACTCATTTTCTCTAAAATGATGTCTTCTTATGTACTTCCTTCAAAATGACATCCCTGTATATAGTTCACTTCCTTCAAAACGGCGTCCCTGCATATAGTTTACTTCCGCTAAAATGGCGTCCCTGTATATTGTTTACTTCCATCGAAATGACGTCCCTGTATATTGTTTACTTCCGTCAAATTGGAATCACTGTATATTGTTTACTTCCGTTAAATATGACCGGAATCGGAAGAGTCTGGCGTAAACTCTTCCACGACATACGCGAGGCTTTCCCGATGGAGCCTTGATTGCACAGCAGTTATACGTATATCGTCTCTCATAAAGCGTACCATAGATAACATAACAATTATACAGATCCTTGAATGGATTGATGGTCCGGTTTCTTGGTTGTTATTATTATTTGTCATATTTACCTCTTAAGACACCTGAGCTGCGTCTACATGGACGGCGATTTAACACGGGTTAAAGACAACCCGGACTATTTTACTCCGGGTTAAACCTGTGTAGCGCCTACGCGAAGCGTAATTTAACCCGGGTTAAATTTGTAGCGTCTACACAAAGCATCTCGGTGCAGTGGTTTGTACTCTTTTTTCATTTTTTTCATTTTGTTTCTTATCTGAGTTGGAGTCCTCACGTACCCGTCTCCAGGAATACGTACAGGACGTAGCTGCGACAATTCCTGGCTCATCCTGACATATAATTTAGCGTCTCTGACTCTGTTCAGTCCTCTCTCACTCATTTTTCGATTGATAATGCTTAGTGTTTGGAAAAGTAGAAGCAGAAGTGGATTAACGACCACTGCGATATCTACAGCGGGGCCAAGACACTACGAGATTACCCGGGTTATCCGTCTACACGGGCGTTGCTGAGTCTGACCCGTGCCTGGCCCGCGTATGACCCGCCCCTGGTTCACCTACAATTGCGGGGCAAACTTAACCCGGGTTAACTTTTAGCGCGGCAATTTAGCACGGCATTTTGGCACCGTGTAGACGCGTATCCCGGGTTTAAAACGTCGTGTAGCCCGGGCTTTGGTTTTCTAACCGCATTGCATCTATCATGTCAACCCCTATCAGCCACAATTGAACGCAAACTGAAAACAGGCCATCAGTGTTCATTGAAAGACGTTACAATTCTAGACCATGAGGAAAACTGGCTCAGAAGACAGAAAAAGGAGGCAATCAACATCCACACGGAAACCTACACTGATTCGCGATATCGGCCAGGGGCTCCCACCATAATTACGGGTGTGTCACATGTCTCAATTTGGGTAATTCGTTTTGAGTGAGCGTTGCGACAACTATGTTTTTAGACGCTGTGTTATCCGGTCATAATAACACACTTGTAACTTCATTCTGCTGATGAAGACCGCGGGATGCGGTTGAAATATACAGCTCGAAAACCAAGTTTCTTGAGAGGTAAATTAGTTAAAACAAAATAGTTTTACAGATGCCTAGACTAGTATTGTCTCTCATAAAGCGTACCGTATAGTTAAGTCAACAGTCATACTGTAATGCGAGGAGAGGTATCGGTTAAAAGGCCGTGGTGGTCAGGTCACCTATCAGTTGTTTTAGTCTGACGCGTCGGTCAGATGCTAATTATATTGAGACGTGTGTCGTTTAGCTTTTGGGGAAGACAAATTCATAAAATTAACTGAGACTGGTCGGGTGGAGAGAATATCCGGTTTCTCGGTCATTGATATTGTACATAGTGACCTCTCAAGAAACTTGTTTTTGGTGATCTTTATATTTCGCCCATCTCGTACGGCCTTCTTTAGCAGACTACCAAACTATGTACACTATCAACTGAAACTGGCCTGACGATATATTGAGCGCCGCTAGTGAGACTGTAGCTCATGTGAGACAGGTCAGATTGTGTTTCGAGGGGAAACGTGTCGTCCGAAAGACGCCATCTGGTAGTAAACATTTTGATGGAAGTGAAATATTGATAATATGTTTTGAGAACAACTGATCAACTAGAACATATATCTTCTATTTGAATATATCATCATGGCGGAGCTGGTTAAAATGTGTGATACATTGTGCGGGTCAACCAGCAAGTATCTTGAGGAAACATGTCACCGACGGATGGACACGTCATCATCATCGGTCGGCCGGGGCTGGAGCATAAATGAGCCGTTTCTATACGGGTCGATCGTTCATCAGGGATGGAAGGACTGTCTCTTCAACATCAAGGTTTTCGCAGATCACCTTAGTATATGTGTTCTACTGTTTTCCTCTTCTTGCCACGGATGTGTGTCCGTGATATTAATATTAACACTCGTTCTTTGGTGCTGCGATAACAATGGCCAGCTATTTGTAGGCGCCTCATGCCAATCTCGTTTGTAAGTTTGTCTACATGTCCATAAAGTTCTTAATTTGTAAGCCTATTGCTCCAGGACATTGTAGACATGCTGAAAAGCACGGGCAATGTAGGAGAGGATGTGATATAGCGACGATTGCTGGGGTAGTTTTATTTTTGCGATGATACTGGATAACAGTAATAACAGTTACTGTTGCAATACTATTACAATAGAATCATACCTATTACAGTATCGTGAAATAGCGAGTAGCCAGGACAACGGTGCCAAACCATGATTCATGGGTGGTGACATGGCATGGCTTTGGTGGCGGTTGATTTAATGTGGTGATATCGCGAATAAAGCTGCTTTGATCGACGATTGTTCAAGCTAGGTCGGTAAATAATTTTTTTTTTAATGTTCTTATGATAAGGCATGTTTATGAGCAAACACTTTTACTGTAACACAAGTACGCTCTGATTTGGTATGCCAGTTATTGTTACTAGAAATAGTTATGTGTATTATTGCTAATAACCATTGACAATTAATTCCACCATCGATACTACACCATAGTTACATCGATAGCTTTATGTATTGTTACAACCCTGAGAAGTGCTGGACAAGACGACCAGAACATGCCTTGAAATTAAATGTGGTGATATCGCGAATAAAGCTGCTTTGATCGACGATTGTTGAAACTAGGTCGGTAAATAAATACAATAACCAAAATGTTCTTATAATAAAGCATGTTTATAAACAAACACTTTCACAGTAACACAAGTAGGCTCTGATTTGGCATGTCAGTTATTATTACTATTTATAAACAGTTATGTGTATTATTGCCGATAACCATTGACAATTAAACCCACCATCGATACTGCACCATAGTTACATCGATAGTTTTATGTATTGGTACAATCCTGAGACGTGATGGACAAGATGACCAGAACATCCCTTGAAATTTATGTCTGTCAAATAACAGCATAGGAGCGTTTCATTAAAATGTCCTGAGTTCATAAGCCGGATTTTGCTGTTTAAAATCGATCCTGCTCCTTAACAATGATCTAGTATATCAAAAGCAGTCAACATATCAAAAGAACGAGGCTATATTTGGCGGAGATAGATCGTTGAAATTGGTGGTATATCAAAGTTCATAAGCAAGTGGAATTACTGATTGATAAGTATTATTCTTGCCTTAATATCATTCATAAAGTAGCAGTAAACATATATTGAGTAGCAGTTGTGCTTAAAGTTAGTTAGATAAAGTATTTTAGGACACTTTAGTCTAGTGAGTGATAATAGGGTACGTTAGCTTACGGCTACGATAAGTTTGTAAACAAGATTTAACAAACCTCGTTATGTGGTAGAATATATAGGTGATAAAGTAACAACCATAAACTACCTACATAAGATAATATCTGTGTAAGTCAGTACCTGCTAGACATTTTGATAAGGTAGCTTTGTTGTTAAAATTAAGCATTTGCGATAATCGGGCGAACTAAGTTTATGTAGCTAGTGTCTCTCTTATTCGCTAGGGCGCTGTATAACCTAAATAAATAAGGCAGTCTAGCGTACGCAATCTTACGTAAAGTGTAACATTTGTGCACAGAAAACAGTCTTCTTAAAGACTACATAGACAGTGAATAGTGTAAACACAGTTGACAAAACTATTTTAAATAGCTAATTAGATTATTATTATTAAATAAATTCTGATATGGCGCCTTGCAAGCGGCAAGTCAAGGCAAAGAGACACTTGGTGTGCGACGACTGCCACAGTTGGGTAGATTTTGCCTTATCCGGCTGTACGAAGTCATGGACAGAAACCAAGGAAGAGGGATTCACCTTTCAGTGCGCGGGGTGTTGGAAGGTGAAATGTCTGGAGAAAGAGGTAGCTAGGTTGGTAGATATTGTGAAGGGGATGGAGATGAGAATCAGCAAGGAGACAGATGGAATGGAGAGAGACGACAGGGATAAAGTTGGGAATACTGTGAAACTGAAGGAGCAGAGTAGTGGCAACAAGACCGAGGAAAGGAGACTGAGAGGAGGGAAGGTGATCGGAGGGGAAGAAAGTGGAGGATCGACGGCAGGAAATGTGACAGGTGTGAAGGTGGCAGGAGAGAAAGTGACTGTAGAGAAAGAGGTAGGAGGGAAAAAGAGACGGGAGAGGAGAGAAGGAAATGCAATGGGAGGAAAGATGACGGGAAGAAAGGAAGTGAGAGTACATGTGACAGAAGAGAAGTCGGGAGGGACGATGACAGGAAGAAAGGTGACAAGAGAAACAGCGTCAGGAAAGAATGGAACGGACGAGATTGTGACGGGAGAGCAGAAGACAGGGGAACAAGATTACAACCAGACAGATGCAAACCGTAGAAAGAGCTACACTGAGGCAGTGATTGAGGGGGCAATGAGGAAAGAGAGGGTGTTTATGGGCGATTCGATTATGAGAAAGACAGATAAGACTCTAAGCGAGGGGGAGGACGTCGTTGTTTGTCTACCGGGGGCTAGGATAGAACATGTAACTGAAAGGGTAGAGAAGGTACTGGGGCATGGCAAGGGAGGGTCTATACTAGTACATGTAGGGACAAATAACGCAGAGAGGGAGGGAACAACTGGGATAGTTCAGAAGTACAGACAGTTAGTGAAGAAGTTAAAGAAGACAAGAGTAGAACAGATTATCCTCTCAGGAATTTTGCCAGTAATGGGAGGAAGGGGGCCGACATATAGAAACTGCAAGAGGATGGCGATCAACGCACTAGTTGAGCAGATGTGTAAAGAAGAGGGGGTGGGATTCGTAGATTTATGGGGATACTTTGTTGGGAGGGAAGATATGTACATGAGAGATGGCCTACATCTAAGTGGAAAGGGGCAGCAGTTTTCTCAGAGAACTTGCTGCAATCTGTTGACAGTGGGACAGGCTGCATCTATTTAAACTAGATTCGCAGGGGGGATTCACAGAGAAGCCTGAAACTGGAGGCATAGATAAAGACAGCAGAAATAAATCGGCAAAGAACAGCCTGGAAAACTGTTCTGAATCAGGATATAAATGCATTTGTTTAAATGCAAGGAGCATAGTAAACAAAAGAAGTGAACTAAACATTATGGTAGAAGATATTGACCCTCACATAATAGGTATAACTGAATCGTGGGCCACCACTGATATATCAGATGCCGAATTGGGACTAACAGGATATGTAATGTTTAGGAAAGATAGAATAGGAAGAAAGGAGGTGGAGTTATTTTATATATTAAAGAATCTATCCAGGCTTATGAAATAAAATTAGAAAGAGAAGCAGATTGCGAAGAAGCTGTTTGGTGTAACATAGTTACAGGAAACTCAACGTTAACAGTTGGGTTAGTTTATCGAAGTCCAAACATAAGCATAGAAGAGAATGAAAAAATACAAAACGCTATAAGGGAAGTAAGCAAACGGAACTGTATTATTATGGGGGACTTTAACCATGGGCATATACAATGGAAATCTCTACAGAGTATGGGGAGAGAGGACCACAAGTTTTAGTTTTAGTACAAGATAGTTTCCTTTCTCAACATGTGCTAGAACCAACCAGGGGAGAGAATGTGTTAGACTTAGTTTTGTCCTCACAGAAAGAATTAGTTGACAATGTCACGATATGTGAGCCACTGGGGAGTAGTGATCACAACCAGATACATTTTACCATCAAAGTAAAATCAGAAAGGAATAGTAAAAAGCAGTATAGGAGAAATTTCCACAAAGGAAGGTATAAGGACATGAGGAAATATTTAGCAAAGATAGACTGGAATAACACACTGAAGAATAAGACAGCAACCGAATGCTGGAATATCTTAAATAGTGAAATTAAGTGCATAGTCGATAAATTTGTACCTTTCAAAAAACAAGGGAAACGGTCTAAAAAGAAACACTTATCGAAAGAAGCCATTAGAAAAATTAAGTATAAACAAATGATGTGGAAGTCATATAGATGTACTGGAAATTATGAAGACTACAACATTTATAAAGAAGCACTTAATCAAGCTACAGCTGAAATTAGAAATTCAAAGAGAAGCTATGAAAAAAAATTAGCTAGTAATATAAAACATGACAGTAAGAGTTTTTATGCGTATATTCGAAGCAAACAGAAAGTTCAGGATAAGGTCGGTCCTCTAGAAGATAGTGCTGGAAATACAATATCAGAGGGATTCTTAATGGCAGAAGACCTGAATGAGTATTTTAGTTCAGTGTTTACCAGGGAAGATATTAGTTCACTGCCAGTACCAGAGGCTAAGTTCAAGGGGGCAGATTCAGACTATTTAGGACAGTTAGTTGTAACCTCGGAAATGGTAGCTAAGAAAATAAGGGCTATGAAGGATAATAAATCACCTGGAGTGGACGGGATTCCGCCCAAACTACTATTGGAAATTGTAGAACAAATTAGCGTACCGCTTGCAACAGTTTTCAATTTGTCATTAGAAGAGGGAGTGGTTCCTTTAGAATGGAAAGAGGCAAACATTATACCGTTATTTAAAAAAGGTTCGAGAAACAAGTCGGAGAACTATAGACCAGTGAGTTTAACATCAGTGATTTGTAAATTATTAGAAAGACTAATTAAAGATCACATGGTGGATTTTCTTGTTAAACATAACTTGATAAACCCATCTCAACATGGGTTTTTAAAAGCGAGGTCATGCTTAACAAATATGTTATGTTTTTTGGAAGACATCACTAGGTGGGTAGATGAGGGATCACCAGTAGATATCATCTATTTAGATTTTCAAAAAGCTTTCGACAAAGTACCACATCAAAGATTACTCCTTAAGCTAAAGGCCCATGGCATAGGAAATGGTATAATAAACTGGATAGAAAAATGGCTGAATGACAGAAGACAACGTGTAGTAGTTGATGGGGAGGCTTCAAACTGGAAATCGGTATTGAGTGGGGTACCACAGGGATCAGTACTAGGACCTATATTATTCTTAATATATATCAACGATTTGGACGATGATATAACAAGCAAGGTGTTAAAATTTGCGGATGATACAAAGTGTTTAGAAGGATTAAAAGTGATGGAGACAGACAGCATTTACAAGATGATCTTGATAGGTTGATCAAATGGTCTGAAAAGTGGCAAATGCTGTTCAATTTTGGGAAATGTAAATGCCTCCACACAGGTCATGGGAATGAAGAGGTAAAATATAAAATGGGGGGTACTGTTCTAAGTACTACTGTAAAAGAAAAGGACTTGGGGTTAACCATTAGTGCTGATATGAAGGTTTCAGAGCAGTGCGGAATTGCAGCGTCAAAGGGAAATCAAATCCTTGGATTAATTAGGCGAAATATAGCGTATAAAAAAAAAGAATTAATAGTACCGCTGTACAAAACAATAGTGAGGCCTCATTTAGAATATTGTATACAAGCATGGAGGCCATATCGCAAGAAGGACATAGATATGCTAGAAAGAGTACAGAGGAGAGCGACTAAAATGATACAAAATCTGAGGGATCTTAGTTACGAAATACGCCTAAAAGAATGTGGTTTAACAACATTAGAGACCAGGAGATTGAGAGGAGATCACATAGAAGTGTTTAAAATATTGAATGGTTATGAAAATATTGATAGAAACATTTTTTTCTCAGTTAAGAAAAATAGAAGGACCAGAGGACATGAAGCTACATTAGTAAAGGAGCAGTGTAGATTAGATATAAGAAAGTTCTCATTCTCACAAAGGACTGTAAATGAATGGAACAGATTATCTCCTGATTGTGTTGGTGCTAGTAGCGTGAATATGTTTAAAAATAAAATCGACACACACCTTAAAAAGGCGGGATACATGTAGATAAAAAGTATTGGACTCTCGATAAGCCAAAAGGCTTCCTTGTCCACCTGCCATCCAGAGTAATTTTCTGGATGGCAATCTTGTTAAACATCAGGTCAGTTGGTCAGTGCATCACGGAAATAGTGGCGGCTTTTTACATTGTGAAAAACCTTCATAAACTTAACAACGGATTCGATTAATAATGGATTTTCCTTGTGAGCCCGTTGTCTTAGTTAAACGATCCTCTGAACACTTGAGTTTCATGCAGCTATAGACGTTGTAACTTGTAGATAAACGATATACCACAGCACGTTGCTGCAGCAATGGTTTGTAAACCCTTTCTTTTATCCGTGTACTAAACCGTCGTCCATTAAATTTACAACTTCATTATACACAGGTCCCTGTGCAACGGCTACATATATATCGGCTGGGCAATTTTACCGTTCGCATAGTACGTCTGGTATTATGCATGTCAGCCAGATCGTGTGTATACAAGTCGACAAGGGAATTATATGAGGCATGTTATAGCAGTTCAATACAGTGCTCGCGTACACTCCTAGCTACAAGAACGTCTGTCATGTTTTGCGCGAAATGTGCCACGTTGTACTGAAACAGCCGGGACGATTGTCAGTTGTCAGCAGTTGAGACCATGTAAGAATAAGTATTGCATTAAACAGGTTCCGAATTCAGTTAGAAAATAACATAAATCACTCAATGCTTGGTAGTAAAAAGACAAGTCATCACTGATTTATTTTAGTTAAACAACAATCTTACGTAAAGTGTAACATTTGTGCACAGTAAACAGTCTTCGTAAAGACTACATAGACATAGTGAATAGTGTAAACATAGTTGACTAAACTATTTTAAATAGCTAATTAGATTATTATTATTAAATAAATTCTGATGTGGCGCAAGCGGCAAGTCAAGGCAAAGCGACACTTGGTGTGCGACGACTGCCACAGTTGGATGGATTTTTCCCTATCCACCTTTGGGAAGTCATGGGCCAATGAAGAGGGATTCACCTTTCAGTGCGTGGGGTGTTGGCAAGTGGAATGTCTGGAGAAGGAGATAGCTCGGTTGGTAGATATTGTGACGGGGATAGAGATGAGAATCAGCAAGGAGACAGGTGAAATGGAGAGAGACGACAGGGAGAGAGTTGGGAATACTGTGAAACTGAAGTAGCAGAGTAGTTGCAAGAAGACTGAGGAAAGGAGACTGACAGGAGGGAAGGTGATTGCAGGGGAAGAAATTGGAGAATCGACGGCAGAAAACGTGAAAGGCGTGAAGGTGACAGGGGAGAAAGTGACCGTAGAGAAAGAGGTAGGAGGAAAAAAGAGTCGGGAGAGGAGATAAGGAAATGCAATGGGAGGAAAGATGACGGGAAGAAAAGAAGTGAGAGTAAATGTGACAGAAGAGAAGTTGGGAGGGACGATGACAGGAGGAACGTTTACAAGAGAAAGAGCGTCAGGAAAGAATGGAACGGAAGAGACTGTGACAGGAGACCAGAAGACAGGGGGAAAAGACTACAACCACTCAGATGCAAACCAGAGAAGGAGCTACTCTGAAGCAGTGATTGAGGGGGTATTGAAAAAAGAGAGGGTGTTCATGAGCGACTCTATTCTAAGAAAGACAGATAAGACACTAAGCGAAGGGGAGGACGTCGTTGTTTGTTTGCCGGGGGCTAGGATAGAACAAGTGACTGAAACGGTAGAGAAGGTATTGGGGCATGGCAAGGGAGGGTCTATACTAGTATACGTAGGAACAAATAATGCAGACAGAGAGGGAACAACTGGGATAGTACAGAAGTACACACATTTAGTGAGGAAGTTAAAGAAGACAAGAATCGAACAGATTATTCTCTCAGGAATTTTGCCAGTAATGGGAGGAAGGGGGCCAACATATAAACACTTCAGGAGGATGGCGATCAACGCACTAGTTGGGCAGATGTGTAAAGAATAGAGGGTGGGATTCGTAGGTTTATGGGGATACTTTGTTGGGATGGAAGATATGTACATGAGAGATGGCCTCCATCTAAGTGAAAAAGGGTCAGCAGTTTTCTCAGAGAACCTGCTGCAATCTGTTGACAGTGGGAGAGGCTGCATCTATTTAAATTAGATTCGCACAGAGAAGCCTGAAACTGGAGGCATAAATAAAGACAACACAAATAAATCAGCAAAGAACAGCCTGGAAAAATGTTCTAAATCAGGATATAAATGCGTTTGTTTAAATGCAAGGAGCATAGTAAACAAAAAAGTGAACTAAACATTACGGTAGAAGATATTGACCCTCACATAATAGGTATAACCCAATCATTGGCCAACATTAATATATCAGATGCCGAATTTGGACTAACAGGCTATGTAATGTTTAGGAAAAATAGAATGGGAAGAAGGGGAGGTGGAGTTATTTTATATGTTAAAGAATCTATCCAGGCTGATGAAATTAGAAAGAGAAGCAGATTGCGAAGAAGCTGTTTGGTGTAACATAGTTACACGAAAGTCAACGTTAACGGTGGGGTTAGTTTATCGAAGTCCAAACATAAGCATACAAGAGAATGGGAAAGTACAAAATGCTATAAGGGAAGTTAGCAAACGGGACTGTATAATTGTGGGAGATTTTAACCATGGTCATATACAATGGAAATCTCTACAGAGTACGAGGACTGAGGATCACAAGTTTTTAGTTTTAGTATAATACAGTTTCCTTTTTCAACATGTGCTATAGCCAACCATGGATGAGAATGTGTTAGACATAGTTTTGTCCTCACAAATTTAATTAGTTGACAATGTCAAATTATGTGAGGCATTATTGGGAAGTAGTGATCACAACCAGGTACATTTTACGATCAAAGTAAAATCAGAAAGAAATAACAAAAAGCAGTTCTGAAGAAATGTTCACAAAGGAAGATATAAGAAATGAGAAAATATTTAGCGCAGATAGATTCGAACAATACACTGAAGAACAAGACAGCAACAGAATGCTGGAATATCTTAAAGAGTGACATTGAGTGCATCGTACATAAATTTGTCCCCTTGAAAAAAACAAGGGAAACGGTCCAGAACGAAATATTTATCGAAAGAAGCCATTAGAAAAATTAAGTACAAACAAATGATGTGGAAGTCACATAGACTTACTGGTAATGACGAAGACTACAACATTTATAAAGAAACACTAAACCAAGCTACAACTAAGACCTGAATAAATATTTTAGTTCGGTGTTTACCAGGGAAGATATTAGTTCACTGCCAGTACCAGAAGCTAAGTTCAAGGCTACAAAATCAGACTATTTAGGACAGTTAATTGTAACCCCAGAAATGGTAGCTAAGAAAATAAGGGCTATGAAGGATAATAAATCACCTGGAGTGGATGCGATTCCGCCCAAACTACTACTGGAAATTGTAGAACAAATTAGCGTACCGCTTGCAACAGTTTTCAATTTGTCACTAGAAAAGGGAGTAGTTCCTTTAGAATGGAAAGAAGCAAGCATTATACCGTTATTTAAAAAAGGTTCCAGAAAGAAGTCAGAGAACTATAGACCAGTGAGTTTAAATTATTAGAAAGACAAATTAAAGAACACATGGTGGATTTTCTTGTTAAACATAATTTGTTAAACCCATTGCAAAATGGATTTCTAACAGCTGTATGCTGTATTGCAGTTCGTGGGAATTTCGCTGCGTTAGCAGTTTAGTACATTCACTAGTAATGGAAGTAGCACTCATGCTCGGAAGCTATTTATTTGGAGAAGAACATTTGCGCGAGAGAACGCAGGTGAGAATGCTGAGATTGGTGGCTGGGATGTCCTTGTAGAAAGAAGACATAATGCAGATATAAGGAAGGTGATGGTTGTGGCATGTATAACAGGTGTACTAAGATCAGACTGCGGTGGTTTGGGCATGTGCTACGGAGAGAGGGAGACAATGTGACCAAGTGCGCATGGAGGCTGCCGGTGGAGAGCAAACGCAGCAGAGGACGGCAAAGGATACGAATGAGTGAGGAGAGACGTAAAGGTGACAGAGGTTGTGGAGGAGGATGCAACGGACAGGGCGGCGTGGTGAGGAGAGACATGTAGATGGCAGAGGTTGTAGATGAACAGATTGTCATGGCGGATGAGGATCCGAGAGGCCACTTCCAATAGGGAACACAAATTGGAATGGAGACGATGTATATGACTATAACATCATCTGTATATGACTATAACATCATCTCTCATGTGTCCATTACCTTGTTTTGTTAGACGCTTATTATCGCAGTGACTACAATCTGTAATTGCGTGATGTAACGTCATGGTCAAAACCACAGGAAGCTCTGCGACAGCTCATTAATTCTTATATTACAGCAATCGCGACGTAATTTCCGTCAATTATGGCTAGTTATAATATAGTGTTTCATGTTATGATACGCTGTTTACGTAAAGCCATAGTAGCTTGATGGTGGTACGTATTGGGGGTTTAGAGGTGGTCACATGAGTTCACAAGTCACACAAGACGGATATCATTACGTATGGTTGGTGGTGGTTTCGTCTTTGGCATGTGTTGAGGGGAAAGTCAATCGACACAGTGGTGCCACCTGTTACGTGGAACATACATTAATTCACACTGTCAGATGCTATGACGGATAACAGAACCAGGCAACGTGGGGGTTATGTGTTGGCAACTGTCACATCAGTTATATCCGGCGGCTGTTGCCTGTTTTTTGGAAACCGTTTTGGATCGTGGTTGTTTTGTTGTTGTTGTCGGTGATGATTATGGTCATGATGATGATGATCATGATGATCATCATCATCATTATGAAGTTGATGATGTGGTTGTTGGTGCTGATGTTGCAGTTGTTGTTGTTTTTTTGTTGGTGCAGCATAAACAAATTATTCTGTTGATGCATCTTCTGTTGCCGTTGCTATTACTGCTGCTGTTGCTTCTGCTGCTGTTGTTGCTGCTGCTGCTGCTGCTGCGTCTGCTGCTGCTACTGCTGCTACTACTACTGCTTCTGCTATGGCTGTTGTTATCAATTTATCGTAATAAATGAGCTTCCTACTGACTAGTTATTATGTAACGCGATCAACCGGCGACAGTGTCGTCCTTTTTATTATTAGACCAATGTTACGGGTTCGCTGTCTCTTCCTTTTGTTACGTCGGTCTCTCGTAAACGGTCTAGACTAGTTAGTCGAACTGTAGCTTCTTGAATCGGCCGGAAGTAGCGAGGTAGTGTGACGCTTTGTATGTTTGTCTAACATAGCGTTTACCATCGTGTATAAACACGACGTCTTGTCACAGTCTTAGAGCAATTTACTACTATACCTACTTCATAATTCAAAAAAATGTATAAAAATTGTTATATTTCTACATATAAACTATCTATAAGAAACGTTGTGGACTATGTGTTGAATAATCTGTTATATGTCCTATGTTATGAAAGACAGGACTGGTTAATTCAATGGCACCATTTCACAGAAGTATTAAAAAGTGTATGATGTGTGTACAACATGTAACGTATACTGGAAGCTAGTTGAGGTCTTCCTCTGGTTCATTATTTAGCTTCACTCGGGTAATCTCGTGGGGGATCGTAGCCAAGTCCATTTAGAATATCGTATGTTGGCAATACATTTACTACAAGAAGTCTAATCGAATCGAACAGGCATCACATGTACGATGCACACACGCACACACGCACACATGCACACACGCACACACGTGGATGACTTTCCTCGAATTGAAATTGATTGACTACCGAAACAATAATACATAATGTACATATAATATTGTATAACATCCTTCCAAGAGAAGTCGAGATGGTATTCGATTGAACATGTCTGCCAGGAAGAAAAGTGTAAAGCGCGTTGAGTAGTCCTACGGATTGGACACTGCGCTATATAAGAACTTACCTTTTTCGTATAATCTTTATTAAGGTGAAAATTCACTCAACATGTGGTTATAACTTTATCACATGTGACCTCCTGTTTCATACTCCTACAGAAAGAGACCATCACGCCAAAACAAAGAATGCCCATTCTGTACATTATATTTCCTAACGTAATAAACCGATTTTTATTCAAATACAAAAACTAATAAACCTCCTAACAATTCCAAGACCACCCGAAACGATAAAGAATGATCCAAGGGTGACACCTACAATATCTACAGACCATACAGGTAGCGCAATTCGGACAATCGCAACTAAACATTTTATTTCACTCATTTATTGTCGCTGCAATCGGATCCGAGTTGTTCCGGTCGTTAGAAGCCATCCTTCGAGTGATTTGTCACACGTCAACTCCGGGCAACGCAACCGCTTGTTCCATCTGATGTTTATTGGATGGTACTCCGCTTGCAATTAATTGTTTTCTTCAGAGGGATTGTTGATCACGTCGGCTGATGTCCGTGCGTTCGAAGAGATCACTGCCTCCCCCCAAGAAGTCACGCAGAGGGCGACCGAACGTTATTAAAATGCCAGACAATACGTAATAAATACAATAATATTGTTGCCTGATTTCGCGATGTGCCATGCGACATTCAATCAGTATTTATGACCATTCTCTGTTTTATTATGGTTTCCACAGGCTGTTCCATGTGGATTTTCAAATAAGGGAAGACGTATGTTGGCTTAAGAGAAATAATTATTAGCCACAGGAGGGCCAGGTGTTTGGAAAACATGCTTGTGTGTTTGTTGTTTAGATCTACTTAACGCTACTGTTCTTGTGATTGCCTGGTGAAGTCATGTTGATTAAGCCACCATTTCTAATCCGATTCAGAAAGCTGCACAACGTTCACAGTCGATATCTGAACACGCTTCGCGGCATTGAACGAAGAATCGACAATCCACCAAGAGGTACAGGTACTTACGGGGAGCGCCGAGATCACAAGAGGAGTTTCCGAGAGTCGACGGACATCAACGACTGCCGACGGATTCTGAACATCGTATTGTGTTATTCCCGCCGTAAGTAGATGTCAGTCTTCTGTGTGATTGCTGTCTCGTAAATTATAACAATGACAAACTGAACTTACTCAAAACGAACGAAACCATCATGGCTGACGCACCTTCGCAGTTAATTATGTGGCTCAACAATACGATCAACGACACACGCGCGACCTCTGGCGAATACGTCGGCAACGTGACCGATGCCGACACTCCGCTCGACCCTGAAAAGGCGCAACTGACCAACTTCCGGTTCGTCTGCGAGGTGGTCATCTCGATCCCGATCATCGTGTTAGGAATTGTTGCCAACGTCGTGTCGTTTGTCGTTCTGTGCCACCAGAAGCGCCGCCTCACGATGACGGTGTTGCTTCAGGGCCTGGCCGTGGCCGACACGCTCATCCTTCTATGTGCCCTCATGCGCTGCCTCAATACCGTACATACGGAACTCCACATTCTCGGTCGCTACCAGTACGTCTACCCGCACATCTTCGTATACCTATTTCCAGTCATCTACGTCCTGCGACTCGCCGACACATGGCTCACAACGATGCTCACAGTCGATCGTTACATCGCCGTGTGTCACCCGCTGCGCGCGCAGCGGATCTGCACGCTCGGACGCACCTACAAGAACATGGCGGTCGTCGTCGCTCTGGCGCTCGTCTTCTCCATTCCCCGTTTCTTCGAGTACCGTCTCGCTGACAAACCCGAAGGCTTCGACAAGACAGACCTGTTCAAGGATCAGGTATACATAATTGTCTATCGCGTGTTCCTCTTTTCCGTCTTCATGTACCTCGTGCCCGTCGCAACGCTCGTCTATCTCAACACGCGTCTGCTGTGGGAGCTGCGCATGTCCGATCGGTTCCGCGCCGTGCTGCGCCAGGCCAATGGCGCCACCGGGCGGCACAATATCCTACCGACGCCGGCGTCACGAAAGAGCCTAACAGTGATCGTCGTCACGGTCGTGTTCTTCGCGTGCAACGTGACGGCGCTGATTTCGCACCTTCTCTGGTCGCTGCACGTGTGCTTCCAGTCGTTCCAACACCTGGAGACGGCGCGACGCTACGTGTCTAATACCAGTAACGTAATGGTCGCTGTCAATTCGGCCGTCAATTTCTTCATCTACTGCCTTTGTAGTCGCAACTTCCGGGCCGAGCTGCGTCGCCTATTCGTCTGACGGAGCATGCGCTGACAGACGACGGCGGTGTCGACCGGAAGGAATCTAGTGGGGACCTTCGTATCCTAGATGTCTATATGCCGGAAGTGCGGCAATCGCAACTCGTGCGCATCGATACAGGAAGCTGTCTGCGGAGGTGCACCTACAAAGCGAAAGGAGGCGCTGCTAGTAAGGCGGAAATGATGTCAGTGCCGCCGATGGAGAAAACGCTGGCGATTTAGTATCAGTAGCAATAACCGAATCGCCGAGAATAAATATGAAATGACGCGGTTTAGCTAAAGGGAATAAAAACACCTATTGCTTGAATTCATGTTATATTACATCCTGCTATCTATATCCACGTCCACCAAGCCAAAAAAAATATATAAAATTCAATGAAATAGAAATTCCACATTTTATGCTGTGCATCCGGACATTTTCAAATATGCATATTTTTGGCGCGCTTTTTGGGATGCCGAGATGTGACGTCACTTATGACTCAAACTCGCATCAAGCCGACCCTTTCCGTGCATTCAGAGCATGTTTACAAGTATAGCTTTTGGGTCGAAACGAGCGTCAGAATTAGTTATTGTGCAATATTCCGACATAATACAAACACTAGTCATCATAGAGGAACAAGCAGTTATCTTACGGTTCCATATGAATCGAATTTTATTCAAAACAACGAATGCGAATGGTCCTACAAGTCGACTAGGTTTCGCCGAGCTTGGGCTCGTTTTCAGAATAATTATATCGAATGCAACCAACGGGAGATAATCTACACCAATAAACATACATAGCAAATATATTTTGTATTCAGCTACATAAAGTAACGTGTATAATCTCATAATATCACTAGAATATTGATATATGAAGGAGTTGTACAATTTATTATAACAACTTAAATCAATCAGAGAGTTTCCGCTGGTGCCGCTAGCTCAGTTGGTAGGCGCGTTGGTTTCTTGTCATTTATTTTACAATCGGGCGACGCCGGTTCAGTCCTGACAGCATGCAAACAATTGATTTTCTTGACACTTTTTTGTTTATGTTTTCACGAAGTAATATAAACCAAATCATTTAGTATACTATGATGTTACTTCGTGAAAACATAAACAAAAAGTGTCAAGAAAATCATTGGTTTGCATGCTGTCAGGATTGAACCGGCGTCGCCCGATTGTAAAATAAATAGCAACAAACCAACGCATCTACCAACTGAGCTAGCGGCACCAACAGAAATATACTGACTGATTTAAGTTGTTATGATAAATTGTACAACTCCTTCATATATCAATATTCTAGAGATTATACATGTTACTTTCTGTAGCTGGATACAAAATATGTTTGCTATGTATGTTTATTGGTGTAGATTATCTCCCGTTGGTTGCATTCGATATAATTATTCTGTAAACGAGCCCAAGCTCGGCGAAACCTAGTCGACTTGTAGGCCCATTCGCATTCGTTGTTTTGAAAGAAATTCGATTCATGTGGAACCGTAAGATAACTGCTTGTTCTTCTATGATGACTAGTGTTTGTATTACGTCGGAATATTGCACAATAACTCATTCTGACGCTCGTTTCGACCCAAAGCTATCCTTGTAAACATGCTCTGAATGCATGGAAAGGGTCGGCCTGATGCGAGTATGTGTCATAAGTGACGTCACGATACCACGTGATCGCCTAGCTCATTAAAATTTAATTTTCCGCGGGAATCGCTTCACAGACGTGCTTAAAATCGAATTTATGCTACAAATGTATTTTTCTGTATTTGTTTAATGATGTCAAATGTTACATACAATGTTAAACTTTGTGTACACATGGAAAAAGGATTTTAGCTAATGTCTTATTTTATTTCCTTTAAGTTAGGTTCATTATAACAAACATTGCTTTACAGTCGTCTTTAAATACTTGGCAATTGATCTCGATTGAATTGAGATTATTGATCTAGTTGTGATTGCGTGTGTGTGTGTGTGTGCGTGCGTGCTTGGTTGCGTGCGTATGTATGTATGTATGTACATAGGTACGTATATATATATATATATTAGTATATATATATATGTGTGTGTGTGTGTGTGTGTGTGTGTGTGTGTGTGTGTGTGTGTGTGTGTGTGTGTGTGTGTGTGTGTGTGTGTGTGTGTGTATGTGTGTGTGTGTGTGTCTGTGCGGGCAGAGATGGTGAGAAACGAGGTGCTTTTAGTACTACACGCGCTAAACAATAATAATTAGATAAGTTTTATCTGGATTTATTTTAAATTTACTTGCTTCCAAGATAGCACACACAGCAAAATGTCATTGTGACAGTCATTTAAAGTTGGTAAAGATGTTTGTGTGTCAGTTGGTGAAAGTGATATATAAACCGGTGCGTCGTCAGCATACAAATGATGATTTATATTATGATTACTTATGACTCGACTAAGGGATGTAGTGTATAAGTTTCCTCCCCTCTTGACGCTCGCCAAAACAACATGCAGGCTCTCAGACATACCTCTAATTCCAACCACTTGAAACTCGCCAAAACATTACCTTCAAGTTCACAAAAATCCACACATTGCACCAAAAATACACACCTTCCTTAAATATGGTGAAACTAATCTTATCTCCAGCCCCCCACAAAAATAACTCGTAAAAGCTACAGCATTGTTTGCATTATCGAACAAACAACGCTTAATTCCAAGTTGGTCTCGTATAGCACAGTACTAGACCTACTTGCTCAAAATTTATATGGATACCGACTACTGCCGATAGTGGGAACCGGTGCCCGAGTGATAAAGCACCGGTCGAGGGGACTGGACTCGAATCCAACTATCGGCCACCGTTTAAAAAAACAATATTTGTCAAAATGCTCCATTTTTTAGATTTATGATGTATAATATAAGACAAACCTATTGTATTTTTATTGTGTTCTGTTCCATTTACTTCAGGTTGATGTCATCACTGATGTCCAAAAGCAAGATTTGTTCATTCTGACAGCAATGATACCAATATAAATGGTGTAGTGTTTGTGTGTACGCATTCTGAATTATTGAGTATTATGATAACATATAACTATAATGTATACTGCAGTACAGAAGTCAGAATCAATTTCGTTGACCAATAAATACGGTACAAGTGTAAGGTTTCAGGGCAAAGCGCAATATTTAAACACTCAATTATTTGTTTCGTCCTCATAGTATAAATATCATAATGACCGATATCTAGACCCAAATTGTTTTTGTACAGTAGAACCTGTCTTCGATAACCACCTGCTTTCTCGGTTCCTCTTGAAATTGACCGTATTTTCAATGTTTATTGCCCTGTCATGAACGACCATCCGTCTTGAGAGACCACTTTTGCTAGGCTGAAGTGGCGGTCACTCAAGACAGGTTCTACTGTACATTTCAATTCTGCAATTTCTGTTGTTATGCACTGGTAATAGTGCATGAGTGTATAAATACAGTGTGGTACGCCTCATTCAACGTAATGGAAGAAAATCATTCAGCCATGTCAATTAAGTTCAATCAGAATGACTGACACAACAACAGTTTCCAATATAACATTCTAGAAGTGTTCAGAAACAACCCATCTTGGTTAGAGTCACTATCAACTGTTCGCCCCTACCCTCTTGACACTATCCTGCCAAGTGATTTCGGTTTTCTCTTTCTACCAAACAGGTTTTCTCTTTGTCAGTATCAAATGGAATACCATGTTGTACTTGTATCAAAATACCATGTTGTACCTGTTTCAAAATACAATGGTAGTATACCAGCAGATATGGGTCAAATACATTGACATATATTTAAATACAAATAATCTTGAAGGGTTCGAATAAGATAAAATGAAAAAGCATATATTTAAATGCAATGGATGCACGCAAACATACTAAAACTGAATAGTGAAAAGACTGAGGTGGTGTTGTTCACATCCAAGCATAATTCCAGGCAGATAGAAAACGTTACTGTGCGTGTTGGCGACACTGACATTACGTCAGTAAACAGTGTGAAAAAGCTGGGTGTTATCTTCGACTCTGCCATGAACATGGAGCAACATTTGAACAGTGTCTGTAGGCCCTGGATATTATCACCTCCGCAACATTGGGCACATTAGGTGTTATCTCACAAATGATGCCACTCAATCACTTGTCAACGGGCTTGTAACATCACGTCTAGACTATTGTAACGCTCTGCTCAGTGGACTCCACCAGACATCAATTAACAAATTACAACGTGTACAGAACACCGCGGCACGGATTCTAACCAGAACATCACATATATTTAAATACAAATAATCTTGAAGAGTTCGAATAAAATAAAATGAAAAAGCATATATTTAAATACAAACATGTATTTCAAATACTTTTCAGAATTCTTTTTACAAACCGCCAATAGCAAAAATAATGGCAAATCTTATATTGAGATATGTTGTTTAATAACATAATTTGACGATGTTATGTACAACAATGACATGAGATGTCGCTTACTGACTGGCAATCTTTGATATTTGTACCAAGGTGTACCTGTACGAAAATACCATGTTGTACCTGTATGAAAATACCATGTTTTACCTGTTTCAAAATATCATGGTAGTATACCTAAATAGAGTGTATATCAGCAGTGTGCCCGGCCATACGTTGGACGTCGTGATCAGCAGAGACACCAGTCACATCGTATCTGACATCACCATCACCGACCCCGGACTTTGTGACCATTTTGATAAACTTACACGTGACACTTCGCTGTCAGTTTCACCACGACCCTGGCCAAACCTGTTCCCATACAGAAGGCTGTTCCTTCAGGAAGCTACGTGCCATGGACGTGGATGCTTTTTAAGCGGGACGTTGTGGCTTCCCCCATGTTACAAACTACGGATGGTGATGTTGATAGTTTGGAGTGTGCTTTTAATGAAGGACTCACATTGCTCATTGATAAGCACGCACCACTTCGTACTAAAACAATCACCCAACATCCAGATTGTCCATGGTACACTGATGAGTTACATGAGGCTAAACATCTCCGACGGAAGCTGGAACGATGATGGCATAAGAATCACCTGACTGTTAACCACCAGATATATAGATATGTGTTGTGGTAGGGTAGCATACTATTCAGAAAAGATCACTGCCTGCACCCATGACCAGAAGGGCATCTACAAAGTGGCGAAACACCTGCTTTTTGAAAGCGGGTCTCCATCTCTTCCTCAAACGGCGTCTCCCAGTGAACTAACTGAGATGTTTAGCTCTTTCTTTATGGAGAAGATACAAAACATCCGACGTGGCCTCCATACTGTCATGTTTCTCATTCCATGCTATATGAACTATATGTTGTGTTAGCTGACATTGCAGTCCATGCTATTGTGTGTCAGTGGCACTCATTGTTATTATTGGACCACCCTCTAGTGACCATTGGCCAGACTCTGACCAATTGCTTTACAATGTCTGCCGTCTTGTTTTGTGGAAGTGACCACATGTGTATTTTCAGTTGTTCTGCCAATTAAATGTTTCTTGAATTATGCAAATGTTTGATGGTGATATTCACTGGCATACAAGTACACAACACATACGGACCAGTAGCATGGTGTTGACCAGGACGTTGACGCCTCATCTGTAACTACACCACTGGAGAGGTTTCCTCGCGCATCTAATGATGAAGTGAAGACCTTCATCCTGAAGTCACCTGATAAATCCTGCGACCTCGATCCGGTGACCACATGGCTTCTAAAGTTGTGTGTAGATGAGCTACTCCGCGATTGTCAACGCCTCTATGAATAGTAGCTGTGTGCCTCGTGCATTCAAGTGTGCTCAAATACGACCACTACTCAATAAACCAACACTCGATCCAGACATCCTGAAACACTACAGACCCGTGTCCAAACTTCCTTTCATTGCTAAGGTGTTAGAGAAGGTTGTAGATACACGGATTGAGCGCTACCTGGTGAGTAATGGTCTTCACGAGGAACTCCAGTCAGCCTACCGTAGATCTCACTCGACCGAGACGGCGCTCCTCAAGGTACAAAGCGATATCCTCGAGTCTCTGGATAATGGTTGTGTCACAGTGTTGGTCATGCTCGATCTGTCGGCTGCGTTCGACACTCTCGAAGATAGTGCTGGAAATTTAATATCTGAAGGATTCTTAATGGCAGAAGACCTAAATGAGTATTTTAGTTCAGTGTTTACCAGAGAAGACACTAGTTCACTGCCAGTACCAGAGGCTAAGTTCAAGGGGGCAGAATCAGACTATTTAAGACAGTTAATTGTAATCCCAGAAATGGTAGCTAAGAAAATTATGGCTATGAAAGAAAAAAATCACCTGGAGTGGATGGTATTCCACCCAAACTACTAGTGGAAATTGTAGAACAAATTAGCATACCGCTTGCAACAGTTTTCAACTTGTCATTAGAAGAGGGAGTGGTTCCTTTAGAATGGAAAGAAGCAAACATTATACCGTTATTTAAAAAAGGTTCGAGAAACAAGTCAAATAATTATAGACCAGTTAGTTTAACATCGGTGATTTGTAAATTATTAGAAAGACTAATTAAAGATCACATGGTGGATTTTCTTGTTAAACATAACTTGATAAACCCATCTCAACATGGGTTTCTAAAAGCGAGGTCATGCTTAACAAATATGTTATGTTTTTTGGAAGATATCACTAAGTGGGTAGATGATGGATCACCAGTAGATATCATCTACTTAGATTTTCAAAAAGCTTTCGACAAAGTGCCACATCAGAGATAACTGCTTAAACTAATAGCCCATGCCATAGGAAATGGTATAATTAACTGGATAGAAAAATGGCTGATTGACAGAAGACAACGGGTAGTTGTTAATGGGGAGGCTTCAAACTGGAAATCAGTTTTGAGTGGGGTTCCACAGGGATCAGTACTGGGACCTATATTATTCTTAATATATATAAACGATTTGGACGATGATATAGCTAGCAAGGTGTTGAAATTTGCAGATGATACAAAAGTGTTTAGAAGGATTAAAAGTGATGGGGATAGACAGCATTTACAAGATGATCTTGACAGGTTGATCAAATGGTCTGAAAAGTGGCAAATGTTGTTCAATTTTGGGAAATGTAAATGCCTTCACACAGGACATGGGAACGAATATGTAGAATATACAATGGGGGGAACTGTACTAAGTACTACTGTAAAAGAAAAAGACTTAGGGCTGACAATTAGTGCTGACATGAAGGTTTCAGAGCAGTGTGGAATTGCAGCTTCAAAGGGAAATCAAATCCTTGGATTGATTAGGCGAAATATAGCATATAAAGAAAAAAGAACTAATAATACCGATGTACAAAACAATAGTTAGGCCTCATTTAGAATATTGTATACAAGCGTGGAGGCCATACCGCAAGAAGGACATAGATATGCTAGAAAGAGTACAGAGGAGAGCGACTAAAATGATACCAAAACTGAGGGATCTTAGTTATGAAAAACGCCTAAAAGAATGTGGTTTAACAACACTAGAGACCAGGAGATTGAGAGGAGATCAGATAGAAGTATTTAAAATATTGAATGGTTATGAAAATATTGATAGAAATATGTTTTTTTTCAGTTAAGAAAGATAGAAAGACTAGAGGACATGAAGTTACATTAGTAAAGGAGCAGTGTAGATTAGACGTGAGAAAGTTCTCATTTTCACAAAGGACTGTGAATGAATGGAACAGATTATCTGATGATTGTGTGGGTGCTAGTAGTGTGAATATGTTTAAAAATAAAATCGACACATACCTCAGAAGGGCTGGATACACGTAGATAAAAGGGTTGGACTCTCGATAAGCCAAAGGGCTTCCTTGTCCACCTGCCATCTAGAGTTAATTCTCTGGATGGCAATCTTGTTAAATCTTGTTAAATCTTGTTAAATCTCTCGATCACGGAATTCTGTTGAATCGTTTTGAGAACTTATTCGGAATTTCCGGAGCTGCTCTCGGCTTTATAGCAACGTATCTCCACGACCGGTACCAGGTAGTGGTCATAGATGGCGAGCACTCCAATCCAGTTTTCCTAGAACATGGTGTACCACAAGGCTCGGTACTCGGCCCGAAGAAATACACCATGTACTCAAAACCACTAGGAGCCATTATCCGTCGGTATGGACTGCGTTATCACATCTATGCGGATGACGCCCAGTTGTACATCTCGTTCAAGCCGAAGGACGGTGCAGCCCAAACAGAATCCCTGGAACTCATTGAGAGGTGCCTCAATGACATTGAAAGATGGATGCACGCAAACATGCTAAAACTGAATAGTGAAAAGACTGAGGTTGTGTTGTTCACATCCAAGCATAATACCAAGCAGATGGAAAACGTTACTGTGCGTGTTGGCGACACTGACATTACATCAGTGAACAGTGTAAAAACCTGGGTGTTATTTTCGACTCTGCCATGAACATGGAGCAACATTTGAACAGTGTCTGTAGGTCTGGATATTATCACCTCCGCAACATTGGTCACATTCGGCGTTATCTCACAAATGATGCCACTCAATCTCTAGTCAATGGGCTTGTAACATCACGTCTAGACTATTGTAACGCTCCCCTCAGTGGATTCCACCAGACATCAATTAACAATTTACAACGTGTACAGAACACCGTGGCACGGATTGTAACCAGAACATCACGCAACAGCCACATCACACCAGTGTTGAACAACCTGCACTGGTTACCTGTTAACTATCGCAATTTAAAATCCTGATGCACACATGTAAAGCCCTACATGGACAGCCTCCAGGATATATATCGGAAATGTACAATGTGTACCAACCAAGAAGAACGCAACGTTCCACGGATTCAGTGACACTAGAATTCCAAGGGCTAGAACAGTTACTTACGCCGCTGAAGATTTCAGTGTTCAGCAGCCAAGTTGTGGAATGCGCTACCGGCTCATATTTGTGAAGCAAAAACACTGAACATTTTCAAGAAGCAGCTAAAACACATTTGTTCCTGGTCCATTTTGGTGCTTAACTCTTTCTAGTCAGTTTGTATTACATTTTAAAACAGTATATATATATATATATATATATATTCATTTTCTAACATATTTCATTTTTTTTATCAAGTTATCTTTTTTATGCTTTGTTTTTTTTTGTCTATGTTTATTTTATTGATTGTGTACAGCGCTTTTGAGCAGGCATTTATGTATGAAAAGAGCGCTTTATAAGTTCGGTAAAATAATAATAATAAATAATAGTATATCGCGTGGTCCAAAAGGGGTCGTTGGAATACCAACCCAGGCGCCTGCAGCTCCAACACCATCGTCAGCGCCAGCATCACTACCGTCCCTTGTGGTAGGTCTTTATTAATATTATATTTCCATTTTATTATTTTTCGTATGTATAATTATCTAACATTAAGACACTTATGAAAACACGACGTCTAATAACAATCCCTCGTACATTTAGAACGTCGACTGTGAGATCCCTGCGAGACAACTACTACCCCCCTCCCGGGCAGGCTTTCAGTGCCCGGATTGTCGGGCGTCCTTTACACGGCGCGACAATTGGAAGCGCCACGTCGCCCGCGGCAGTTGCGGCCGCATAAAAAAGACGGCCGAGTAGGCCAAGTTGGACGCGCTTATGGTGAGTTAAACGTTATATTGCGTTACTATTCACTTTCGCCAAAAATGGCGTCTCCTACCTTCTTCCCACCAAAAAGTTAGCTCCCTATGTACATCCCGTCAAAACGACGGTTTCCCAATCATTTACACTCAAATTGCGTCCACGTCTATGTTTATTTCCCGCCAAAACGACGCTTCCCCACTCATTTTCCCTAAAATGATGTCTTCTTATGTACTTCCTTCAAAATGGCGTCCTTGTATATAGTTTACTTCCGTCAAAACGGCGTCCCTGCATATAGTTTATTTCCGCTAAAATGGCGTCCCTGTATATTGTTTACTTCCATCGAAATGACGTCCCTGTATATTGTTTACTTCCGTCAAATTGGAGTCACTGTATATTGTTTACTTCCGCTAAAATAGCATCCCCGTATATTGTTTACTTCCGCTAAAATGGAGTCCCTGTATATTGCTTACTTCCGTCAAAATCTCGTCCCTGTATATGTTTACTTCCGTCAAATTGACGTCTCCCACATACTTCCTGTCAACATATCTGCTTCTACCCTCTTCCTATCGACACATTGTCTCCATATAGTTATCGGCTTCCTATCGACTTCTGGTCGCCGTATTTTTGGTCACGTGACTTATGGTCACAATGTTTTCCCTATCATAGTCTGTAATATTTAATTATCCTTGTAGAAATTCATCTACGGGCCCCTGCCCCCGAAGAGGCAACCGGTCCGTACAGTCACTGCGACAGCCCCAGCAACTACAGCTGCTGGCACACCACTGATACCGCACTTCGCGGGGTGTATGTGCGGCAGCACCGTCACCCGGAGAAGGGATTGGGGGCGTCATATCAAGAAGGGGCGATGTCAGAGGAAGGTCGACAAGCAGCACCGGCGGGAAGCGCACGTTGAAGAGATAATGGTAAATTGATCATGTTGTTTAAATGTTTTCGGATGCTGCTACAAATGTCACCTCCTTATGTTTTGTATACCATTATTAAAAGTCAACTTGTCTTTATTTCAGGTGCTGCTACAAATTCCGTCCATATTTTTGTATACCATGATTAAAAGTCAATTTGTGTATATTTCAGAAAAGGAGCACATCGCTGCTGGTGTCTCCACAACCTCTGCGCCGCATCCTTCGGTAACCAAAGGCACTAAGGTGAGTAATCTTTGAAGATGTCGGATGTTATCACCGACCACGTCTGTATTTAATGTACATATCAAGTAAACAAATTGACTACAGTACCACAAAATACAACTTTTCTCTCGTCTAGTTAAACGTACATTTATTGCAGTGTTTTTCAATCTTGTGTGTTTAATTAGTTGAATATTTTACTACATGTTTCACTATCCAACTTACGAACAACTTTCCTAGTTTTAATACTTTATTTAACTAACGTAATCTAACAAACCATTTCTACCATCAACAAAAGGGAAATTATCTTCTGCATTACTATTGGAGAATAAACTCCTATTGTATTGTATTGTGAAAAACATATGTTATTGTAGAAATCCCGAAAACGCCGCCGGTCACCGTCATCGCCAATCAGATCGTCGTCACCGACCGCATCATCATCACCATCACCGAAACGGTCGTCACCTGCAGCCTCTCCATCGCCTCTCTAATGGAAGAAGATCCTGTGTTACCACCTGCCTGCGGTGGAAAATTTTGTTCCTGATAATTTGTTTAATGTTTACAGGAGTCAGGGGTCGGCTATTCGCACAAGATATCGCAGAGAACCTACAACGTTCGTTCAACAGATATTTTCAAATACGATCTTCCTCTTCAAATTGGTTTTATGGTTTACCAGTATGCAAAATTGAAAATGCTGGAATTTTATTATGATTTTATAGATTATTACGTAGAGCGCCCTCTCTTCCAATATTGCGAGATGGATACGGATTCCGTATATTTAATTCTAGCTTTTTATTCTTCAGATGATTGTGTTACTACTGATAAACGACAAGAATACTTTACAAACTTGTCCCGATGGTTTCCTGCTGTCTATTTTGGCGCGCAGGCGTCCAATTATGTGACTTGTCGGTTGGAAGGGAAAGAATGGGTGTCTTCGGAATAGAGTTGTGTTGCGCGTGCACGTCACAACAAAAGGACACCTGGCCTATTCAAGGTTGAATACGAAGGTAGTGGTTTTATCCGATTGTGTAGCAAAACATATCATTGTTTTGGAGATACGGATACATTCAGCAGGAAAGGTCTAAATAAGAGACACAACGAAATTGACAAAGACACATTTTTTAAAGTACTTAAAACCAAGAAGAGTGGCGTTGGAAGAAATCTAGGGTTTCGGGTGAGGAATGCTTCAGCTTTTACTTATATTCAAGAACGTTCTGCACTAACTTATTTTGTTGCAAACGACCGTTACAAGCCGATTGAATATCTAGCTCCCCTTGTCTGGTATAACAGACACGCAAACAAATCTTCTCGTGAGCAACCCTCCTCGTGTAACATACAGTCTTGGTGTAACCGTGATCAGGTATGATGTTTATCGACCACTGACTCCTACTTGTCAATCATTAAAGGGTGTGCATTTCACATTTGTATCGGTACACTCGTGAGATAGTGTAACATCCAGTCTTACTGTAACCGCGTTGAGCTATTATGTTTTTCTACTCCTACGTTGTTAATTATTAAAGAATGTATTTATACACACGTCATTGTTGCATCATCGTCATCATGTGCTTTCTCTTTTTAAGTGGGGCACTGATGAAAATGTACGAAGTATTTTGTATACTTCAATCGCTGCAGAAGTTGTTTCAATAAACACAGATTGTAGCATAGTCTGACAGTGACTGTGTAACATATGGAGTCAAGTTGTATACAGTTGAGGTTTACAAGATTGTATAATATTGACACTGTGTGCCTAACAACAAGAATATATGTGATGTAATTCACAGTGACACTTTCTCTTGGGTGTCTGAATAAATAAATTGTATAGAGTTAAGGATTACAAGACTGACACTTTCTCTTGGGTGTCTGAATAAATAAAAGTGTATATAGTTAGTTTACAAGACTGACACTTTCACTTGGGTGTCTCACAAACTGGGTATCATACGGAGTCAATTTGTATATAGTTAAGTTTTACAAGATTTTATAATATTGATACTTTCTCTTGGGTGTCTGAATAACATTTCATAAACGCATAAATGGTGTCGACATTTGTATTGCTTAATCAGGACAATACAAGCACATGCATGCGAACATTACAAAGTCGAAAACACGACAGTCATCCACTAAATCTTTCCCGAAAGTGTTCACAAACGTCTTCATGTGTAGTTGACAACATTGTTGCCAATATAGTATAGTGACCTTACAAAACTCGTTCATACAGTGGTGGACTCTGTTCTATAAAGCATGAAGCCAAAGACAACACAAATTCTTGTAGTAGTGTAGCTCAGTGAAACAAAGGATACGACCACCATTCATCGTGCACAGCGCCGAATTTAGGACTGTAGAGGCCTCGAGCCAGTGACTGACTGGATATCATATCACTAGAGTTCTCACTGGTGGAGGTGGAGCAACTTCGTCGCTGCCCTTAACGCCAGAGGGCGTATCGAGTAGTAACTAGCAAGTAAGTAATAGTTCCCAGTCGTCCATCTCTTCTACACGAGGGACTTCCGGATAAAATACGAATTTTGAACACTAGTTTGTATCATACTGATGCACTCAAGTTACGTCTAAAAACGTTTCGACACCAAAGAAATTACTCCAAACGCGTTTGGTGGACGCACCCATAGAGTTATATTGTGGGGTTCCTGGGCGATTGCTCCGTCTGCCACGCCTTAAATGCTGCACTGGTCATATACAAGAATAAGCAATGACTTCACAAACTCTGCAATACAACAGAAACAATGATACTCTGTAGTGAGTCAGATGATAGTCAAACACTTTGGTAAAGGTCACGTTGGCTATGGACAGTTGGGTAACAGGGCTTTTGGTAACAGGACGTTTCTATAATGGGATGTTTTTGTGATAGGACATTTCCATACAGGATATTTCAGTAATAAGACATTTAAGAAATCGGACATTTTTGTAAAACCAACAAATCCTGCACTGGTCATATACAAGTGTAAGTAATGTATTGAAAAATTGTGCAGTGCAACAGAAACAATGATACTCTGGAGTGAGTCTGATGTAGTCTATATATATATATATATACATATATGCATAATGATATTCCTGCTACGCCTATGGTTGACAAGGCCACATTGAGACTGGGCATGACACAGCTCTCGGAAACTTTGTGAAGCGTCACATGGCCATTTTTCATTGCCAAATAGTTATTTGTCTTACCATACCTGGCATACCTTCCGCCGGTAAATGCTGTTTCCCTCAAGTGTTATACCATTCTCAACAGTACATGTGTGCATAAAGTATCACTATCACTGATTTTAAACTGTGATCCACATATGTCACATGTGATGGAGTTTGCCGGTGTGAATGCGCACTACATGTGTGTCCAGTGTGGATACGGACATGCTTAGTCAAACCACCACTTGCTGAAAATTGTGCACCACACATGTCACATTTGTAGGGTTTCTCCCCTGTATGAATACGGACATGTTTCTTCAAATAACCATTTGCTGAAAATTGTGCCCCACATATATCACATTTGTAGGGTTTCTCCCCAGTGTGAATACGGACATGCTTAGTCAAATTACCACTTGCTGAAAATTGTGCACCACACATGTCATATTTGTAGGGTTTCTCCCCAGTATGAATAAGGTCATGTTTCTTCAAACCACTACTTGTTGAGAAGTGTGCACCACATGTATCACATTTGTAGGGTTTCTCCCCAGTGTGAATACGGACATGCTTAGTCAAATCACCACTTGCTGAGAATTGTGCACCACACGTATTACATCTGAATGGTTTCTCCCCAGTATGAACACGGACATGTGTCTTTAAATGACCATGCATTGAGAATTGTGCACCACGTGTATCGCATTTGTAGGGTTTGTCCGTGGTGTGGATACAGATATGTGTCTTCAAATGACTATTCTTTGAGAACTGTGCACCACATGTAGCACATTTGTAGGGTTTCTCCCCAGTGTGGATACGGATATGTGTCTTCAAATGACTATTTTGTGAGAATTGTGCACCACATGTATCACATTTGTATGGTTTCTCCCCAGTATGAATACGGATATGTATCTTCAAATGACCACTTGCTGAGAATTGTGCACCACATGTATAACATTTGTAAGGTTTCTCCCCAGTGTGGATACGGACATGCTAAGTCAAATCACCACTTTCTGAGAATTGTGCACCACACGTGTCACATTTGTAGGGTTTCTCCCCAGTGTGGATACGAAAATGTTTCTTCAAATTACCATTTACTGAGAATTGTGCACCACATGTATCGCATTTGTAGGGTTTGTCCCCGGTGTGGATACGGATATGTGTCTTCAAATTACTATTCTGTAAAAATTGTACATCACATGTATCACATTTATAGGGTTTCTCCCCAGTGTGGATATGGACATGCTTAGTGAAATCACCACTTGCTGAGAATTGCGCACCACATGTATCACATTTGTAGGGTTTCCCACCAGTGTGACTGCGCACATGTACTGTTACGTCACTGTTGTTTAAAAAACGTTTTCCACAAGTGTCACATACATTTCTTTTCTTAATTATACGAGTGTGCACATTCACAGACATATTGAAAATAATTCCGGTTCTATCATGTTTTCATATACATCCCGTGTGTAATGTTTCACCAGAGAAGATACACAATTCTGTTTTCAACTGTAGTGCAATATATGATTACAGCATATAAACACTTTGATGACAAGTGTGAGTGCACGTGTATGTTACACCACTGAGAAAGGTGGAGACGACATGCATCACATTTGAAGGGTTTTCTTCAGTCCGGGTGGACACGAGGAGCTTTTAGTCACCATACTACAAGACAGTGTGCAGAAGTGTCACATTTACAGGTTTCTCCACAATATGAATGTCTATGTACGTGCAGTTTGAAAGTTCTACCCTCAGACGAGTCGTTAAATGTTCACTCCATAATGGTCACACTTGAATGGTTGCCTTCACCGAAAGGGAGTTGTTGTCTGCTTAAATGTAAATATTGTTTCACAGGAAACACTGTCACATGTTTTCTCTTGTTGCTGATGGCAAACATGTGGACCGTCAGTGATTTGGCTCAATGTCCTTCGCTATTTTGGTGCAGACAACTCAACAGATGTTGTTATCAATGCACGAGTGTTTGTGCAACTTGATCAGCTCAAGCTGACAATTCTGACACATACAGCCATTGATACCACCACCGTCATCTGAAAGAACATATGTCAGTACTATAGATATAGGCAATATTAGAGATACTAGCGGACAGGTAAATTGCTGAAAATTTGATGATTTCTATTGTGACAAATTATATCCATTCTATATATCGTAGTGTAAACTATAACTACATAGAAAGATGCACGTTAGAATAACGAAGGCTACAAGGAGACATGATAGAAGTAAGTAAAATTATGCAAAAAATATTATTATTGTATGATGATGAATCCACACCAGACCCCCTGAAATGGTAATATGTTATTAAAATCAAAAAAAGAGTCTTCGATTATTTATACAAAAAGCAAAACTAAATCTATGAAAAACGCATTTCCTCTTCAAGTGGCTGAACCATAGAATAGTCGAACGTCTAACTGAATCAGCAATACAAGCTAGATTGATAACTTTATTTAAAAATCTATCATGAGACTTGACAAATTCTGAACTACCCAGGTGATTACTGATATTATGATTCTGAAGCTCCATTACAGTAACTACCGGAACGAGAAACTATATGAATTCTGGCAATCTTTAACTTTCTGACATACGTTATCAAAAATGTACACTTACATGTCCATAAAGATCAAAATTCACAAAACGCACTAAACTAAAACTCGACATATCTAGCGATGGCAACCTGTAGCTCAGCAGCTACCGTAAAATAAGTATTGTTTTGAGGTGTCGCAGTACAAATAAGGTTCATAGAAACTGTGTCTAGTATAATTACTATAACCAAAGACATTTTATGTATTTGAGCATGTACGTTTTATGTATTTGAGCATGTACATATCGATAATAATTTTTAGTTATAGGTGTTTATATGTGCACCTAGGTATATTTACAATTATAGGTGTGTATGTATTTACATAGGTAAATTTATAATTATACATGCCTTGACATGATAGCCGTGGAGCCACCACCAGAGATGTCAAGTTTTAGTTTTTTTATTATATTAGACTTTGTGTGACTTAATTGTCACAGGAATATAAATGTAATTGTTTAATAACGCAGTTTTCATATATTATGCAAAATATGTATCTAGGCTATAAAGACTATACTGTCTTATACAACAGTAATTTTACTAATAGTATACTTTATTTAATACGTGGAGAAGTTTGGTGGCTAGTCTATATAGTATACTGTTGTCTGTAGGTGGTCGTTGTAATGGTTAGAACTTAGGTCAGAAAGTAAAATCGCTTAAATTCTTAATACAAGAATCTAAAGAAGAGCGTCTGATGATTAACAAAACTAACGCTCTGATGTATCAAACTTCAAAGTTAGGCAAATCTCAAGTTATAACATCGAAATCGAGGTGGGTCCGGATTCTACACAAGTGCCAAATGCCCATATATGTCAGATCGGGTGAATATTGTAAAATATAATTTCTCAAAAACATACTGCACTTTTTTTCGTAACCAAACACTGAAACAGGAAGTCTAAATGTGTCAGTCATAAAGTCTTAATTATCGCCCACAGGCAGCTAGATAACGCGGTGGCGACGTTACCCGGTCAAGAAAGAAACAATCATACGTTAAATTGATTGAAACGCACCAGACCACATAATAAAAAATATACAAGCTTACTTTTAGATAACGATCAGAAAGGGTAGTGAAAAAACAGCAACAAAACTCTCGCGATGTTGTCGAACGATAATGTGCTGTCACCTAGGAGCCACTAATGAAACTTGGGTAACACAAGTGCCTCCACCATGCTATTATTATCGTGGTCACACGTCACTGACTCTGTCGCAGAAAACGCCCGTACGCACGCACCCATGCGTATGCGTGTTATTATTGTATGCCAGTATGCCCAAGTATAGATACGTGCATGTGTGAATAGAATGGAGAGAGTTCATCGTGGACGAACAGACTGTGTCGAAAAATGATCTGAGAAAATTAGAGTTACCTAGGCTTCTGTAGTGAAAGTGTGCAGCGTAAGTTGCTATTGGTGACCTTTGCCTTTCATTAAACTAGGGGGGCGCGATAGTGTAGTGGTTATCCCATCCGCCTGACATGCCGGCGACCCGAGTTCAATACCCGGACCGAGCAGGTATGCTATATTTGGTGTAAAACCTGGCTCTCAACATTGGGGACTGTGTATCCCTCGTGACTCGGTCCCGTCTCAATTTGGGACGTAAAAGAACCACTGAGGACGACAAGCACCCTGGCAATGACCACCCTCAGTGCCAGCATAGAAAGGTCGGCTTGGCGCTAATGTTCTGAAAAAGGCTGACTAGTTGAATGAGACCTCATAAGATCATAACATTGTAACCACACAATATACAGACTAGTCAGTTAATAGAACGTTGCCGAGTGCTGGAAACAACTAGAACAACTAGAACTAGAACAACTATTTATGTATGCAAGCTCCAAATTAAAAAAATCTAAGAAGCATATATTTTCCTCAGTGTAGTTAGTAGGAATGGGAACGGGGGTATAACGGTAATAAAGTCTTAAATATTTGCATTCGCGATACAATTACCTATAATTAGATTAGTATGAACATTAAGTGGGGGACAAAAGGCATCTTTTTGGGCCTTTGCATCTTAAAGTTAATAAAAAAACTAACCATTAGTTAGGCCCATAGCCGGGGGGGGGTTAAACGTGAACCTCGTGAACCCCCCTTTCTCCAAAATGTGAACCCCCTCAAAATTGCATCTTTAAAATTTGAACCATTAATAGTATGCGATGCTTCTCAAAAGCGTTAACCCCCTCCTAAAAGATGCTGGATATTGTTCAAGTAATACAACTATATTTGTATAACACAAGGAATGCGTGATTTGTATAGATATTAAAGGGAGAAACCTTGTCTATTAAATGATCGATCACTGAATGTATGTGAGCCTGGCTGAGGGGTATGTCTCCAATGCCATGTGTGAAAAGGGCAGTCACTAGAAGAATGTAAGTTAAAGGACCAGTGTATCCAATTAGCCATGCAGAAGGATTCCACCCTATCCCAGGGTCTTCTGTCATGTAAACGCATGGGGTAATAATAACATAAGATGCCAGTTTTACACAAAACGTAAAATTATGAGTCCTAATTGTAGTCACTCAGAGGCAAAAAAAATACTGGTGCATGAACGGGGTGACGATGATTTAATAATTATGAGCACACAAATTAAGCCATATAAAATACTTCATGATTTCTCATCAGGACTTTGTTAAACAGTAAACGAGAGATGCGGCTTTTTACTTTTAGTATGCTGATTAAGGTAACTACCGACTGTCAAAGATGCTATTCTCCACAATCAACAACTTAAGATGTGTAGCGAGTGTATTTCTTACAATCTGCAAACCCGGTATAACGTATTAATTTAGTGAAATCCACATTCTAAATGTCACACTTTAAGTGTTTATTCTAAAAAATAACTTGGGCACACCCACACTCCTCGGTGCTTTGTTTATTATTATTAATATGAACATATTCAAAACAACTGGACACACGACGAAGGGTTTCAAGTAAATAATTCAGTTATATTAACAGCATATTATCACTGCGTGTTGGCTTTTATGAAAACTGTTGGGTGTAAATTAGGCTTAATCAGGCAACAAAATGGGACCAATCTCTGAAAACCACATATGAGACCCACTTTGTCTGAAAAGGCACCCCCAAAACGACCTCCTTATGAGCCTGCTGGGATGCAAATGTGGTGTTTTTATATATAAGATGAAAGAATATCAGACGAAACCACATGGTCCATCAATCTCACACCCATTTCATTGTTCTTCCAGTTAGGAATGTAACCTTCTGCATTATGAGTCCCACGTACGTGAACATGAGGGGCCCTATGCAGTGTAAAAAAATATAACCCCACATGAACTTGTGGCGCCAGTGGAGTCTGAATTGGTAAAATGTGAACCCCGGTATACCCGGTATGCTAGTCGGTGGTCTGGGCCTGACCTTCAGTACGACTCCACTGTCGCTCTGTCGGATCATTCCAAAGGTCTAGGGGCGCACGATCACGTGGGCCCATTGAACAATGTCTACGGGAACACCAAATTCCAAAGGTCCCCCCCCCCACCACCACCACCACCACCACCGCATCCGAATATGCTAGTGAAACGCGATGTTACCGATGGTAGGCCTGTAGATCCAATGGCCTGCTTCCTTCTGCTGTGTTTCCAAACTCGTGTCTACAGCACAAACGCAGTTTAACAATGACGGCCGGGTTCTATGACAGGAATCATGAAAGTAATTGGCTGTTTAATCATGACAAATCCAAAGATCACCGCAGTGCCGTGGTGGCGTTGGCACGCAGGGCGTACAGACTTCGTGCTTGCGCAACAAAAGGAACAGGCGGCAAAGCCTTCGAACAGTGTGCGGTTTATGGGTTTCGATCTTTGACTTTCCCAAAGCAGTGTATGTCTGTTTCACTGCATGCACACATCGTTTTAAATCAAGCATTCTACGTCGACAAAAACAACAAAGAACATATTTCACCTGCGTGTCAAACAGGATCTGGCGTAGAAAGATGAAACTTCCTTGAGTTTAAAAATCAATCGAATGCGACATTTTCGGAAACTTCACATATTTTGTTCTTCATTGCCAACTTCTTTCTATTAAAATCTTGAAACATCCTACTGCCTATTTAGGAAGCAGACTATAGATAGTCTTATAGGGTCGACCTATCTGTTGAATTCCAGGATGTTTTGTTAAGTTGTTTGTTATCAATTTACTCCATTTTTCCGTTTTATTTATATATTGTGCATTTGAGTGGGGCCCCGGGAGTTCGAGGCCCTGGGGCACTTATATTACGCCACTGATTTCATAATTGGACCAGTGCTTGAGTACGCATCACTGGCCTGGAACCGTATTTGGGGTAAGACCACATTTAAATTTTACATAGGCGGCCATTATAACGTTTCCTTCATTTCCTGCAAAGTTCTAACGATTTTCTTGAAAATTTTACAGCATATTTCATCTCCATTGACACAAGTGCTGTGGGAAACTCGTGAAATTCTCATACCTAATTTTTCAGAAAAATCCACCCAAACCTGACCCCCCCCAAATTTCGCCCCAATCTGGTGACGGATTTTGAAATATTGGTGCGTGCTGCAAAATAGCCACTGTGCGAATACGCGAGCGACTAGCGTATATTTATTGCTACCTCGTGAAAGATCTAATGCAGTAGTACATTCAGTATTCACTGGACAATGACAATGTGCCATGTCAAAGTGTTAAAAAAAAATTCACACATCACACCAAAACGGTATTGTCAATGGTATTCTTTCGGTAATGGTTAATGGCGGACGAATCCTTAATGTGGTCTTACCCCAATCCCAAAAGGACGGTGAAACCTGCGTTAGCAGTCCTTGTTTCTCAAAACAATTGACTCCCATGCTCCCATCAGAAAATTCCGAGCAAAATCCAAGCAATGCTTTTGGTACTCTGAGGACATTGGACATCTTAAAACCGTCATAGATGAGTATCACACTCAGGCTATAGACTCTCAAGATCATCATGCCTGGGATGTGTATAAGAAACTCAGGAATCATATTACTAACTTGTGTCGTGAGGCCAAGAAGAATTACATCCAGAATAAAATCTCAACCTCTAGTGGTAACTCCAAGGACATGTGGGATATACTTAAGAACCTATTCCCACAGAAACCTCGTAGTGACATCAGTGGGCTCGAGATAGGCGACCGTATGGTGACCATAGCTAAGGACAAGGCCAATGAATTCAACTCATTCTTTGTGAACATTGGTAAGAAACTGGCCAATAAGATTCATTCAACATTAAGTTACAAAACATACCTCATCAAGGCAAGGACAAAACAATTCCACTTTAACAACATTTCGCCAGAAGACGTGGGAAAACTTCTCAGGGGCCTCAAGACCAACAAGGCGACTGGTCTGGATAACATCCCAGCCAGGATACTGAAGATAGCTGCACCAGCCATAAGTGACTGTATAGCGTATCTGTTCAACCTGTCCCTCACATCTGGAAGGGGACCATCTGACTGGAAACGTGCTAAGGTGTCAGCTATATTCAAACAAGGGTCTAAGCTGGACATTGGTAACTATAGGCCTATTTCTGTGCTCCCTATCACCAGTAAACTGTTAGAGAAACTTGTTCATCAACAGCTGTATATATTTCTTGCGGATAATAACACTCTCTGTTCCGACCAATCCGGATTCCGACAACGTCACTCGACTCAAACTAGTCTTCACAACATCATGGAGGATATTTACCAATCAACAAATTGTAGTGGTCTAGTTGGACTGATTGCTTTAGATCTAAGGAAGGCATTTGACACTGTGAATCACAATATACTCATGGACAAATAATTATACTATGGATTTAATTCTGATTGGTTTAAATTATATATTTCAAACAGAACTCAAAGTGCCACCATAAATGGACAGTCTTCAGAATATATATATATGTTGATACAGGTGTACCTCAGGGTTCTATCCATGGACCCTTGTTATTTCTTGTACATCTAAATGACTTACCAGTATCTCTAGATCACTGTAGAGTAAACATGTATGCTGACGATACTGCATTTGTACTCCAGATAATCTTGCTAAAACATTCATGACATCACCCATATTCTTCAAACATATCTATGCAATGTTAGTAACTGGTTAGATGCCAACAAACTCACTCTTCACATTGGTAAAACCTCATGTATGCTACTGTGTTCAAGACAAAAATGTAAACATTTAAATGCTCGAAGTCTAGATCTATCTTTACAAGGTCAAACAATTGAACAGGCTGAATCCTATCAATATTTTGGTGTCACTATTGATCAGGAGCTCACATTTAACACACATGTAGAAAATGTTATACATAAAATCAACAGGCCACTCGGTGTATTGAGACGTACTAGTCCATTTATTCCTCTCTTGAGTTGGGTTACGTTATATAACACTATGGTATTACCTCATTTGGATTACAGTAGTACTCTATGGGATGTTTGCTCAGATTCTAACATAACTAGACTTCAGAAATTACAGAATCGAGGAATGCGTATTATCCTGGGGTGCCATCACATGACCCACGTCTCTGATATGTTAACATCTCTAAAAAGGTTAAATGTTCGTCAAAGATTTATTCTTCTGAAATGTACTATTATGTACAACATTGTAAGTGGTAAAACTCCAAATTATTTTAAAAAGGTATAACTCCTGGCATATCTCACAGTTATAGTACAACATCTAAATCATCCAATAATATCCTCCACCCCTATAAGTCAAACCATGTGATGTTGATGAGGGGTCTGATCCCTTCAACACACTATTCCAAGGTAGCTGATACATGTTTGTGATAAAGTATATAACCAATGACACTGATAAATAATCTTCTGACCTATGATGACAATTGTTTGGTTTTTAATGCCATAATATGATCATAAAACAAGCCTGTTTTATTATATGGATAACCAAATGATATTTTTGTAAGCGATCAAGATAACATTGCTTTGTGGATGTTATTTTTAATCAACTGAACAGTAGAACCTTGCTTTATGGTCATCTCAGTAATACAGCCACCTCACAATTAAGGTCACTCTGGGACAGTGCAAATTATTTTTTAACAGTAACGTTTATAGGAAATTAGTACCACTAATACGGTCACCTCGCAATTCAAGACATTTGAGCAGTCCCAAGGGTGGCCTTAATAGTGAGGTTCCACTGTAAATGCAAATATATTGTAAATGAAAGAGTGCTGCAATGTCGGCAAAACAATCAATTAGTTAACCAATGAAAATCGTACATCTCTATGAATAACCTTATGAACCTTGCAAAAAGAGATTTATTGTGAGGGTTTGTTTCAGAACTGTCTGATGGATCTCCAATCGTATGTTTTACTTGTGAGGGGGCAGCACTGCATGGCAACACTCACCCACACAGCTTGCTTCGACAGGGCACCTTACAAAAATACTTGCACACTTAATCATTCTCTGAGATAATAAATTTCAAAATACAAGATATCATAATTTCCAAACCTGTCTTATATTTCAAGATAGGCTACTCATGCAGATGCTTGCATAATTTATGCACAAGTTTGCTTTTTAATATTTGTGCAAGAAGTTTAAATATTACTGTCTGTTCAACCAGCTAAAACCTTATTTTCACTGTATCTTGTAAACTGATATTTAATTGTATTGTGATTTTCAAACTTGTATTGAACTAGGATATTTACACCATGATTAATTAGACACAAATTTAACATTTTTAATCAGATTTATAGAAACATTTGTTAGGTTCAACCTGGTCTCGGAATTCATCTAATTGTTTCTTATATGTAAATGTTGTTTATCATCCAAATCCTGTTGTCTTGTAGACTGAAACAAGGTTCAATCAGCTACCCATTCAATGTAGTTGTTTCTCCTTTTATTGTTTCACATTTTTCTAGACCACAAAAACGAATGTGTGTGTCATTCTGACATTACTTGATTCCGACATACAAGTTTGCTTACTTAATCCTCTTTGCTCTGAGTAGAGCACAATTTGCTTCGGGTTTATGCACCAACAACATCCCTTGGTGATGAGGAAGTAGAGGCTTTCTATGAAGACATCGAAAGCATTATCACCATCGTACAAGGTGACCGGAACGCTAAAGTGGGCCTAGACACCCACGTACACTGGTCTGGAACAGTTGGGAAGTTTGGTATACGAAAAACCAACGAAAGGGGCTCCGCCTCCAGGAGTTTGCAAGCAGCCACAGACTGACCCTGGCAACCACCCTATACCCACACAAGCTCTCTTGCAGAACAACATGACACTCACCAAGCAGCCTGATTCACAATTAAATTGATTTCATTCTGACACCTCGTCGCTTCAAGTCCAGCATTTACAAAGCACAGACCAGGACATTCCCAGGAGCTGATATAGACAGCGATCATGATCTTGTCATGCTTACAATGAAGTTCAAGTTGAAAAAGAAATATCATGCGGCACAGCCACGTGTCAGGTTTGATGTCGACAAACTGAAAAATCCCGAAGTGGCTGCAGTATTTCAGGCTCAGATAGGGGGGAAGTTTGCGGCACTCAACCTCCTGGACAATGACATCAATGTCCTCACTAATAACTCCAAATGCGTAGTCCTCAATACAGCTGAGGAGTTATTGGGTCGACAGAAACAACCATGGATCACAAACAACAACCTTGACCTATGTGACGAAAGACGAGAATTGAAGAAGACCGGACAATACAGCCCAATGTCACAGGAACAGTAATGCCAGGTCAACAGGACAATACGGAAGTACATGAAAGCAGCCAAAGAACAGTGGATTGAGGAGCAATGTGCCAGTATTGAGAAAGGAATGGTTCAAGGTAACAGCAAGTAAGCCTTCAGCACACTGAAGAACCTGACCAAGCCGCAGCAAAACAGAACATCAGTCATTGAAGATAGAACGGCATCACTCCTGACAGAGACTGAAGAAGTCTTAAAGAAGTGGATGGAGTACAGTCAGGAGTTCTATAATTACCCCCTGCAGCCTGATACCAGCGTGCTGCAGACAGAACTGGCCCCAGAGAAAGAACCAGAAACATTGCCCATTTTAAGGGAAGAGGTGGAAGAAGCCATTCGCAGTATATCAGTAGGGATATCACCAGGAGCAGATAACATTCCAGCAGACCTGTTCAAACATTGCGGCGAAGGAATGGTCACAGCAATGACAAGCATTTGCCAGAAGAACTGGAACTTCAAACAGTGGCCAAAAGAATGGATACAGTCACTCATCATCTCATTACCTAAGAAAGGAAATCTCCGGAAGTGACAAACCTACCGAACCATTAGCCTCATTAGCCACCCAAGCAAGATCCTGCTACGCATCATTTTGAACCGGTTGAAAAAAAGCAATCAGAAAAACTACTAGCAGAAGAACAGGCCGGATTCAGACCCGGAAGAAGTACCACAGAACAAATCTGCAACTGCAGAATCCTGATCGGAAAGCACCTGCAACACCAGAAGAGCCTGCTCCACAACTTTATAGACTTCAAGAAGGCTTTTGACAGGGTGTGGCACGAAGATCTGTGGCAAGTTCTAAGGCGCATCAACATTGAAGAAGGCAATCTGCCATTTGCAGACGATATAGATCTTCTTGGAGGAAGCAACAACGAGCTACAAGATGTCACCAATAGACTAGTGGATAGAGCAGGCGCTTATGGCATGGAAATAAGCAACGAAAGGAGCAAGGTGGTGGCCAGCAGCACTGAAAACATCATTCTTGACATCATGACATCACGATGAAAGGCCAGAAGCTGGAGGAAGTGGATGCGTTCAAATATCTCGGCTCCACACTCATCAAAGATAGACGGTCCAGATTCGAATAGCCCTACGACAGCAGCAATGACCAAACTCAGTAAGATATGGAGAAGTGTTAACATCAGCTTCGCAACTAAGGTTAGACTGTACAGAGCCCTTGTTGTCTCCATCCTGCTCTACGGCTGCGAAAGTTGGACACTGACGGATGCAGTGACGAAGAAGATAGAGGCGTTAGAGCAAGTGCTTCAGACGCCTGCTACACATATCTCGGGCCGAGCACAAGACCAATGACTTTGTCCGAAACCGGATTACTGCTCTGGCAGGACCACAGGAGCCACTCCTCGCAACAGTGAAGAGGAGAAAGTTGGCATGGTACGGCCATGTCACACGCCACGACTCCCTTGCCAAGACAATCATGCAGGGCACCATGGAGAGCAGTAGATGGAGAGGCAGGCAAAGGAAGACGTGGATGGACAACATACGGGAGTGGACCGACCTTGACGTCCAAACGCTATTGAGACTTGCGTTAGACCGCCCCCACTGGAGAGCATTCGCTGCGACTGCGTCCCTCATGTCTCCCTTACGACCTGACAGGTCTCGGGATGAACTGAACTGATATATTATATATCATGTCCCAAACATACAATTTATTGTCACTCTATATTACACAACATGTACCAAACATACAATTTATTGTCACTGTATATATTATCCAGCATGTAGAAAACATACAGTTTGTTGTCACTCTATAAATATTATACATCATGTAGAAAATATACAGTTTATTGGTCACTATAATTTATTATATTATACAGCATGTACTAAACATACAGTTTATTGTCACTCTATATATTAGATATCATCAAAGCAATTATATACCAAGGATAGTCACTGTACCAAAGCAATTATATACCAAGCATAGTCACTCAGCGATCCGCCATTTTGAATTTGAACTGGTAGCGTATACAATATCATTACGTTCACACATGAATTACAGAGGGCGCTGCGCGAGTGACTATGCTTGGTATATAATTGCTTTGACTATACGCAGTAACAATGGGGTGGTCATTGATTTTTACGTGAGTGGCGCCGTCTGGTGTCGACGAGCTAACCGCGTTGTGGCGCCCATGTAAACAGATAGGAAAACGGTTAATTTATTTGAGGCAACAGTCACCACTCAGACGCATGTTTCACTATCCCAATGAATCAGCGAGGTGAAGTGATGTGCCATTGTCAAACTAATGGAGTTTAAAATAGCAACAACGATCAATGGAATTATCAACAACGCCGAAAAAATGTCAGGCCTGCCAATGAATCAAATCAAATGGCTGTTGTTGACACTGTCAGTCGATGTTGTTCTGATGAGCACATGGTAAGTTCGCGTATTAAAGTAATGTTGGCAGTTCCATCGTATATATATATATTTATTTGTATATAATTTGATTTAACCTTCGCTAGTACACCACATATTTTCTTTTACATGTTATATTTGGTATAGGAATTGGGAATGGGCTTAAATTAAAGGTAATAGCTTAAGGGTCACAAAACTGTTTATTTTATCAAGATATATTTAATAGATCAAAAGTTATTGCGATTTTACGACGCCATAACAGCGTAGTTTTTGTGTACCTCTTACAATGGCAAAATGGACTAATTTTGTTGTTTTCTGTGGATAAATATTTGCTTTAAAATGTCAAAACTTTTTCATTTATATAGATATTTAAATACTGTTTTCATGGTTTTCAAACGCATTGACTAAAGTAAAAAATTACAATATTTAATATTTGTAGTAGTAATTATAACCAAATTAATGCAATTAATTAATTAGTTTGAGTAATGTAGCATTATGCCCATGATTATGAAGATATTTATATATATTATGCAATGTGTATAGCCACATTAATAATGGTAATAAACAGTACATTAACAGATAATTTAATAATTTAATTAATTAGTCAATATTGGTTAATTAATGCGCAACCTCGAAATATCGACACATTTCAGTAAAAGGCCACAATGTCCATGATATTTGGATAATTTATGAAAGCAGTAAACCACATTAATTATGGTCATAAATATACATTAACCAGTCATTTCACATTAACAGTAACTTAATTAATAAGTTAATAATGGCTAATATTAGCATGCTAACAACTGACCGCTACATTTCGATAAAAGGCTAGAATGACCATAATTATGAAGACGGTTGTATAATTTATGAAATGTTTATAACCACATTAAACATTATAATAAATACACATTAACCATTCATATAGCTTTATTAATAAGTAAATACTGGCTACATTGCATACAAACTCAACAGATCAATACATGACAATATTCATACTCCTAGTTCACTGTGTCTATGTGTGACTGTGTCATGACAGGTTGGATGAATACTGCAGGCTCTGTACAGACCAGTAATCAGTTGTCACTTCTTTCTTAATGTAATGTTCTGCATTTTAACATGAACTTGATGAAGTAATGTTTATAAATTGTTCACAGTATTCCGTTGCTGAATCCAAATGCACCAAATGCAAGACTGCTTTCTGCGTTACTCCCCATGGCCCATGGGAGTCAAGCCATGAAGAAGTCTGCTCTGCTCATAATACAGTCTTTTTGTAATATTGGAAGTTGATTGTCTCATACTTTAATGCCAGTAGGCTGCAACATCTGTGCAGCAAAATTCATATTTCAGTATCATGTAAAATAACGTTGTGTTCTTCAACATGATGTCTATAAGTAATGTTCGTGTCATATTGAGTGGACACTGTTCAATGTAGATATCAGATATATAATCAGTCAGATTAAAGGTGTACGTTTGCAGGCAAGTAATGGTGTCATATTAAGACGACTCTGTGGCTTGGTACCATCACAGTTAACGTTCAAACACAGATCAGCATAAAATCAGTGTCGCTGCATGTAATGACGAACAATATCTGAAATACAAAGGCCATCCTGTATCATATAATGATAACTGTTTTGATTTTATATGCAAATCTTGTGAAATAATTGATACATGTCAGAAAACGACTACTTTTTTACTATTTATAAACAAATAGCCTCACAGACCTTTCAGAAATGGTTTATTAACTGATACAATAGGTGGCAACAGAATGCACCACATCGATGTCAACAAACGCACAAATGTATTTGTTTGGGACTAAATTGCAAGTTACTATATCGTTGTAATTGCCACAGGAAAGTTGTGTAGGTGTCTGATGATATTTACACATGCAGTGTTCCATCTAGTATTCTAGCAGCATTGTGAAGATTTTTTAACACCTATTATATACAAAATCCGGCTGCGTCCGTGCCCGTGCGTTAACAGTGTCACCGACATTTCAATGTCTGAAACAACGTATCTAACCGTTTGTTTGCATTCTGTCGATCAAATAAATGTTATTTTGATCTAGAATACTGACACGTTTAAACAAACAGTGGTTCCGATTTTTATTTAAACAGCTTATTCAATTCAGTATGTTGATGGGAACTCAGTAATATTATGATTACACGACACCAGTGTCAATTTAGTTGGCGGCCCAAATAAATGAACCGGTATCGTTACAATTATAATTCCTATTTACCTTACCTTGTTGGTTCTTTCAGAAATGAACAGAAATGTTTTTCTGGTGTTTTCGGTTGTTGCACCCAAACACGGCACAACATGAGCCATCACGAGGACGCCGTCCTGGCTCGGCGGTTATATTTGCTGCGCTGTAGACTCAACCCAATAGATGGCGCCACTATCAAATTTTAAATGGCGTATCGCCAAGTGGTTGTGCTTGGTATATAATTGCTTTGATATCATGTAGCAAACATAGTTTATTGTCAGTGTATATATTATACCCCATGTACCAAACATGGTGTATTGTCACTCTATATATTATGCCCATTAACCAACGTG